>CM031235.1:19765912-20277183 GCA_018340775.1 Taxus wallichiana var. yunnanensis | reverse complement strand
GCAATTTGTGTTTAATGGATTTCCCTACTTTCTCAAAACTATGAAATAAACAAATAATGGGGGATAATGAATAGGAAAAAGGATGGATTATAGCTTTATGGATTTCCCTACCTTTGCCTACTCTTTATGAGTATGTTTGATTCCAAAAAGAATAAGGAGAAAGGTAACTTAGGCAGAGTCATATGTGGAACACCAAAGAAATCATCAAGTGAAGAATGCTCATTGAAGAATGGGTTGCTCGACTAAACATGATCTATGTGAGTTTGAGTCAAATCCCACATAAGAAAAAAAAAAGATATAAGACGATACAATATCGAACCATAAAGAACAACTTGTGGCATGTGAGGCCAATAGAATAACCATTTACATGTGATGGAGTGTTTTGTACTTGTCAAAGTGTGGATACAATATCAAACAATAAAAACATTTTGTGGCATGTGAGGCCAATAGAAGAACCATTGCAAGTGATGGTGTGTTTGGCGCCTGCGATAGCTGTTGCTTTGCATTTGGAGGAGGACGATCGATGATGGTCAATTGCAGAGGCAGGTAATCGAATAAAAACTTTTGACTTTCTTTCTGATGGTGAATTTTGCATGTTTAACAAATTCCTGGACCAGATTTGGCAGGGCCCTGAAGACGGATTGAAACTACATGTACCCCATGAAAGTCTAGAGATCCTCGCCAAGTAGCAGGAACATGAGGTCCCGATAGTGACATGAGAATATGCTGAGCTTCCTTTGCAGGGATTGGCATGGATGGAATGCTGGGAAACTTATCTGCAACGTCTGATATTATTTCACTCTTCTCAGTGTTGGGCCATTCCGGAGTAGAGGGATCGCCCATTCCCTGCATTACACTTCCCATTTGAATTCCATCTGGTGGCAGCCACTTGGATTTGAGGAAAAAGCGGCCTCGAGTTCCATTCCCAGTCCCACCGAATTGTCAAGGAACACTGTACAAAACAACGACAATTGCACCATATTTAGCAGTAGTTTTAACAAATGTTCCTCTATAAATATCACCGTATCTGGTAATAACAATCGCCCCGCTTACATTCACTCCAATCTCTGCAAGCATTCTGTAATCCTCTTCACCTCCATAATTGACGTATACCACCTCGCCGGCCACGGTTCCAGATGGGGCATATGCATATAACGACAGTATCATTGAATTTTGTGTACTGTTATTATCGTAGTTGCTCTCTTCTACTTCTAATGATAGTGTTGTAGTGGGCGAGGATAAGAAAAGAGATCTAGAGAGCGGATAAGACAACAACACCCTGTAATCAACCCAGTGTGCCGCTAACCCATATTGCCGAAAATAATCGTGTACATACTTTGCAATTTGCATGTCCTGCGGCATTCTTGTAACATGTTGGCCTTTCGTGAGCTCCCTGAGATGTGTGGTGATTGTGAGATTACTTCCTGCATTAATAAACCAACTATGGAAGCACGAAACCCTTTTGTCCTCGTCCGCATCAAAATCGTTCGCGTCCTTGACTAATCATTCTCGGAGCAGTTGCGGATACATGTTTTCTCCCAATCTTTGTGTGTCTGTGCGTTGAAGCCCTTGAATCCGTCGCTGCTGCGCTGGGCGGAAATTTTTTGACCCTATGTGGAATTGTTTTCGCCGTACGATTTCAACGTAACCTGCCAAATTAATCTCGACCGCCCAATTTTTGATAGTTTATTAGAATAAGCAGGTCCAACTTCACTATGTAATACTTCACTACGTAATGCCTTCGGCGTAACTAGGTCTAGGTATCTTTTATATATTTTTATGTTTTAATAATTTGACCACTTCATTTAAAACAACTAATTTTTTCACATAAATGAATGAAAATACAATAGAATTTTAATTGAATGAAAAGTTTAGGCCAAAAGTTCAAAACACGTGCTTGATTGATTTTTTGCACGGTTGAAGATAGGTGAATCAATCCGATATTATTAAACTAATAATAATTACGTGAAGGCATTCCCCGTATGGGGAATGCCCTTCTGCCGTCCCGATGATTATGTCAAATTTGTGACCATTTGGACGTTTTTTTCACTAGCTTAAAGTTGACGGACGTTTACCTATTTTTCTGTTTTGTGGGTTCCATAGAAACAAGGGTAGTCAAATTGAATGCCCCTCCCTTTCGTCAAAGATGATTATCTAACCTTTAGGTATATAGATCCTATGAGATGGTTTCTGTACAATCAAGCACTAGAACCCATCATCTGAACATTCGAATATTTAGCTCCAATACCAAAATGAACCAAAACCATATTGAATGTTTGCATGGGTTCTACTTTTTATCAGTTGACCTAAATGCTATAATTATGATAGAATAAATCACTGGTTATGTCGCCTCTATTTATTTTAAGATGGTCTTCCTTTCGATTTTTTAGGTTTCATAAATTTCAGTTTTTTAAAAAAAAAGTGGTTACTGCTTTTTACAGGCGCCTTTAATAAGGACATGTCCGCGTTTGATTTTGATTACAATGAATGTCTAGGGGATGGGCACGGCTCATCCAAACTATCAACCGAAATGATTGCCTACAAAAATGTGGATGCTATCCCCTCTTCAAGAGAGATCATGATTCATGTTGATACGAAAAATGATGCAGTTTTGGTACTACCCATATATGGTATCATGGTTCCATTTCATGTAGCTACCATCAAGAGTGTTACAAGCCAACAAGATGGAGGGAATTCTTAATGTGCCAGGGACTATTTTTTTTTAAATAATTATTTTTATTTTTATTTTTTTGACTCGACAAAAATTGTTTTCTGGTGAAGAACGGGTACACTAGTATCGAAACTTTTTGAAAATGGAATTCACAGGGAAGAATTTTATTGTTGACGATGTAATCAGTGCAAGATTGGAGGTTGGAAACAAGCTCTGGTAGTAGGGCTTTCCAGCCTTAAGGAAATTGTGCTTGCTTATGAAGGCTCTACTCTGAGAATTGATGCCACGATAACCGATCAGATCTCATTAATTTGCATATCTTGAATGAGGGCATGATCATTGGACTCCTGGGGAGCCGAGTGGTAGCTTATGCGGGGCTTGAAATTTACACTTCTTATGTCTCTGTCTCACTTACATGTTGTGATGAAGGTTTGGAGAATGGTGATTCTAACCCTGGATCGATTTGTTGTCTGTTTAAAATACTCTTGCCTTCCTTCGCTCTCTGAATTCAGCACTAGGCATTGTAGAAAAAACTGGGATAGAGATTGAACAGTTCCCATTGTACATTGCATTTTGTGCTTGCTTTGTGAAGAATGATATTTGATGCAGAGATTGATATTCTCACAGATGCAAGCTCTGACAATGATATTTTCGAATAGGGATTCTTTTCTGTTGTTCAAATTGGGATATATTTTCACAAAGCATCACATAACACAGGCTTAGACAAGACTACAATCTTATTAGTTCGTGGCATTCTTCACAATGTGCATGTATTAATAGTAAGAACCCTACTGGACAATGGTTCACACAAAGTATATGAGTTGTAGACTAGATAATTTTAAGTCGTTGTTTAGGCTATATGAACCTTGTCATTTTTCAAACAAATTCATCCTCCTTTTCAGTCATTATTCATGGCTTGTGTCTATCACAATTCATATTTTCTAAGGACTTTACAGAAGTGATTCCTTGAGAAGTCCAATGAGTGTCATTAGAATTACAAAACAAGATCATGGAGAAATAGAAACATAAAACAGGGGCCTAAAGGTGCGAAATTTAATTTTCTTCCCTGCACGGAAAACATATAGACAAGTTAAAAACTTAAATTTGATCAAAGGCAAGAAGCTTTTTTTAAAATATCTCTTATATGTAAGAAGACATTATTCATCAAATGGGATGAGCTTAAGTGGCTTAAAACAACAACTTTCATTCTAAAGCCCCAAATTCAGATCCCTAGAGGCATGGTAAATTGGTGAAATTGGGATTTAGCAGAAAGTTTGTTGATTTCATCAGGTTTTGTTGCAGGTTTGCTTTAAAATCTGTTGTTGAAGAGAGCTGATTTTTTTCTGAGATCTCTTGTTTGTAAAGCCTAAATTGTCTTAATTTATCTGCATTTATACTTAAAGTTCTTCTTGTGAAAAATTGGAAAAAAAAATTTCAGATCTCTATTTTACACTCTAATTAGCAATGGAGGGGGGTATGGGCATGTTCAAAGAGAAGAAAAGAATCATCTTGTCTGTTGAAGTTGGTGGAAATAATGGGAAAACTTGTAAGCCCATTGCTCCTCTTCAGTTGGAATCACCTACAGTCAACTTCTTTCTCAGATTTTGAAGGACCACCCTCATCTTGAAAGCTATGTTGATCAGAAGTACCATTTTGTGATAAATTAGGGTATTCCGTGTCACAATCCAAATTGTAAGCATGATCTTAGTAGCTTTAATCTTTTAAAGTATTTGCGAGTTGTAATGGCCCGAATAATAACTTGCTTTGACTTCACGGGGAAATCTTGTATTTAGCGAAGAAAGTTATCCTTGTCCCCAAGGAGACTTTCTTGTAAATAGCTAAATTAGTGGTCGGATGGAAGGAGCTTCCTTATAAGTGGTCAGATAAAAGGAGCTTTCAAACAATTGATATCATTAGAAAGTTATCCTTATCCCCAAGGAGATTTTCTTGTAAATAGCTAAATTAGTGGTTGGATGGAAGGAACTTCCTTATAAGTGGTCAGATAGAAGGAACTTTCAAACAATTGATATGGTGCCAATAACTTAAATGTATGTATTTAGCCTCTGTCATTAGGAAATTTTTCTAGCTATGGCATAATTGAAAGATAACACGTTGCTTTATCTTAGAAGAAATTTATATAGACCGTATAAATTTGCATTTGAACTCATGCAAACTTGTTATTATATTCATGACCTACTCAAGTTTGAGACTACTTGTTGGCACTTTTCTTAATGGGTAACTAACCATGAGATAACATTTTGCTTCATCTTTGGAAGAAATTTATACATGTCGTACCAATTTACATTTGAATTTTGACCTCATGGAAAAGTTGTTAATTCTTTTCATGACATACTGAAGTTTGTAAGCCATCTGACTAAAATATATGCTATAGCAAATGCTCATTTTTAAGAGCTAATTGTTATGAATTCATAATTCTTAACCTTTGCCATATTGACATGTAGCCTTGCATATTACTTGTTTATTCTTCAGGATATGTAGCAGAATAAACAATAAAATTAATTTTTAGAGATGTTTCATAACTTCTTTTAGTTTGGGATTTTGTCCCTACAATTTCAAGGAGTTGTGTATTAGAGGTAGCATAATTTGAATAATCACAGGTTACGACCCGATGGCTATATTACCACCCAACCTTTTGTATATGTGTGGATGACATCCTTGTGTTGTAGCCTTGCACTAAATTACATCAAATGATTCGGAGCAATTCTTCACTAAATGCTACAGTGTTGGGGGCTTGATTTAAATGTGTGTTTTATTTGTAACATGACTCTTGGTTATCCACTGCTGATTATTGCTATTTATGAATTTGAGAGTGTTTTTGTGAGCATCGTCTCATAGTGGTTCGAGTGTCGGAAAGCTCCAACTTTTGTAGCCAGTCGTGCAAGCTCATCTTGTTTGGCATGTCAATGATAAAGGGATGATGTAATTTGTCGATTAATATTTACTACTAGTTTTCCTATTTCCCGATTGGTTTCATGAATCAAGATGAGACACTTTTGGTCATCGGTTGGGGACATTTGTGAAAATTGCAGTTATTCATTCCAAACCACACGTAGGAACAAATGTAATCTGAGAGATGAAGTATGCCACATATACAAAAGTGCGTAACATGTGGATAGTGTGGTTGCATTTGGACCACTTATTTCATATATCCGGACTTGACCGTATGTTTCTCTCTTAACAATTGAAGAGGGTATTTTTGAGGTCAAGGCTACTGTAGGAGATACCCACTAAAGAGGTGAGGATTTTGACAATCGCATGGTGAATCATTTTGTTCACGAGTTCAGGAGGAAATACAAGAAAGATATAACATACAATACAAAAGCCTCGAGGAGACTGAGAACGACTTGTGAGAGGCTAAAGAGGACCCTCTCGTCCACTGCTCAGGACACCATTGATATTGATTCCTTGTATGAAGGTATTGAATTTTACACCATCATTACTTGAGCCAGATTTGAATAATTGAACATGGATCTCTTCAAGAAATGGATGGAGCCAGTTGAGAAATGTCTGCAAGATGCCAATATGCATAAGAGTTAAGCCCATGTTGTTGTTCTTGTTAGGGGTCAACTAGAATTCTCAAGGTACAATATTTGTTGCAGGAATTCTTCAATGGGAAGGAACCGTGCAAGAGCATAAACCCCGATGAAGTCATGTTGCCATGGAGTTGCAAATGATTGTTATTTTGAGTGGAGAAGGTACAAGATCTCTTGCTTCTATATGTTACTCATTTGTCTCTTGGTCTTGAAATTATTGGTGGTGTTATGGCAGTGTTTTCTACATACTCAGACAAGCAACCTGGTGTGTTGATCCAAGTATATGAAGGTGAGAGAACAAGAATAAAAGATAACAACTTACTGGGTGAATTTGAGCTCTTTGGCATTCCCCCGATCCCAGAGGGGTTCCTCGGACCAACGTTTTCTTTGATATAAATGCCAATGGTATTCTTAAAGTTTCTTAAGACAAGACTATTGGTCAAAATAATAAGATCACAATCACCAAAGATAGGGCGGGTTGAGCATGGAAGAGATTAAAAAGATGGTTCAAGATGTTGAGAAATACACGTATGAAGTCTAAAGATGAAGAGAAAAAGAGAAGGTGGAGTCCAAGAATGCCTTAGAGAACTATGCTTACAACATGAGAAACACTGCATGTAGATGACAAAATTGCATCCAAGCTTGATGCAACTGTAAGAAAAATATTGATGATGCGGTTGAGCAAGCTATTTAGTGGTTGGATAACAATCAACTTGCAAGTTGATGAATTTCATGAGTGTAGTTGCTGATCCTAATACTCGAGGAGGTTGATAAAATCAATGTCTTCTTAAGGGTTTTCATTTTGATTAGTTTAGTAGTAATAGTTGTTGACAATTTTGCCCAATTCAAGTCTAAGAAAGATATCTCGATATTTTTATTTTAGTACTACTCAATGTTATTTGAGTTTATATCTCAATTTGAAAGTGTTAGTTCTCTCTGTTTCTTCCATTATTTTGGGAGGGATAATATTGGAACCTGGTTGTACTCAGTTTGATGGAAAGCCTTGGAAGTATGTATATAATGTGCAAGTTTAATGAACAGAGAGCTTGTTTAAGTTTGTTTTTGAAATGTTAAGTTCAAAGCTTGTTTACATCTTCGTGTTTAAACAACGAATGTTTCACGAATGTTTCTTTACAATGGCATCTGACTACGAGTTCAAATGGGCTTTTATGGTAAACTTTGAAGTATGTGTATAATGTGTAATTGGATTCCACAGTGTTCTCTTCATCTCTTTATTTTTGTTATTTTCTGAAAATAGTCTTCGATTGCAAATTATAATGGGTAAATTTATGGTACATGCATGCATGATTGGGGCAACAAACAATTTTGAAAAGAGAGAAACTCCTGTTGCAAAGCTTGATGACATTCAAGCATGACTCTTTATTTCTGTTATTTTCTGAAAATAGTCTTCAATTTTGAATTATAATGGGTAAATTGTTTTAGAAGTCAGTGTTGTTTTTAGCACTTGCATGTTGA
Organism: Taxus wallichiana var. yunnanensis; assembly: GCA_018340775.1. Lineage (NCBI taxonomy): Eukaryota > Viridiplantae > Streptophyta > Pinopsida > Cupressales > Taxaceae > Taxus > Taxus wallichiana. Next base: position 20,269,482 of record CM031235.1, on the reverse strand, counting down.
ATGTGGTAGTTGCATGTTTTGATTTTTGTTGTTAAATATCAAATTGTTCAATCTTTTTAAGGGATACACGTTTCCAACCGCTCCCACTTTCGCTTTAAATTTCACAAGAATCGATGTTTGATGCTTCCAATTGTTTCACTTAGTTTTAAATTCACACAAGCTTTGTGCGTAGTGATCTGTAGAGTCTCTTTATAACAATTGACTTACAATTCTTTAGAATACATTTATAAACAATGTTTGTAGCACCATAGCCAATTATATATTTCTCGTTTAGATTTTATGTGATTCTCATTATGTCATGAAGAGCCACGTCCATGTGTTGTATGACCAACCTAAATGTAACAAGATGTGTCAATAAATAACTTCTAATAAGACATTACTTTTTGATTTGTTGTCTGATAATCTATACAATATGAAATAATGTCTAGCCATATTAGTTATATCACCTTTCTTTTTTTTTTTTCGTTTGCAGAGTCTTTTGTAAATGCCTTTGGATGATTTCAACGGTACAGAGCTATAATTATGCACAATAGTATTATTGAACCCAAACAAATGCAAAAAATCAAGCTCTATTTTGTTTCAACCAATTTTTGTCATGATTTCTTTTGGAGAACGTAGTAGAAAAACCAAATTAATTCATGTCTTCTTTATACATTTTTACGGAAAGCATTGTATTTTAAGCTGATAATTTGTATGGTATTTTTCTTGTATATCTTCACTGGTTCTTTTATCAGCTTGATTTCTTCGTAGTTGATATGCAATGCCCCTCTCAAGTAATTTTACTTTTCTTTTCATGCTTTTGTAGTTTACTAGCATACATATGTTTATTATAAATGCGAGTTGTAGGTTGTCTGATCAAATGTGCTTTTAAAAGATTTTCTGATGGAAAATATTGTTTCTATAATATTTTCATAATTCAACTTTTTTTTCGTATCCGTCTATAGTTTGAGTTACATTTCTTAGTGGTTATGCAAATTGCCATAATCCAAACCTTGTAAAGGCATTTTTATTTTTATATTCTTATATTAAATGGTCAGATATCTACAGGATATTATTACTGTTAAAGAGGTAAAAGTGGGAGTGGGATAGTATGGAAAAAATTACCTTTTCTATTATGTTCTGTGCGCCACAAAGATAATAAGATCGCATAGTATGAAATGTAGAGATACAACCTTTAAATGTAATGCTTCATCTATATTCTTATACTTACAAAAACAATCACATCCCTTATCAACTTCAACTAAAATAATAATAAGTAGGGGAGGGTTTAATAGGTAAACATGTCACATGACAAATGATCACATACTACCTAATAGTTGTCATGGTACTATTTAGTAGTTGTTTATTTTTGACATAATAATTATATAGAATAGCCAATCACATCATGACATGTGAGACCTCTCACCCATTTGTAAGTATAAAAATTCAATGTTCAAGCATTTTCACCCAAATTCAAGTATTGGTTTCCACTATGGTTGTAGTCTAACTCAAATTTATTATTTTAAATCAATTCAAAAAGGACTTTCAATCCAATTGAACATTCTAAGGAAAAAAATACAAAGGTAACACAAATCTAAACTACATATTAGCCAAAAAATCTCAATCCCATATGATAAACAATTTAGTTTGTGGACCCTTTAATGTAGGGTGTATAACTAGTGGCCCCTCTCCCCTCCCTCTCAATGAATCGAATAACGGTACACATGCGATTGGTAGTAAATATAACTATTTTAGGAGAAATAAGGTGGTGTGGATGTTAGTGGTCCGGGTGAGGAAATGGAGAGGCCATTGTTATTGTCCTCAGCGGAGGAGGGAAAAGAGGAAGTGCAAGTGCCACGATGGCAGGAGCAAATCACAGTGCGGGGTGTGGTGGTGAGCGGTGTGCTGGGAGCAGTGTTTTGTGTGATTACTCACAAGTTGAATCTGACTGTGGGAGTCATTCCTTCTCTCAACGTGGCCGCTGGTTTGCTCGGATACTTCCTTATCAAAACATGGACTGGTGTCTTGTCAAAGCTGGGTATATGGACTTCTCCCTTCACCAGGCAGGAGAATACCGTCATTCAGACCTGCGTCGTTGCCTGCTATGGCATCGCTTTTAGTGGTACTTTATTTATTATCCTCTCTAACCCTCTTATTTTCTCTTCCAACAATATTCAACTGGCTTTCTGATTTTAGTAAAACCAGATCTGTAATTTTTTTTGAATAGTAAAGGAAACCAACATTGGAAGAGGTGACTAGAAGCGTTCGTCACAGTTGGCCTTTAAAACATTGGAATATGTGATTAGAATCATTATACGGGACAATGAAGGTGGGGCGAAAGTCATTCCTTTGATGGCTTGGGATATATGCACAATGCCAAGAGAATTCTTAACCTAAGAGCTCAACGGGCTGGTCTTGCTGGCAAACAGGTAGTGAGAGCAGTAGTATGCGTTCTCACTTTCATGTTCAAACCGACATGAAAGAGTTATAATAAGCTGCTTGGAAATTTGCTTCTGGTTTTAGTATTGACAATTTGAGGGGCTCCGAGATGCTTGAAATATTGCTGTAGGGCCTTTTTCCGCATTTCATTTCCCAAGAGGGCAACTACCGGCCTATATTTTACAACAAAAGGATTGGTTAGATTTTTTCCCTATTGAAGAGAGTTGGTATGTACCCAGGCGTATGGTATTATGATCATATGATGTATACGAGGTTATGGAGAAGCCAACTTGTGGCGCACATAAACCATGTTTAGTTATAGTGGTAACTTGTGGAATAAAGCTTTAGCCTGTGAAAAGTGGAATGGTTTGCTTAGGGTTTACACTAACACCAGGGTTATTAGATGCAAGGCCATGTATGGAGAGTTCCACATCATTGTCAATGCATTATGGAAGACATTGTATATGTATTGTGCTCTCACATAGAGATATGCTTTGGGCTTCTTGTTGATCCTTTGGAAGACCAATTTGGCCACTACCATGACTTTCAATTCCATCAACGCTGCTTGATTAATCAAACTAATTAGAGATGGCAAACATAATTCTGCCATCTTTGAGGCTGGGCCTTGTAAAGCTATATTGTTTCGAACCTTGCATGAGTCCTCTATCATTGAAGCCTATGTCAATGTGGTAATCCTCCATGCTGCATAGCTGCTAATTGCTGTCTCTCAAAGGCATGACGATATTTGTGTCTTAGAGATAGCTCAATCAATGCTCTGACTTAAATAGCTCAGGATCATCAATGCTTTGCAAAAATAATTGTTGAAAAGAAGATATCCAAGTCAATCTCCTAGGGTTTGGAGCACAACACTAAAAAAAAGAAAGAAATTCATGCGAGGAAAAGTATCTCAAAATCTACATAGACCAAAAACTTGGAATAGTTACCAAAAGCCTCCCCAAAGTTAGTGACTAGAATTCTAAAGCATTGTATGATTATGAAGAGGTAATTGTTTTTATAGAAGCAAGCATTCTACCATAATCTATGCCGATTCATTGAAACATCTACAAACCAAGCAATAGATGGCATATCCATATCATATGAGTCATATGCAAAGCAATCAATAAGCAAGGCCATTATCTCCAACTGAAAGATGACATCTTCAAGATCAAATTACAAGAACTATCAACTAAACAATCAAATATTAAATCAAATAAAGCCTCAAATATCGTCCATAAAGAAACCAAGGATGACTATCCCAACAAAGCTACCAAGGACTATATCTCCAATCATCAATGCCATGTTCTAATCAACCAAGGGTGGATATGTATGACAAGCATGAGATAGATCTCTGCCCATGTTCTATAATATTGGGGATAAAATCTAGGCTTGCACACAAGATGTAGATACCAAAGGTGTAATTCTAGAGTATAGTAACCCTAATTCTAATTTAGCTATAGGTTTCAAGGCCTATACCTAAGATAAAAAGAGGTATCCTATTAGGATTCAAAATATGGGTAGGTCAAAAGATGGATAAAGCCAAGGGCATAACATAATAAGACAAAACAATAAACTAAAACAAACATACATCTACCCTAATCTATAGCAATGAATGATCAACCATCCACACAACAATAAACATGAAACAAAGGACAAAGAAGGGTTAAAAATACTTACTTATGGTGTGAATGTTGATGCAACACCACCGAGAGAGAATCACTATGGGTAGAGAAGGGAAAATCACAAGAAGAGGACTTTCAATAAAAACTCACTATGGTGACCCAAATGCAAAAAGGGAATCTCCAAAACCTCAAGTCTAACAACTAGGTGTGAAAAAATGTGCAAATGTCCGATGTGCAAGTAAAGTGAAGTGTTTTGAATGATGTGTTATTGATACTAAAATAAAAATGGAGGAGGGGTATACATACTCGAGGCGATTGCTCATGGGCGGTGACATTGACCATAAAAAAACAAAGCCCAAAAAAATTGCCCATGGGCGATTGCGTTGACTTTGTGAAGTGGAAGCTAAAGAAATAACAAAGGAATGATGAAGGTGTAGGATCTATATGTATAGGGTAGGGGCGCATACATAAATTATATGACCCCTCTAGATATAACGACATCTATGGTAATTATGGTATAAAGACACAATGACATCTCTCAAATGCTATGGTCTAGCCCATGTGACCAAGTTCGATCACACCCCAATGCCGGCCCGAGTCCCTTGAGGCACCTACCTAGGAGGATAATGCATCAACAACCCTAATAATGGAAAAGGTTAGCAAACGACAAAAATGAGGTATATACATATCGTCAACTAGAGATCATTGCAGTGTCACGATAGCGAAACACAAGACGATCTTCGGAAAAAAGACTGATGCAACACCTGAAATCAAAAGTAAGATGCTAGAAGTAATAATGTAAGTGCATCAAAGGAATGATGGACTCCACTAAGTGAAATATTCCTACCTCATTCTTACCTCTTGGTGTCACTCAACTTGTTTGTGGCAAACGCAATAGCTAGTTGGAACCTTGAAGAGATGAGATTGAAAAGAAACACTAGAAGATAATTAGTAAAATAAGACATAAATCACCTAGCTAGGAGGCCATGGGAGGGATGATAGCTTGGAGGTGGATAACAACGCCGAAGGGTGCAAAAAACCAATGGATAAATATTATAAGTATGATAAGGTGAGATGAAAGTCATTGACTAGGACGTAATGCCGTGAGTGAAGGTAGCAAGTCTAAAAGTATAGATAAATAGATTACCAAAGTATCCAAGATGGGAGACAATGGTTGTATAAACCCAAGCGGGATGAAGTAGTTTTTCGGAAGATGATATAGAAAGTAGACATGTTGAAGAAGGCATTATTCTTTAAAGATTTCTTGGAGCTGGACTATTTTGGATTCAATGATTATAAGGTTCTTGATTGGAGTGGAGGATGATGAGAGATGGAAGGCATCCTGAGATGCCCCCAAGCTAGAGGATGAGTGAGAATGGGCATTGTAAGATGCCCCAATAGCAACAATATGATGAAAGTAAGAGGTTAATAGTATTAGGAAAAGGCAAATTTAAGCATCGAGAGATGCCCCAAATCCCTAAAGTGTAATGCCCCCTTTTTTGAATTAGTCCCATTTAAAGACTTCTTGCCGGTTTTTCTTCCCGTGGCCAAGAAGAAATTGAATGAGGGAAGTCCTTGGGTTTCATTTCTGTTTTCTTTCATTACTATTAATGTTTTCTTTTGTATTTTCCTCCCTAAGGTAGGTCGGCTGGGTTGGAGAGCTCCCAAAGTGAAAATAGAAAATAAAGCAAGCTTCCTAAGAGGTCGGTCTTGGGGTAATTCACCCCTTAGACCTTTGGTGCCACCAAAGGGGTATAAGAGGAGTCACATAGGCTCATTTGCATCATCAATTTTGGCATATATACTTTTCTACTTGGTTCTAGGGCTGATTGCTCTAATCCAATTCCACTAAGGGGTGAAAATCCATTAGTGTGGCATCCAAGGAGGACGAAACCCTTCCTTGTGGCATATTGGAGAACAAAAACTCTCCAAGTTGGTGGTGTGAAGGCAATTATTGAAGACCATCTTGTTGGTTTGCAACTAGGGCATCAAGGAGAAGTCATTTCAAGGGTTTTTGAATTGTTTGGACTCTGGAGCCTCTTTTCTAGGGAGCGAGTAGGGTTAAAGTGCATTTGGGTGTCTTCTAGGGCACAAAATTTCATTATAAGTTGATATTCAAATTTTTCATATTTTATAAGGTTGGTATCTTCCATATTTTGTAATTGTTGGGGTTTGAAGACCTCATTTTCTGCTATTTTTGTGGACTGCACTTCTGCTGTCATAAAATAAATTGCAGCTGGGTATTATTTCAGATTTGACACATGTTTTGTGTTGTTTTTGGCTTAGTATTGGTTCCATTAATTATATATATTTGGAAAGCATTGGACATCTAATTTCAGCTTGTTTGATGCCCTAAAATGCAAATTTTAGTTTATTGCTAAGATTTCAGTTAATTTTGGATCTGCTGTTATTAAAATCAGATTACATTCAGATTGGGGTTTGTGTGATTTCCTTGTATGTTTCAGCCCTAGAAAGGGACATTACGGTGGTATCCAAGCATCATTCTTCCCACTGAGGGTTTTTGCGAGGTGAAGAAAAGATGGATAGAAGGATGAAGATGCAAGAAAGACTAGTGGTCACCTTTGACTCTCTTGCCCTCACCATTCAAAACCTACAAAGGGGAAGGACATTTAAGGAAGAACCTAGGATATCAAAGGTTAAAAATGTTGCAACTAGCTTTGAGGAGCATCAGGCCCTTCTAGAAGTTATTCGTGATGTCCTATCATTTTCCAAGTTTGTCGGATGGATAAAAGATAGAGTGGGCATTGGAACTTGATCCAAGCCCCAAGCCATGCACAAGGGTTATGGGATATCCCAACCCTAGAGGAGAAGAGCCCCATCTTGTTGGTAAATTTAGTAGAGGCTACGAAACTCGAGGATAACTATTACAGCAGCTGGTTACTAAGAGGGAGCAGCCGTGGGAGTCTTAGAAACCCCCAACACTCTTGCCAAAGTGGAGCTCTTGGTTGATTTTCCAAACAACACCATAGAGACACAAGGGTTTGGTGAAATAGTGGAGCACAAGCCAAGAAAGGAGAAAGAGATCAATGAGCATACAACTCAAGGTAAAAATCTTTTAGTGTTTGATGATAAATTGTTGGTGTCTAATGGTTGCATAGGTTGAATATTCGTAGAAAAAAATCAGATTTGGGAAAGGAACAAGGGGATGGCATTGTTGGAGGTCATAACCATGAAGAAAGGGCAATTTCGGGTGCCCATAATCACTCTCAGCCTGTTGGAATTATCCTAACAACGGTAGTATGGAGCAAATTGATGATGGTAAAAGCCACGAAGACATGCCAAACACATATGAAGACAACCAAAGTAAATCATGGCAAATGGGTCATCATCATGGTGCCAAGAAAGAAGAAAAATCAGAATTGCAAGGGATTAATGGGGCTAGAATTTGCAGGTGACCTTGTTGGGAGGCATGCCCATGGAATAAGGGCCTCTTTTGATGCTCATGTTAATCCTCAGCTCGCTGGAAATTTCAGGACAACAACATATGGTAAGCAATTTCATCATCTTCTAAGCAAGGATTTGCTACATCACCTTCATACTGTGTCTTTGCAATGTTTTGGTTATCCTAAGAAATATGTTAACAACTTTGTGAAGATGAAGGGTACCAAATGGGAAGAGGATTCCACTTCAGCCCTAGGAAGTGGACTCTTTGTTGACAATCCTAAACATGGCCCACATATTTGGGACTTATGGGTTCCTCCTATGTCGCTGCCATATTTGCATCATGGAGGGCATCATGGTCAATTTGATAAGAGGAAGAACATGTTGAGGGACATAAATTCTTCCTTGCAAATTCCGGATTGTTTGCACATAAAAGTTTGGGATTCGGGAATCTTTTGAAGGATGTTGATACAAACTTGAGGATTGTTGTTATCTACATCCTTATGGCAGCCATAAGAAAATTGGTAACCACAAGAAAGATGCATTTCTCACCCATGGTGAAAGATAGTGTTTGCATCGGATGCAAGATGGTCTTCCACCACCATCATGCCAATTTTGCATGAGACAATACAATGCTACAACCATGGTAAGATGCTCTTCCTAAATTCACATTTTGGATGGATAGTACTCTCCTTGGACAATTGTAGGTTGACATTTATGATGAAGATTTTTGGGTTTAATATGATGTGTGGAAGGGATTTCAAGTATTACAGTTGTTGCACCCTTCCTATGTCAATAACATCCAAGAATTTTGAGTTAGAAATGCTATACTACAACCATGATGGGTTGTCCTCTTCAAAATTATGTATGGGGCTGTGCATATCTTCCATGGACAACGAGAAAGAGGCAGGTTTGGAGACACTCTTTCCACTTAATATGATGGGTAAGAGGGTTCACACATGGAGATTGAGCAAAAGCCAACATCCCAACATCTTTGGCGTTGCTTAGGAAGAAATTTAGAGCTGGCAAATGTGGACATTACACCCACTCATAAACGCAATTGTGAAGAAAATTTAGTGAGGTAGCTTCAAGTCAACAATTGGAAATTTAAATCAGCAAGGTAACAACCATCCAAAAGAGGTGAGCATAAGTATTGGTATGTGTTGTTTACATCTTATGTTGAAATGCAATGATAAAGGGAAGAAGGCAATGCTTCCAAGCATGGCTAGCATGAAGAAGGAAGAGGCATATCTTCGGGCACTCAATGCATAGAGGCTAGCAAGGGTCTACTCTTGGGTAAGGTGCTTCATGGTGATAATTTTTGGTTGGTTACATGTAATATCCTCTTTTGGGATATTATCCAAATATGCAAATCAATTTCTTCAATCGACTCTAGAAGGACTAAACCCTCCTAGTTCGACCTCAAATAATCCAATGTTAGCTTGAATACAACTCAAATAGGGTTGGAGTGAGCGAGGAGGTGGACTAGATGGGGGAACCAAATAGGAAATTAATCAATTCAAATCTGAAATTAATTACAACAGTAATTAATTAATAAATGCACTAGATTGCTACAAACTTCAAAAATTAATAACTCCTTCACCTTCCAATATTTTTCCATCAAACAAATCCCAAAAGACTCTTCATATTTTTAGCTTTCCAACAAGCTATAGATCACAATTTTTGGATAAGTAGAAGGCATGCAAATCAACCCACAAAATCTAAAAGCGGATAAAACCACGACTCAAACAACTGAAACTTGGAAAATTCATAACTTGCTCAATACTTCATCTTTTGCCTTGAAATAGAGTGCGAGACTAATTTATAATTCAAGAACTTTCCAAAGATATTAAAATTTGAATTTTTAGATCACTTTGAAAACCCTTCAAAACAACCCTAAAATCCCCAAACTAGTCGCTAGGGTTAGCATAAGACATGTAAATTATTTCCAGCTCTTAAAACTCTTCAAAAACATCCCAAAATGGCTAACCACACTCAGAAAATTAAGCCAACTCAGATCAGATTACAAATATAGTTTGTTCACCCTTAAAACATGCCAAAAGATGCTCAATTCAAGTCGCCATAATTAGAATAAAACCAGCAATAACCAGCAGCTCATAAACACTATGAAACCCCTCCAATATATTCAATAACATGCAGATTTTACCCTCAATAAAATGCGCCATACCCTAGACAAGTCGCCAAAACTAGAAAGAATATATCATGCATAAACACATTCAACACAAGAGAGCAAAATGGAGAGAACAATGGAGTCTTCAATAATTTTCAATAATAGATCCAAATAAGAGAGAGCAATGTAAGAACTAGGGAATACATCCCATGGGCATACATCCCAATACTCCAAGCATGGAGTGTAATCAATAATTCATCAACATAACCCTCTAAGGAAATCGACCTCCCTTTTATAGAACTAAGGGCTGCAATATCCAATAAAGTTTGACCTTTCCCTTTTGGAGGAAAACATAAACTCTCATGAAAATATTTAATGCTAAGACTATGTGCACTTTATTTATTTTATAATTAAATAAATAAAAGTAACTAACCTATGTGCATATTAAACTAATTAAAGAGACTCTCACTTGTAGCGCTAGGCATGCCAAGGGGTTACTGATGCAAATGAAAAATAAATATTAATAATGTCCCAAAAAGGGGACATTAAATTCCGGGCATGCACAATATTACCTCCTTGTGGGGAACACTTGAAGAATTAAGTGCAAATTGGAGCTTTCTTGTTGAAAGCCATCTTCTACGCAAGTTGGGACAAGGATGGGTTGTAAGAACCTTGAGTTAAGGGCCAATATGTCTGTTGATTTCAACCATAAACTTGCTGATCTTCATTTTGTAGTTCCCTGTAAGACAATTTTCAGTCCCTACACTACTCATGAATTTGCCTTTTTCCATAAGATTTTAGTTTGATAGTTGTTATACCATTGTCTTAAGGTTGAACATGCAAGAATCCATTTGAGACTTCCATTAACAGTCATGAACAACTATGAACTTATATTTTCAATGGAAATTCCATCATCGGTTGATGTGGGAAACAAGTCCTTCACTTGACCTATCTATCTTTAATATTATCATTTGATACTTGCACCTTCCGGTTATTAGGTAGCCCCAAATTTGTCTGGCCATTACCTAAGGAATTCGAGTGCTCACACAAATCAGCTGTTGTCAATGGCGCCCTTTGTAGCTAGGTGCAAACTTTTCTAGTAGCTCTCTTATTAACATCACTAAGTACCCAAATGCTTATGGATGATTTTGGATTCCAGCACTAAGCGCAAATCATCAAAATATTAAATGATGCAACATGCTAACATATGCCTTAATATCTCAACTATGTCTATATAATGAGCAAAAATCAAGAACGATCTGAAGAAATGAGAGTATCAAGTGGCCAAACAAGGCCATAACAATAAGATGAAAGTATCAAGAAGTAAGAGTGAGTGAATGTTCTAGGAAGATGAACAAGTTCCCTAAATCAAGAGGGCCTTTCAATGAGGCCCATCTTGTAAAAGCTCCTCCATCTTATCCAAACCTTCCCATTCAGAATCATCATACTCGCAATATGCAAACAAGTCATAATAAACACCCATCAAGGCTAAGACATCAACAATTCTCCATATCCAACCAATCGTAAAGACCCAATGCACATTCATAGTCAACCACAAGATGGCCCACATACATGTTTAAGGCCATCCATCAATCAGAGATAAGCATGTAAACATCAGTCGCAAGGGCTCAAAGGTCATTGATGTGGATAGTACATATATGATTTCCTCAAGCATGAACATAAGGAGATATGTTCCCTACAATCAATCCACTTAGAATCAACCCTCACTATAGGTGTCAAACTTCGATTATCCCATGGTCACCTCTTCCAATGATAATGAGACTGTTGGAACCTAGGTTGAGACCTAGAATGCCCCCTCCAACATGAGGTCTAGATTGATACGTAGAATGCCTCCTATCTCCAAAATGAGATGATTGCCTCAAATATTTCCTCTCTCTAAAGTAGGATGCTGATATGAATCAGTTGTAGATGTTGCATATATGTTTCGCGGTTGCTTTGAAGGATTTCTTGATAGTCCACAATCAGGTTGTGAAAGATCAAGGGATGATGAAGGAGAATCATGAGAACCATCTCCTAATGCAACCTTAGGATAACCTAGTCCTTCTTTTTGGGTCTAATAAGGAGCTCATGCTGCGTGGTGGTGCGAGAATCCATTTGTAATGCTGAAGCCAATAATTGCACATTTATTCTATTTATTTCCTTTCACGTAGCAGAATGGAATGGATTTCACGTACAACAATAAAACAATGCACATAAACTGCAAATGTCTTGCCTCAGTGTATCATAAATAAGCCTCTACAACTCCATAACACTAACTCCTTCTGATTATAGTCAATTACTCTACTTAATATTTATAGGATATTTCACCTTAAGTATTTTTAATTGAATTTAGAACTAAAGTAATGATGTTTACTGCAATATTTGAGGCATTGTACTTGATATGATTTGGGATATGAAGACCCTTTTATTGATTTATTTAATTTCTTATAGTAATTCGTTACTCTGTGTGCGTTGTGAATGTAGTTCATACGGAATAGTTTTCTACTCCGTCTCATTTCATTCTATAGAGATATTATGCATATTCTTTAATGTCACACTTTGAGTATTTTCACATTACTATCTTACAATTGATCTGATCCAAGCTTTGTCGACTATGAAATGTAGGGTAGTTTCCAACAAACTCACATTTGTTTTTAGAACATTTGTAATGGGTTGAAATTGGTGGAAAAGTATGGGGTTTTCTCTTGTGACCAGGTCTCACAAGTGTTTGATTTTTTTGTACATCATGTATCAGGCGGATTTGGGACCTATATAATTGCCATGGACAAAACAACATACAATTTGATTGGATCCAACTACCCAGGCAATAGAGCTGAAGATGTTAAGAATCCCTCACTAGGGTGGATGTTTGGCTTTGTTTTTGCAGTCAGCTTTTTGGGCCTATTCAGTGTTGTTCCTCTTGAAAGGTACACATGCCAGAAATTTTACAATGGGTTTATCAATTTGCATATTTTCCTAGTCCAAGAGGTCACTCATGCTTTATAGTAGATAAATTTCAACATATTCATTGAGTTAGCTGGAGCCTTTGAAACTTCAGTGACTTTTATGGTCAATTTGTGCAGTTCGGCTCATTAAAGAGAGCTGCAAGCACTAAATTAGTCAGTCTAACGTACTGTTTTCTTCATGATACGAAAGTTTGTAATTTTTTCTATTTTTAAGGTTACGAAGGGATTAAGATGCATTTTGTTGCGATGATAGACAAATTACTATTACATTTACATGATGGAGATGTGCATGATTTTGCATGCATATTCATTTAGGCTCTACTTCAAGATTTCTGACTTTTTGGAAGCCCATGCCTAGATGTTAGTGCCTACGCATTAGTGTTAGCTAGTCATGGATTTCAACACACCTTTTACTATCGATGGTACTTGCTTAAATCCAGGCTGCCTGCAGTAAAGGTCATGTACTGTACCTCTTCACAGTATTCTTAAGTATGAAAAGTGGTTGTTGATTTCCTCTTATATTATGCTCATGAGGCTATTGATAAGATGGATCCCTAGTATTTAACTATTAGCTACACTCCGGAGAACTCAACATTGTCAATTAGATGTGTGTAAATCTGGTTAAGACTCCCATAGAATACTCATCTGAAGCTCTAATTGTCGACCAAGTTACATCATCCCAAGAATTAGGAACTCTTCAACCATTTATTTGTGCCCTTGAATTGGCATAAGTTATTCTTCAAAAATATTCATGTTTGTAATATAGCTAGAAACATCAGTTTGATTAGCTTCCAGATTTTACATATTTGCCATCAAATTGTGGTTCCATAGATTGCCTTCCTATACTTCAATGAGACCTTCAAATGTTCTCAGTTCATCACATGTTTATTGAAAAATTATACGTGATGGTACATTGAAATTTCATCATATTAGTCATATGTTTCTTATCTCTTATGTAATGTTTGTGGCAAATATTGGCCCTATAAAGGAGTCATTCGTCATTCTTCATACCATTATCGCAACCAATTTAGGAGTGTCTAAACTTGATATGTGTAATCATAGATATGGATGATAGATATTATATTTTAATCTAACAAGACATGAATTATATAATGATTGAAATTTCAGATCCAAGCCCATTGCTTAGATGGGTTTGTTCTAGTACTTTTAAAATAGTGGAGTCGTTTGTTGTTTTATTGCACGAAAGTTCTGTATTGCGTCAAAATAATCCTAAAGAGCCATATTAGCCTTTTTTTTGTAGCCAAATACCCGGATACCCAAAATTGTTTTATTACATAAGTCGGGATTTATCTGCGGGAAATTTGTATTTAATTATTTTGAGCCCGTATGAGGCTATTTGCGCTCTGTTTTAACTCCATTATGAGCGAATATGTTATTATTCCTATGTACAGAAAGGATTTTAACTTATTTTAAGTTTTGGGCTTTATTTGTAACTTTTGGCAATTTTTCGTGTTTTTGTGGTGTCCGTTCATTTTTGTAAAATTTCTGGGAACAACTCCTTTCTTAGTAAGCCCGATTTTTGGCTGGAGCGCGCTAGAAAACATATACGCACATTGTGCCGGAGGAAGTCGCCATCGGAGTGCGGATCAGCAGGGAAAAAGCGAAGTCGTGCACGAAAAAGCCCCTGCGGGGATGGCGCATTTTTGGAAAAAAGGATTTAAGGCTGCGATGGGAAAAATATAAGCCGCGAGCGGGGGGAATTTTATACTGCTGGCGGTACTTTTCCGTGTTATAAAAATCACTTAAGTGGATCACGGGGTTTTGGTGCCTGCCTGGCAGGGTAAAGCATCCCGTTATCAAAAAATTCTTAAAAATAGAATTACATGTGCAAAAAAGTGCGCCCCCTTTGGTGAGAGATTAAAAGAATTAAAATTGATTATTTTTATTAATCTTTCTTCTCAAAAAGTGCGCCCAAGCTTGGAGGAGGTCAACAAGTCAAAGATGGAATAAAAGAAAGGAGTTAAATGCATTAAATTTAATTTATTTAATGGCTGCCCTCTTCCTCTCAAAAAGTGCGCCCCATTTGGGTATTATTTAATGTTTTTTAAGGCATTAAAACATTAAATTAATTTCTATTTTCAGTGGCTATGGTCAAAGCACACTGTGGGGCTTGAGTGAAGTGCTGTGTGAAGGATTAAATTGGATTAATTTAATTTATTGGATGGCTGTCCTTAAACATGCTATTTTTAAAAGAGAAAAACATGATTTTTAATTAATTAATTGCCTTTAATTGTTAGGGCAATTATTAATTATAGAATTGTGAAGGTTATATAAGCATGGGCAGCCATATGGGTGAATAATTTAATTCACAGGTAAAGAATTGCAGCTAGGAGGAAAAGTGCGCCCCCATTAGAGGAAGGATTTTGTTCAGACAAAGTGCTAACAAGGCTAAAAGCTTCTAGATTTGGCGCATGCTTTGGAGGAGGTTGATCTTTGTCTGCATAGTTGTTTTCACAGGTGTTACAGGAGCTCAGGTGTTGATTGAAAGGATTCATGCTCTCTTTATGTGCAAATTAAACACCAATTTTTGGGGCAGCAGGCTTGAAAAGTGCAGATTTTTATAATTTAAATTCACTATTCATGCTCCGGTGGCCATTTTTGTCTGAATAAATTGCAGGAATTCATTACAGGTGCTTTACAAAAGAAAAGGAGTTTTTATCGATGTCGATACATTGCGAAATATCCTCGAATCGAAGAATTGTCGATCTGCACGGTATTGAAGAAATCCGGCCAAGTTAGAAGAAAAAGAATTATTGAACAAAGATAGACAAAGCCATGGCGAAAGGAGATGAAAAAGAGAGCACGATGGATTCATGCATTGCTTCGAACTTTCGGACATAGGAGACACGGATCTAGGCCCGAGAACCTCTTTACGATTTGATTGATAGATCCAGGCGGAAAGACTTCACTCATGCGTGCGGTCAAAAGTAGCGGAATTATCCAAAGCTGCGGCTTTCCATGTGACCCAATTGCGAGTTCGTGATGGAGTGTGCTAGATCTTATCATCCTTCATCCGGATCGGTGCGTGATGTTGCGGGAAAGACAATAATTCGTTTGGATGCGGAATTCATCAATTATTGTTTGAAGATTCCGGTCGAAAGGTGGTGACTTCTATTAGCATTCGGGATCTTGGCGGTAGATGGGAGAAACATAGAGGCGATTGCGTGAGCATAATGAGCGACCGGTTCGGTTCAGAAGAAGCCTAGATCCCCTTGAAGTTCGAGAACTCTTCCAGGTCCAATTTGGTGCGGGAGGCGATGATGTCGTCAAATTGCTATGCGGGTTGAATGGCGAAGCGAATGCCTACACTTTCCGTACATGGATGTATGCTTTCATCGGGACCATTGAAATCAACAAGGTTGATTCTATAATCAATTAATCGGAAATTATTAGCGACACATCGGTGAAGCGACTTGGGCGTGAAGCGTACTTTCGGCTTGAGATGACTTCGTACTTGGTATATCTTTAGACTTCACGGGGTGTCTTTTCAAGTGGATAGATGTGGTGTTCTTTCGAGGACCCCATTTTGAGTGCTACCCGCGACTTCTTTGTACTGCGTGCGAAAGGACTTGAAAGTGATCAGCGATGACTTCTTCTACGATTTCATCTGCGAGTGCTAGACAAAGACTTGAAGACTCACGGGGGTAGCGAGGAAGCGTGGGAAGCGGTGTCAGATTGGCGGTTTATTCATCCGGTTTGCGAGATTTCACATACCTCGGGGTTACGGGCTTTTACGGAGAACCTATAAAGATGCCCGGGTATCCAGTGATAGAGTGATCGCCATGGAGGTGACGAGCAACTCGTGGAGTTACACGACCTTGATTGAAAGCGGCACAAGTCTACGGGCTTCTTCCCGATCAACGTGGGATATTACGGTTGCATCGGCATTCACGAGCTCGAGGATGGAAGCGCGAAATGTTATCAGTATGAGCGAAGTTCTTCCTGCGCGGCTTAACCCGATCCATTTGGAGTAGCCGGAAGACAATCTCCCAGGAGTACGCACATGTGCCTTCGTTAGAAGATTTACGGATGAAGTGCGAAGTGAGTACGAGGTTAGAAAGAAAGATTTTCAGCGAGGCTATCGTAAAGCAAGTGTTCGACTTTGGACTAGCGCGGATACTGCGGATCTTAAAGATGATGGGAGCGTGGTACTTGACACTTACCATCGGATGGGAGGAGATAAAGCTATCTTTGCGGAGGATAACATTGGAGGCTGCCATTCAATTGAAGAGAGATCTGGAGCTGTGTTGGTGAATACTTCGAAGGCTTGCTGAACGAAGGGATATTGCCTTGATGAAGTATTGATGAATCAAATCACGGGCAACTTCGGCGCAGGAGATTCCCTCAAAGCGAAAGCATGAAGGAGAAAGCGTGAAAGGTCAGAAGTTGAAAGTACACAGAAGATCTCAAGAGAAAGAGAAGACCACTTCTACGACCATAGCTTTGACTCCGACTTCTCCAGTACCCAGAAGATCACCAACTATTGCACCGCAGCAGCAGGATGCTTCCATGCCTTCATTGAATCCGGCGACGTTCGTTTTCTCTCCGACCACCGTTTCGGCACCGTTCGAGGAGATGTTGAAGGCTGCGAGATGACGGAGTTCGAAAGAGCTTTGTCCTTGGATGTTTGAAAGATGGCAGCCATGACAACTGTGGCACTTTACGATGGAGAGGATGCGGAGCGGGAGATGGTAGTGCACTCAGTGACTTCTTACTCCCCGAGAAATAACTTCTCGGGATGGTTAGCTTTGCAGTTGGTTCCGGAAGCAAGAGTAGAGATGAACTTAGAGGAGCATGACTTGCAGGCTACTTGAGGATCGAGCGAAAGAGAGCAGAAGGCCTAAAGTTGCTAAAGCGACTTCTAGGTTGATCATCGAGATTCGGGAGAGAAGTTTCTTTGAGATATCAATTCCGGCGGAAGGAAAGATAGAAGAGGAGCTCATGGCGAGAAGATGTGACGGTGACCAAAATACCACTCGGTCGAGCTACCCTTTGAAGGATTGAAGCGGGACACGCAAACGTTCTTTGGATGCTTTGTTCCTTAGGCTTGCGGTGAAAAGCGGAGAAAGAAGAGGCTGCGAAAGCAAATATCTCAATTATGTGAGATCATAGCCAAGGTTGCTAAACCTTCCATTCACCCATTTGGAGCGGTGAGTGATCATCTTATGCGGGAAATGGAAGATCTGGCAATCAAGTAAAGGCTATTGTGAATGGAAGGATCGATTATTAAATCGAAACTTACAATGCTGACTTGGGAAGTGCCGACCCGCTTTAAAGGTTATGAAAGATGCGACAAATCAACTAAAGCAGCCCGATGGAAAGCATAGAAGGCATGAATACGATTGCGAGAGAGTAACTGAGTATTTTGGCGAGATCGAACAAGGCTGCTAGGAGATGTGTTGGTTGCGAAACAAATTGTCTGGATGGATCGGTCGAGAAGAAAGCAGGTAGAGTTTGCGGTATCTTTCCGTTTGGAGATCTGCGAGTTTCTTGAAAAGGATGCGGTGCTTGAGAGTAGAACATCAGATTTACCAGACAGTATCATTTCTTTCACTGAGGAAAGAGTGGATGGAGGTGTTACTTCATACGTGCGGATTGTTTCTAACGAGGTGCATGATTCCCTGGAAGGTTCTCTTCTGATGGTGCAAAAGAGAATTGATAAAGCTACCAAGCCTTTCACGATGAATTCTATCAGTAGATTGGTGGCGCTGCAGGCAGACATTGCGAGGTTCGGGCCGAGTTTGGAAGAGGTGGAAGCATGCAGCAAAGTGTTGAATGAAGGGTTCTTTGCGATTCGGGACGAGAGAAGGAAGCGTGGCTAAAACAGATGGAAGGATCTTTGAATTATATGTTAAACAAGTATATCAGATATCAGAACAAGAAGAAGATGTAAACATTACAGCTGGCATGACTTCTTCTATTCTTTCTTCTTCTATTTTCTATGTTCCCGGATGAAATTGTAAAACTTCTAAGTTATTGGTTTTGCAACCATTACTTGAAGTCATGTGGAACCATTCTATTAGTTAAGTGATACATGTGTCACTTAAGAAGAAGAAGTTAGTTGAGGATGATTGCCAAATGTCATCTTTACTTGTTGTTCATACTTTAGTTCAGTTTGAGTCTTCTATTTGTACTTTCCCTCCTACATTCTATAAGTAGGAGAAGAACCTCCGGGTTAATGATGGATCAGAATTTGTAAGCAGCAATCTTGTGTTCTAGACTTTGTCTGAACCCCTGAGAGCCACTTGTTGCAGAGGAATACAAAGAAGCAGGTTTACGGAGAACTTTGTGTCACGGCGTACTGTGTTTCTTGCTTTTAAATCTTTAGATCTTTTAAGTAAACTTTGTGTTATTTTAGATCTGGATCTAGAGCTGCCTTTGCTTTATAATTCTGTGTGTTCAAATCTATTAAGTTTCTTATATGTGCATGCGATTAGCTCTGCTTATCTACTAATTGGGATGCACATCTTCCTCATTTCTTCTCTGTAATTCCTTTACTTTCTTCTTCTATAATTTTCCTTTCTTAAGCAAATTTTTACTTGCTGCGAAACTTCTTAGTTATGGTTCATGAACTAAGTGGTTAAAGTAAAACCCACGATAGATAAAAACACATTTAAAAATTCACCCAAAGTCATTTAAGTGGAAAGTGTTATTTTTGGAGACACCTGGAAGGTGGGAATTTGGAGGCTTCCTGGTAGGTTGTTTTTTCCCACAATGAAAGTCAAATCACTTAAGTGAAAAGTGGGAATTTTGGGGCTGCCTGGAAGGGTGAATTTTCACACTTCCTTGCCTTCATGTTTTTTCCACCAAAGAGGTTTTATTCACCCATGCAAGTCGCTTTTATGGAGCTGTCAAGAAGATTGAAATTAGCAAAAGTTACTTGAGTGGAAAGTGGGAATTTTGGGGCTGCACTAAGGTCGAATTTTTCCACTTCCTTACCTTCACGTTTTTTTCCACCTTTCCAAGTTAACTCAACTATGCAAGTTGCACTTTTTGGGCTGCCAGGAAGGTTGCGATTTAACATAAATCACTTAAGTGAAGGCGGAAATTTGGAGGCTTCTGGAAGGTTGAATTTTCCCACAACACTAGTTGAATCACTTACGAGCAAAGTGGAAATTCAGGACTTCCGGAAGGTCAAATTTTCCCACTTCCTTGCCCTTATGATTTTACACCTTTCCCACCAAAAATGTGACTCACTTTGGCATCATTGCATGCTTTTAAAAGGATTTATTTTAATTATTTCTGAAAGGTTGGCGCTAAAGATAGGAAGAAGGTTAAAACAAACAAGCATGCTAAAAATAATACAAAGAAGCTTGCCAAAAATAGAGGAGAAAATTGCAAGGAAAAACAAGCTAAAAGCAAGCTAAATTTGGCAAACTTGGGCACCCAAATACGAGAGAAAAGCACTTCTTATTATTAAGAATTGCTAAAAATAAGAGAGGTAGTTGATAAAATTAGCATGCGATTGCCTATATAATGAATGGACACCATAAGAGAAGAGTAATTAATTCTTTTTGTGTGGAGCTGCTGCCTCTGAAGGATATTTGCGCCAAAGGTAGAGGTTGTGGGCATTATTAAATCTTTAATTGCCGGGAAGCATCAAATTTTGGTGCCCAAGGTTGAAGTGCTTTCTTTTATTATTTTTGGTTCTCTGCGCATGTTGATGCAAGTGCACATGTGAATATAATATGTTTTTAGCTTGTTTGACATGCAAGTAAGGTCTAAAAATTTAGGGCAACATGCTTTATAATCAGATTTTGGTGAAGAGATTGGGCATTTATGCCATGGATTCCATGTTTGTCTGAATCATTTGCAGGTATACTTCACAGGTGCTTATATTGGTGAAAAGAAGGCAAAATCAATGTCTAGATACATTGAATATATCTTCAAAATCAGGGGGAGCAATTGCAAGTTACTGCACATATGGATCCAACTCTCATAAGTGCAAGATCTTCTTTGAAAATACAAGAAAAAGATCTCAGACAAAGAATGTTTCATGCATGATGAAAGGTGATGAAAGAGATGATTCAACAAAATCATGCATAATTTTTAGGCTTGTTGAGATCAATGATACAAACATGGGGCCTGAATCTATCACCGACTTGATTGACAGATCCAAAGCCACCTGCAGGTCATCCCTCATGCGGGCAATGAAAAGTAGTGGAATTATTCAAGTAACAACATTTCCGGCTACAACCCAGTTGCCTGAATTTGTTCTGGATTGTGTGAAGTTTTATTATTCTCTTTCTAGGACAATCCGGGATGTAGCAGGAAAGGTAGTGATCGGGGCGGAAGCAAAATTAATTGATTATTGCCTCAAGATTCTGGCATGACCCATAGTGATTGCAATTGGTATGCGGAGGCTTGTGATAGATGGGAAAAGACAAGGTAGACTCAAGCGTGGGTATAATGAACAATAGATATATGAAGAAGCCTATAACACCATCCAAGTTTCCGAGGACTCTTTCACGGTTGAATCGCATGTGTACAAGAAGTTGATGATATCACCTGGTTACTTTGCAGGATAAATGGGGAAGCTAATGCCAATAACTTTCGCTCATGGATGTATGCCTTCATCAAAACAATTGAGATCAACAAAGCTGATTCGATAATCAATTGGGCAGAGATCATTAATAACAACATCAATGAACAACTCAGAAATGTGAGGTGGACATTCAATTTCAAAATGACTTCATACTTGGTGTATGCTGCAACCTCACAAGGAATATTCTCCAAGTTGGATAGATGGGGTATACTTTCAAAAGATCCTATTTATGAGTGCTACCCACAACTGGTGATTCCTGAATGCTACAA
The DNA here is from genome assembly GCA_018340775.1 of Taxus wallichiana var. yunnanensis. NCBI lineage: Eukaryota > Viridiplantae > Streptophyta > Pinopsida > Cupressales > Taxaceae > Taxus > Taxus wallichiana. Next base: position 20,248,111 of record CM031235.1, on the reverse strand, counting down.
GGATTACAAGGCAGTGAACGATGGCTTCTTCTATGGATTCATTTGCAAGCTAAACGGTGATTTGAAGGACAACAGAGTGAGCAAGGAAGCTTGGGAAGTTGTCTCTCAGCACGGTTGCATCTTCATCCAGTTCGTCTGACTTCACGTATCTCAGGGTTAGTGGCTTCTCAGGAGAACCAGTCAAGTTGCCGAGGTACCCAAATGATAAGTGGATTATCATGGAGTTATGCAGGCAGCTCATAGAGTTGCAAATTACAATCAAAACGACATAGATCTTGATCACTTCCCGATTGCGGTGAGCCATTATAGTTGCAAAGCATCCACAAAGCGCAGGAGTCAAGCAAAAATGTTTCTTTCTTTATGAGCATGAGTTCTTCCCAGCTCGAATTAATTTTGATCCTTATGACATGGCAAGGAAGACAATCTCCCAGGAGTACTCGCATGTCCCTTCATTGGAGGATTTTTGGATGAAATGCGGAATGAATACGGGCGAGAGATTTCAGCAGATTATTAGCTCAACAGATTTTTGACTATGGTTTGGCAAGGATACCTGCAGACCTTTCAGATGATGGGCATGTAGTACTTGATTCATATCGTCAGATGGGAGGAGACAAGGCTGCTCTTCAAGCGAATGTGGGTGGCAGTCATACAATCGAGGAGAGATCTTCGACAGTTTTAGTTAATACCTCCAATTGGTTGTTGACAAAAGGTTATTGTTTGGATGAGGCCCTGATGAACCAGATCACAGGGAATTTTGGTACAGGGAATCTCAGCAGCAAAAGGAAGCATGAAGGTGAAAGCAGCCGAAGACTAGAAAAGCTAAAGGTGCAGAAGAAGGCTCAGGCATCAGAAAAAGGCAAGTCTGCATCCACTTCACTAGTGCTACTTTTAGACGAAGCTTCTCCTGCGTCAACCCACAATACTTCAGCAGTTCCAACAACACCAAAAGTCATGACTATTCCATCATTGAAACCGACATCATTCCTATATACTTCTTCTCTTCCATTACCCATTTCTCCCCTTCCTCCTCCTATGGACGAATTGAAGGCATAAATGGTAGAATTTGAAAGGGCATTATCCTTAGATGGCACGGAAGAAGAAAGTCACAATACTGCGATAAATTCGAGATCTGCAACAAAACTGAAGTGAAATGGTGGTAATACATACCAAGGTTTCTCATTCCCCGAAGAGTAATTTTGCATTTTGGTTGGCTTTGGAAATAGTCCTAGAGGTTAGGGAAGAAATCAACCTGGAAGAAGAAGAGTTGCAGCTACTCGCGAGCTTAGGAAAAGACAAAAGACCTAAAGCTGCTAAAGTAACTTCAAGGTTGGTTATTGAAGAGTTAGGGCGAAGTTTGCTGAAGTATTAGTTCCAGCCGAGGGGAAGCAAAGGGGAGAGCTAACAGCTGCAAACATATTAGTAACCAAAGTGCCATTGGGGCAAATCACCACAAAAGGATTAAAGCAGGATACACAGACACTGATAGACGCTTTATTCCTCAAACTTGACAGGAGAAGGCAGAGAAAGCCAAACTTTAGATGCAGATCTCTCAGTTATGTGAGATCATCACTAAGGTTGCCAAACCTTCCTCTCAGCCAGTATTATTACAAGATTAGGTGAGCAGCCATTTGATTAAAGAGGTTGAAGATGCAGGTAATCAGGTTAGAGCTATTAATGAATGGAAAGAGCAAATCATCCACCAAGCTTCAAAGCAGTTCAAGGAAGTACCAACTAGCCTGGAGGATATGCACAAGGCATTATCTCAGCTGAAGCAACTAATGACAGAACATAGTGGGCGAGAATATAGTTGTTGAGAGTAACCTGGATATCTTGGCTAAGATAAATTCATTGTCGGAGGATGTATTAATTGTAGAGCAACTTGTACCTGATGGATTGATAGAGAAGGGTAAGCAGTTGGAGATAGCAGTTTCTTTCCACATGGAGATTCTCAAGCTTATGTTGAATAAAATGCAGTTGCTGGAAGACAAGATAAATTCATTGCTGGAGAACATAGTTGCTTTCACTACAGTAGAAGAAGTTGATGGTATTCATTACTATACAAGAGACATTCCAAACAAGTTGCCTGCTTCTCTTGAGGAATTGCTTCTAATTGTGTAGAAGAAGATCGATGAAGCCGTCATGCCTTCATACAAACTTACTGGATTTGTATTCTTTTTGGGATTTGGACCGATATCATGGGGAAGTAAGAAACAACACTTCGTTTCTCGCTCTTCTACAGAGGTCGAATATCGTGCTGCAAGTGAAGCTTTCTGCGATATGGCTACGTCGCATATTGGAAGGACTTGGAATACCACAGACAAACCTACCACCATGTATGTAGACAATGAAGGTGTTCTCAAACTTGTTCGCAATCCATTTTTTCACGAGAGAACAAAGCACATCGAGGTACAAGTTCATTTCATATGCGAGCATGTCTTGAAACACAACATACAACTTCAATTTTGCCCAACAACTGAACAACGAGCATATATATTCACAAAGTCACTTGCACGTGACAAGTTTGAGTTGTTTAGAGAGTTCCTCTCCTCATCCCTTGAGGCAATGCAAAATTAAGGGGGAATGTTAAGTACACTAAGTTTACTAGGTTAATTTATGCATTTACTTGTTTAGGTAATTGTGTGTTATGGGTAACTTAGGTAACTAGGTAGTTGTATGTTATTTGGTTATGTTTGTATAACCATTTATATTTGTTTTATTATATTGATGTGAGTCTGTTTCAACTGTACATAGGATAATTTGTTGCATAGTTGCAACATCTTATTTGTTTGTATTATTTCGTATGGTTTTTGGTTGCACCTGTGCAACTTCTCATTTGTTTGTACATGGCTGTCCAATATCTATAAATATTGCAGCCATTCCTATTGTACCTGATTTTTATTGCATATCGATAAACTTGTGAGGTTTTCGTCCCTCTTTCATATCTTGTTGATGCTTTGAATCATTGTGGATTTGCAGGTTGCACAGTGTTTAGTCAATTAAAGTGGCTTATAAATTAAATGAATTTGCATGGCTTGTCATATATCGGGGATACCTGCTTTATAGCTCGGTTATTGAAGACCTGGTTTTATTGATGTCCGCTTTCCCTATTGTGCTAAAATTGAAACGTAAAATACCTCATGTGGAATGCCCCTTTGCCAAAACTTCTTGGCGAGATGTGCGAGACAAGATTGGCGATTGTTTTTGAACATCTTTTTCAATGGAAGGTAGCCTTGGAGATTAAACCTTGGTGATCCGAAAACCGTTCGCAAGTCTATGGCAAACTATTCGTACATCCATTTTTGTGTCACACCAAGGTTGGTTCATCTAATTTCAAGTACATTTATGATTCTATAGCTACTTGATACTTTGAGGTTCTAGACCTTGCACCACGACCTCTTGACTAATGATAGGAACATTGCTTATAAGGTAACGATCCTAGACCATAGCCTCATGGACCAACATTAAATCAAGGTAGCTCACTCAAAATCACCTACCTATTAATGCCCCCAACCAAATCCTTTCGACCTTAGATCAACATAACATCGACAACTACAAAATTTGTCATATCTAGGTCAATTGGGATTGGGTAACCTATGTATGACAAATGGTAGAGAATTATGTTAAACAAAGAAGAATTGAAGAAGGAAGATTCAATGGAAAGACATAAGATAAGATAAGATAAATATATTAATGTCCAACAAATGACCACAAAAGTAGGTTAATGGGACTGCAGCCCAAACAATATACAAAGTGTGAGTGGGAAAACTCAAAAACGAGTTCCCAAAAACAAGAAAGGAAAATAACCAAAACAAACAAGAACCCCGAATCAAAACCCCCACAGGCGGGGGCAATGAAACAAACGGGGGAGAAAGAAGGGAGAATGAAGGGAAGAAGCAGAGAAGGGAATGAAGGAGGGGGCAAACAAGGACCAATAGTTTACTCTGAAATGGTAGCCACATCCCTCCTAACATTCGAGGCCGACGAAAAGAAGCCCCGATGGAAGGCAATCAAGAGGGGGCGAGGGCCTCCACCCCGCTAAGATCTCGAGATTAGAACGACGGCCGTGGAGATGGGTGGAGTTGGACCGCCTTCCGTACGCAGTATGCGCCGAGCTTCACGGTGGTGACCGGGGAGATGTGAAGGTCCAATCGGGACGAACTGATCTATGCACTGTATGAATCGGCTCGAAATGGATCTGCTGTTTAGTTCCTCCAATGCGGGTAGAACCGGAAAGAAGGCTGTAATCCGTCTTGTGGGAATGACTTCTTTTAGATGCTATGACTTGTGACAAGCTTAGGCTCTTTTGCCAAAGGCCTTTCGAATAACCTACACAATTTTTTTAGACATTCCTAGTGAGCTACACCAATCATCATCGGGGCATTGTGATTATGTAAGAAATCATAGACCACCGGTAGGTATAAATATTTTTTTAAGGACATCTAAGTGGTTTTGGTCAGCTCATTGGAGTGTTAAAAGTATTTAGGGCATAAAAATAAAAATAAAAATAAACAATACTTTTGAATTGTACAAAACATTTTAAGAGAAATTAAAAAAATGTGGTTAGAACTATTATGAATGAAGTTGATAAAATTAAATGTTTCTAATTATAATGATATATACCTTATAAATAAGTAATTTGAAAATAATGAGTTATTTGAAATAAGTACGTAAAAGGTTAAGCTTGGGACATATGCGATATGAGAAGGGGATTAAAATAATTTAGGAGTTACTCTCAAAAATATTATTGAAGTTGAAGACTGGTTTCTCATGATTCGCGCACATTACTATGGCTCTAGTAATGCAACTGCAGAATCAAAGCATGCAATTGTAAAGTGTATAATAAAAGAAAGAACCTTATATGCGCATGCATCAATGTAGACAGCTTCATGAATGTAACTCCATATTTACATGTGTTAAATGAGTGTGGTCAACAAGATGATGCGATCATAAGTGATAAATCCACTATCACCAAATGTAAAGTATGATAAACATATTTCATGAACCAGTTAATCAAACATTGAACAATGAAAACAGTTTTGTATCTTGTTAGCATACACATCAAAATTACTGATGGAAATATCATAAGTAACAGTTTCTTAGTTAGAAAACAAAATGAAGGAAGAAAAAACTTGACATTTGTTATTCTGTTTCAAGCCTAGGATCACTAGTTCTGATAGTAAAGAGGGAACACAAGTGCATTTTCACAAATAAATGGTGAATGATACTATCACATCACATAAATACAAATCCAAACAAACACTACGGAAGGAGATCATATTATTATTTATCTGGTCAGAACTACTGAATCTGAATCAACCAACAAAGTTCCTCTTTGTATTTTAATTACTGTGCTGAACACAATAAAATTTCCATGTTCCAAATATTGGTTTAGCAACAAAAGTTTACAAAAATTTAGCAATTATTAACTCAAATCAATATGCAAGAGAGCTATAGTAGCCACTCAGAAATTGACATGATGTTACCAAATTAACAAAACCTTTTTCTATATTGAGTGCACTAACTATTACACATGGGATTATATCAAAAACAAAATCTTGAAAAACATGACTGTAAAAATGTCTGTAACACATTTACATATGAACCAAAAAGAAATGAGCTGAACTGAATGAACACCTTGCCTCCTTTACTGTGTAAATGAAACTTTATTTTGAATATAGTGGCGATTGTTGTGAGTCTGTGACTTGCTGACATTAATGTGGTTAATTATTGTCTGAATTTTCGACCCTATTTCTGCAACAAAAATTCGTGAACTTTGTGATGAAAATATTGTTGTGACATAGAGGTCCGTCAACAACCTTCTCCAACTAAACCTATAAATCAGACTTTGGTGTCTGGACTTTCAGTAATTTGGGGACAACCCCATCTGTCCTCTTTAAGCTGGTACTTGGGCCTTGGTGGGTAGTTGTAGTTGAACCTTGGCTATTGCAGACAGCTTGACCATGTATCTCCACACAATGATGAAATACAAGTCCATACGTCAAGTGACTGCACATACATCACACAAGTCATTCACCACAATTTGATAGATCTAGAATCAGTGAAGGTCCTCACCAACCACGTCCCTATGAGTGGCATTCGATAACGTTCATTGCAATGATTCATTAACCAGGGACTCCATTTAAATTCTGATATAATATTATTCCCATATAAAGTTTATTGCTATAATCTCCCATTAAAACAATATTGATTCCAACTCTACTGCCATCCCTTATGGGACTACTAGATAATGGTTAATCATTGTATCGTATGGGACTGCTGGCTGCTGGCCGAGTCTGCAACTCTCCCTTTTGAGTTTGCTGGCTAAAAGTGTTAGCCATGGTTTCCACCATTTCTCACGGGATTTCTGGCTTAGTATCTTGTCATAATGGTTACCATTATTGTGGTGATTGATGGCTTTTAGCTCATTACCATACCTCACAAGACTGCTGGCGTAATACTTATAAATTTTAAGAAAAACAACAATAATCATCTTCAAGAGCATTCACCCTCAAAAGCAAAACTAAATAATTTTGAAAGGATAAATTGATGAATGCTGATTAATAGGGCCCAAGTGTTTGGCCAGCCTTGATGTTGGCTGATTCAATGTGAGAATCACCTTCATATCTATATTTATCCTGTTGATCATGAGAGCAAAGATATAGTTTTGTTTCCTATCTCTAGGCATAAGAAGAAACTGTCTGTGTGTGAACTTGAAAACGAAGAAATTTATGTGCTTGACCTACCTATCACTATCACTAGGGCTCCTGGTAATTTATGCCCCCGGCCTCAGAGGAAAGTTTCTATTGGCAGTGGCAGCTGGTGAAGCATAACTGCACACTCTTTCGATCTTTGCCCAGAGTAAATCCTTTGGGAAGGGCGTTCGTGTCTGTGTACTTGCATTTGATGTATAAGCTCTGGGAAGGAACTTCAGGTCAACCTTGGAGCATTTTTGATATATACTCATTGAGAAGGACGTTCAGGCTAGCCTACAAACCCCTGTTAATATGTATTCTTTGGGAAGGGCCTTTGGTTCAATCCAAAAGCGTGCACACACACACACACACCCTTTGGGAAGGGCCTTTGAGTTAGCAAATTACTGACACACACACACACATGTTGATATGTATTCTTTGGGAAGGGCCTTTTGTTCAATCCAAAGCGTGCACACACACAAACACACACACACACACTCTTTGGGAAGGGCCTTTGAGTTAGCAAATAAGCACTTCTTGATATGTACCATCTATGAAGGGCCTTTGAGAAGTTTGTTGACGATTCTAATGTTTGCCCTTAAATAAAGGCCTTCATGCCTGGTCACGGGTACTTGATACACACCCCGTGAGAAGTGCCTTTGGATCAGTGTATGGGTAAGTTGCTTGTATGTGCCCATTGGAAAGGGATTTCAGACTAACATTCTTGAAATTACTTAGCTGTGGTGAAATTATATTGTTAATTTGAGGATAGAGGGGGTGATGAGCTTGTTAGAGTCCCAAGGTAGTGACCCTTAGTATTCCAATAGCATTGATGAGAAATTTCAAAGTGTGCTTATCTACCTATGGGTTTGTTGATTGTCGTTCACGGATTAAAGCTTCTATATTTTCATACTCACGAACTTTACTAAAGTTTTTGCAATGTCTTTCTGATTCAGCCTTGTGTAGGTACCAGAAATGGGAGGATAAATGACACCAACGAGCCCTAGGTGAACCCTGTAGTGGACCCTCTAATTTAGACGTTGTGAAATAATGTGCATATTCCTTACTAAATCTCTCTTAATTTATGTATTCATGAAAACAAAAATATATATGTACGTTATGTATGGTGAAGCTTGTTTTTGGGTTGGTAAAGCGAGCTTGTTTGTTCTATGCACATGTGAGACAAGTTAAGAGTTTTGCAAATGACATCACATATACAGTAAACTGTATGATTTAAGTAAAAGATTTAGGATTTGTCTAAATTAATGTTGCGAAAACACATTAAAAAGCTATAGAGCACCCATTGGCTGGGGTTATGGAAGATAATTTGAGGTCATAGATTGTGTGCAAGGCAAAGAAGAAAATAAATACCTTCCATGTCAATGAGTACATCTGTAAGGGTAAAGTAGATTGTTGAATGTGTCTTTTAGTTGTATAAGCTTATGCACGATAAAAAAATATACACCAGCGAGGAATGTTTGCCATGATTCTGTCAAGGATATTAATTAGCTGTGTGTTGCAGCTTACATTTCATGATGTTTTGGCCATATTGGATATTTTTCCTTCTTAAATGTATAAATATAATAGGATTGCAGTCACAAGGAAGTAATAGATTAGAAGGGACTGAAGGATGTCTTTAGTTTTAGTAATTTGTCCGAGGAATACCATTTCTACACTTTTTTAGCCTATTGCTAAGACATACTTTATTCATGCTTATGGCTATTTCCTTATTTCGTTACATGTTATACTAAACACAGCCATGCATATACGGCATAAGAGTGCTGCTTGATCATGCCATTTTTATTCACCCGTATAGCTACTGCGAATTATTCTTTATATTTATCAAAGTCACATGTTTCCTGATGCAGGTAATGATCATAAATTACAAACTCACATATCCAAGTGGTACTGCTACAGCTTTACTGATAAATAGTTTCCACACTCCCGAAGGTGGTGAAACGGCAAGGTAATATGCTAATGTCATAAGTTGTACATTCAGTTTGTAAAGAATGCGCTGTTGCATCTTTTTGAGGAGCATCTATTATTAAATTATGCATCAGTAAATTTATGTGACATCTTATGTCATGTATGGCACTGCTCAATCTATTGAAAATGGGAAAAAATGAAGACGATAATCTGTCTATGATTTATCATGGAGGGGAATGATCACTTCACTTCATCATTTCCACTTCAACAAATCTACAAGGACTCCAATGGATTTTTTGATTCTTCCATGCAGTCTTTGCTCCTAAGTTTGTTGATCTTCTGCCTTGAACCATTCCTTGTGTCTTCACAGGTGTACCGTTCAATGTGGTTAGCTGCACTGCCCTATTGTCATGTAACTTTATTAACTAAGCTCTACTTTTGTGTAATCTAAGAGGTCGATACAAGAATCCTCTATACAGTAGGAGTGAACACACATACAAGATACAAACAAAGGGGCATAAAGGTCAATATAATGATCCTCTCTATAAATTACAATGGAAGTAGAAGACCATACTAGAGTAACACACATAGAAGATACAGCCAAAGGGGCATAAGTATATGGTGGTTGTAAGTAGATCTAGAAGAGAGTAATTCACACTCAACATCGGAGATATATGGATTCAATTTCAAAGTCTATATCAAAGATATGGGATATAGGGTCTTACCCATAGTTACAGGATGGGGGACGGCGGACGAGGTTTCCGGGACGGCAAAAATTTCTAAATTTTGGGGACGGCTGATTAAAAAATATATAAATATTTAAAATAAAAAGATATAGTGACTAAATTATATAAATAAGCTGAAATAAAACCATTTGAGATTTAAATAAGGTGAAACTTGAACTCATAAACATCATGATCAAATACATTCCTTAATACTATAATATCAACTTCAAGTATATTATAAAATAGAAAAGTAAAACCATTCTAAATTACGATTGATCAAGTGACAATAGCTGATATTCATATCATTAATCTCATAGCCAAATACACCAACAATTGTCTATTGTCAATATTACAAAAAAAGAGGACAACTACAAGTATCAAACTAAAAATCAGAATCAACATCTGAAGCAATATCCATGAACTCATCCTCGCTGGTACTAGCATCCTCGTCCTCAAAGGTAAGCCCAATCAATCCCCGCTGCACAGTATTGTCCTCTTCAACCTGCCTCGGCTCCTCGGGATCTACATCCCACCATAATGCTGGAGTCTGTTTGTACTCAGGTGTCTTGCGATCTATAAGACGCAAAGCACTGTGTACAACTACAAGCTTCTCTGCTCTTGCAGAGGTAAGCCTATTCCTCTTAACAGAGTGTATCCAACCATACGTAGACTAGTTCCTCTCAGAGGCAGAGGAGCTAGAAACTTGGGAAAGGAGGCGAATGGCAAGTGGTCGCAGCAGTCCTGGAAGCCCATATAGTCGCCACCAACTCACTGGCTTCTCCTGTGCTATTACCCTATCTGTCTTTGCTGATGTTTTGTACCCATCAAGTTCAGTGAAGTCGAGCCACTCCATTATGATCTGTGAAGCCTCTTGTGGAGTGTACATTTTTTTAAAGGCCTTCATAAGGCCCCTCTTCACCTCATTATCATCCAATGGGATAACTCTACCTAGCCTCTCCACATACCATTTGGGATTCAGTGCATATGCAACCATATGAAGAGGAGTGTTCAACTTCTCCCATCTCCGCTGAATAATGGGCTGTATATGTTCATTATAGAACTTCAAAGTGGGGTCCCTCACCCGAATAGCTGCCTTTATTTGCCCAAGCATGCTTTGTCATGCACTTGTAGATCTCACCAAGATTGGGGCTGTCGAGTCCCCATATTTGATGACACTAAAAACTAGAGCTATGATTGATACGACGTATTTCATATCAACCCAAAATGTTTCCCGCAACACCACTTCCTTCACTCTTTTCCCTTGATCTGTCTTGGACTCACGCCACCTAGTCCAATCTTGTGTCATAATCATAATTTGCAGGGGCTCCTGCAACTTAGACATCCTCTCCAACAAAATAAAATAGGATGCAAAGCGAGTGTCAACTGGTTTCAAAAATTCCTTCTTCAAAATTTTTTGAAAAAGTGCCAATGATGTGTGGTGATTACATATGAACTTCTGCACATCTCTGGCCTCGGTCACTAGCTGATTAACCCACTGAATCTTCCCTATGTCTTTCAGTGCATTGTTCATGGCATGCACACAACATGGAGTCCAATAAGTATGCCTATATTCTGCTCCACTAGCTTGCTTGCTGCTCTGCACACATAAGCTGCATCCGTGACAACCTGTACAACATTTGAAGGTCCAACCTCCTCAATGGCATCCTTCAAAATCTGATACTGAAACTCAGCATCTTTCCGCTTCCCAGAACAATCAATTGCTCTCAAGAAGTATGGTCCATCTTTGCAAGAGACAATGATATTGATGAGAGGACGGTGTCTAATATCTGTCCACCCATCTATGATAATGCTACATCCATGTGACACCATGTCACCTTCATCTCCTCCATCAATAGATTAACCTTGGAATAATTTCTATCCAAGATTGTTGTCTTGAGTTTTGTGTCTCCAGGAGGCACATAACTTGTACCTGCTTTTGCAACCTTAGCCATAGCCTCCTTGTAATAAGGAGAGCGAGCAACATTAAATGGAATCCCAGCAGCATAGAAAAATTTCCCAATAGCATCATCTGCCTCTTCGTTTGCCTTTGAATCAAACATGTCAACAACTGAATTTGGGGCTGCCCCCATGGCCTTTCTCTTCCCTCTGCTTTCCACTTCTGACACTCCAAAACTAGAACCAGCCAGAGTATTACCATGTTTGCCAGTCCTATGAGTGCTCAATGGAGTATTAGCCGTAGAACCACGAACTTCTGGCACTTTGTCTGTGGTATTTCCATTGAAGATTCTCATCTCACCATCTCGGCTCTCTCTGCTCTAGTGAAAGACCCTTACAACCCAACCCCCTTCCCGTAAGATTCAACAAGTGTGCATTGGTCCTAGTGATACTTGCCATGCCAAGTCGGTGCACATATGATTACATTGTGAATGTAGATGCAAATGCTAAAAAACAGCCCCTAACAAATGCAAATATAATCTAAATTAAAAAAAAAAAAAAAAACTTTAACAAGTATTGTAAGCAAATAAAATTATAAAATTATAAATACCTCTTGCTAATGCTCCCTCTTGTTCTTGCTCTTGCTCTTGCTCTCCCTCTTGCTCTTGCTCTTGCTCTTGCTCTCACTCTTGCTCTTGCTCTTGCTCTCACTCTTGCTCTTGCTCTTGCTTGGTGTGAATATGAAATGAACCCATAATGTAAATTTATAACATAAAATAACACTTTTAGGGTTAGGGTTAGGTTAGGAATGTTACTTTTATGCTATAAGTGTTATGCAATTAAAAAAATTGTTTTTAGAGTGTAAAAGTATGTTTTTTAAAAACACGCCAAAACACGTGGGGGCGTCCCGGAAGTTCTCGGGGATGTCCAGATGTTCCCGCCGTCCCCCACGCCCCCACGTCCCCGGGGCGTTTCTTTTTGCCTCGGCCGTCCCGAGGCATTTTCGCCTCTTTTGCACAAAAGGAAACGTGGGGAAACGTTTCCCCATGTCCTCGTGTCCTAGGACATCCAGGGCGTCAGGCCCGTGCACGTGTCAAATATGGGGGATGCGTCCCCGCGTGTAACACCGGTCTTACTAGGAGTCCTAAAGGTTGTAAGCAAGGGCTAATCCTAAACTAAGAGTTGTAATGCAATTCTGCGATAAACATGTGCTAGAGATGAAAGTAAAATGTAATAGTCAAAGATATGCTACAACATTCTAGTGTAATACACGATACATTAGACTAATTAATCAAACCAAATAAATAAAAAAGTTTAGGGTTGGAGATACTTTTGAGTGCACATTATCGGTGCATTAATCCCCCTCCTTGGTTTATAACATCTTGTGAGAGATTGTTGTGGGTGGATCATAAGAGGGATAGGTAGAAGACCTAAAGTAGACCAAAGTTGGGAACTCCAAAGACCGAGGTAGACATTGTCGGCTTAATTTCTATTCTTGATATGCCTAGTAACCCAATATGCTCTAGTGATGATCTTTAAGAGTAAGTTCCACTAAACTTGCAAACCTCTTAACTATTAAGGGTAGGTATGCAAGCACATGCATAATAGACAATTGAGAATGGATATTGAGGAATGAATAATGACTCTTGTATATAAGGCACGCAACCAAAGGAGTTAGACTTCTCACTTAGCCGATGCCATAGGTCCGATGACAGATGAAGTTGGTGAACAAAGTTTCCATGAGATGTCATTGATTGGGTTGATTACGTTGGTTGCGAAATAAGCCATTGAAAGGTAAAGGGATAGAAGGAAGAGTGATGGAAGACACATAGTATATGGAAAGGTGATTTGATGGTGTTGTGTGGAAGTTCTACGAAGGTATAAAGTGGTGGTACTATGGTAGTAGGAAGAGTAATTGCCATAACGATTTCCCATGAGGTCTAAAGCCCAATGCCAACCCTTTCCTCGTGCACCTCTTAAGGCATTGCACTCGTGGGTGTATGCCAACAACTTGATGAAATCGTTAGTACATGAAAACTTAGGTGTATACATATGCCCCAACCAAAGATCATCACATGTCACAATAGTGTAATGTGGGATGGTGATGCAAGAGCATCCGAGCACACAAGTACCCCACTTCACCCAAAAAAAGGACTAAGTAGGGATATGTACATAGTGTAGTGTAATAAAAACTTTGATCTTGCATAGTATGCTTGCACGAAGCTTAGAAGTGCGCTTCTAGGCACAAAGTGGAATCATGGATGGTAGCTTATGGGATGTCGTACATTATTGTCGAAAGGCTTGTGTGCAATCTTGGTTGCTTGTGCACACTTGCCAAAGGGGCGCTGAAACAAAAGACACGTGTTGATGCAAATTTGAGAAGGCTTGGATGTTGCGTGTCAATGCACAAGGAATTTGGAACATGGTGGTTTTGGGATGCATAATCGAATGAAATCGAAGAGGCGCTAGTGGATGATTGGTTGACATGAGAGGTGAAATGTTCTAATTTCTATATGTTGCCTATATATATGATGGTTGAAGACATTGAAGGGGTTGATAGCCTAAGTAAGAACAGATAGAGTTGAGCCTAGAAGAAGACTACATGTTGTTTTGACCCAAGTATGAAGAAGGAGCCGTGTTGTTTCTAAGTCTAGAATATAAGCATTTTGTTTTAAACATCCCATTTAGGATCATTGTAGTCTTTGAATTTCTAGACTATAATAAGAAGGCCATATTCCATCCCTTAATTGGATTCCTCTATTGAATAGATTTTTGTTTTGTGTCATGTACTATATTTTATGTTTGTGCACTTATTTTGGGTGTTGGCACACAGTTTCTATGGGTTTGTATGGTCTAAAGTATCCATTCATTGGGAGCCCTAACCGTGACTCGCATCTTTTGGTATTAGAGCAAGTTTTAGCATGTGTGTGAACTTTGTTTTCCACATTTGTGAAGTGTGGGTAGAAAGAAGTGAAGACATCTTCTAACATAAGTTGTTGGGCTAAGGTTTAGAGAATGCGGTTGTAGAAATAGTTGTTTGGAGGAAGAAAAATGGAAAATAGAGGAGGCCCTCTTAGAAGAAGATGAAATAGACCATCGAGAGTGGTAGATTTGGCAGATGTGATGAGAGACATCCAAGCAAGATTGGAAGTGATGGAAACTGCTCAACAAAGAGGAATGGATTCAGATTGGATTGCGATGATGAGGCGCTTGAAGTAAACATAGATGAATTTGAGGAAGAACAAGAATATAGATTGATAAAGGACATTTCCAGAATAGGAGGCAAGCCGTGTATGGACATCCCAAACTATTCTAGAAGCTTATGCCTAGAGAATAGATTGGATTGAGGATTTGGATAAGCGTTTTGAACATGAATCCATAGAAGACCCCAAAAAGGTTTAGTTTGCTCTTACAAAGTGGAAAGGACATGCATCCTTGTGGTGGAATCATGTGTAGACCGAGGGACGAAGATAAAGGGGTAAGGATAAAATCAAGGCTTGGAACACAATGATTGCCACGTTGAGGGAGAAGTTTCTTCCTGCAAACTACAATATGAATCTTTTCAAGAAGTTACAAAACTTGAGTCAAAAGGGGAAGCATTAAATACTACACGAAAAATTCTACAAATTGACCATTTGCATAGGTCACATAAAAGATTAAACAGATTAGTAATTGACGGAAGGTTAGCCAAGTGGATTTTTAAAATCCAACAATTTGACTTAGAGTTGGAAACGTGCAAAACTATCAAAGGTAATGAGCTTGTTAAACATTTAGCTGAAAATGCTGATTCCAACATCAATGTGGTCATCCTAGCAGTTGATGATATCTTGCATGTTGTTCCTCATTTCCAAACCATGACAAGTAATGAGTTATCATCCAAATTCAATATAGGTTTCAACATGCATGAATGAGATTGTTTATTATCTCAAGATGATTGGTATCATGATCTTATTTATTACTTTAAAAACCAATCATGTCCTGAAAATTTAGATAAAAAACAGCGTAGAGCACTTCGTTTTCAAGCTCTTAAGTTTGTTCTTTTAGAAAATCTGTTGTTTTTCAAAAATCATGATGGTATCCTTTTGAGATGTTTGACACATGACCAAACTGAATGTGTGCTAAGAAGTTGTCATGAAGGTGTTTGTGGTGGACATTTCTCGCCAAAACAATTGCTCATAAAATATTACGTGCTAGTTATTATTGGCCTACTTTATTCAAAGATGCATACAAATGGGTAAGGTCTTGTGCTCCTTGTCAAATGTTTGCTGGTCGTGAACGTTTACCAGCCATGCCTTTGAATCCTGTCATTTCGAAAAGACCTTTTTCAAAATGGGGAATTGATTTCATCTCTGACATTCATCCCCCTTCTTCTGCTGGTCATAGACACATCTTAACTACTGATTACTTTACTAAATGGGCTGAAGCAGTTGCTCTAAAAAGCTCTGTGGCTAGTGAAGTTAATTTTTTCGAATGTTTTTAAGTTTTGGAGTACCTCAGAAATTATATTTGATAATGGTCCACAATTCATTTCCGAGGAATACTTAAAATTTCTTAGTAAATACTCCATTATATCGAGTCATGCATCAAAATATTACCCACAGGGTAATGGACAAGTTGAGTCTACAAACAAAAATTTGATTAACATCATGAAGAAACTGGTCAATGACAACAAAAGAAATTGGCACCTCAAAATTTTTGAAGCCTTATGGGCTGATAGAACCACTATCAAGTTGGGTACAAGATTTTCACCCTTCATGCTTGCTTATGGCTTTGAAGCCACTATGCCTATTGAATTACAAATATCTTCAGCACGTATTGCTTTAAATTTTGGCATAGATGACTTAAGTGACTTACAGTTATGTTTAAATGAATTGTTGGCTTTAGATCAAATGAGGGTCATTGCTTTACAAAAGTTGGAAAAGGGTAAGGAAAAGTTAAAAAGATTGTTTGACAAAAAGTTACTACAAAAAGTTTCAAGGTTGGAGATTTACTTTTATGTTTGGATAAAGCAAGAGAGAATCTGGAAAACACCACAAGTTTGATTCATTATGGTTGGGTTCTTACCAAGTTGCCTCGGTTTTGAGAAATTGTTAAGCACAAGATAATACTGAGAGGGGGTGAATCAGTATTATGATATTCTTTTAAATTTAACACTTAATCTCAGATTTGTAATCACAATTAATGAGTTTCACAGTGAATATATCAAAGCAATCAATGAATGCAAAGCAAACCAACACATTGCAAATGGACACATCATTCCAACCAACACAACCTTTCTATTATTTAATTAACACAACTTAATTAAGTGCATTAGTCGGCTAAAACCAAAAATAATTAATGCAGCCCATAATTATTAAATGCACATTAAACAATGCAATTAACCACTTGATAGGAGCGCTGCCCCTCCTTAGACAAATCGCTGTTATCATTAAATCGCTGCCAGCCATCATTAAATCTTCTTTTTGACCATAAAACATGACACATGAACACTTTAAAATGCTGATCTCTCTCTCTTATGTACAGTTGTGTATATCTCGCTTATACCATGATAATCCTTATGCAAAAACACTTCTTTTCATGTATTTAAACTTTCGTTTTCTGCCCTTTTATACTGCTGGTTATTTCTGTTACTTTCTACCATTTTTGTCAAAATCCGTCAGCTTCCATTACACGATTCCGTTAACCAAATACATCAATGATTAAGCCTTTGACATCAATGACAATATTTCCAACAGAAATAACGCTTTTCATTTGAGAGAAATTGATGGTGATTGGCTGCGCTTTACAATAAATGGCCAACATCTGAAACATTTTTATAATTGAGTTCTTCAATTGTATATTATGTATATATTTTGTTTTGTTGATTTTGGTTTACTTTTCTTTGGTTTGCTGTTTTGCTTGTTTTTGTCTTGTCTTGATAAGTTGTCATGATTTTTTGGAAACTCTAACATGCTGCATTTTGCAAGTATTTTGGATCAAGATGAGGGTGTTCATCAGACTACTTGGATGGTAAGATTCTTTGAAGCTTTTAGTTAAAATAATTTATAGAATATATCTATTAGATTTTCGTGAATAATATTTTCCTGATATATTTGATGTAAAAGAAGGCATACTTGTTTTTTCAAAACAATGAAGGCTAACTCTGTATTTTGATCTTGTCCAACCCTCACTTTGTAATGTCCCTTTTTCCAACTTAGAGACTAAATTTGGGTTTTCCGGTCATTCCCTCTCCTTGGTCGAGTGAAAGGAATTAATGAGAAGACAATCTAAAATATTTTATATGTTTTTAGTATAATATCATATAATATATGGGTCGGCCAAGATAAGGACAAAATAAATAATCATAAGGGCATAATGAATGGTCATAAGGGAGCGGCCATGTCTTTTCAAAAGTATAAATAGGGGACTAAGGGCAGCCATTTGGACATGTGAACTTGTCATTTGTAATTCCGAATATTGAGAGAGTGCTCTCATATTTCTCACCATTTGGGACGGAAACCCCAAGTGAGGTCCATTGAAAGGATGAAAACCCTTTCCAATTGACTTAAAACTATTTGTATTTGCAGATTATTATTTTATTGAAAATCAATTGGTGCATTTCCAGATTTTATTCTATTATTCCTAGAAGTGCGACTTGCATGAAGTTGGGTTTTGATTTACTGGCAAAGAATTTCATCAAATCAACTTTGTAATCTGATTTGCCTTGTTTCTAAAGGTTGAAATCTCGAAGTTCGTGATTTTTAGTGCATTAATTCATGAGATATTAAATTTTATATGCTGCTGCGATTTCCAGTTCAGAACTTCATTTCCAGCAGTGTTAATTTGCATTTCCTTATTCGATTTGGGCTCTAAAATTCATAAAAATAATATATAAATCATTGATAAATATTTGATGATGATTTTGGGCAAATTTATGTGAAGTAGAAGTCGCTGCAATTTAATTTCAGTCTGCTGTAAATTTTAATTAAAACCCTTAAAAGGGTTATTACAGTGGTATCAGAGCTTGATTCTCTAAAGGCCTAGGGTTTCAAAGATGGCACGAAGGGTAAGATCTCTTTATTTGATGGCACTAACAAACTCTTGGTGAGAACATGGTTGTTAGAATTTGAAACATACTTGCAGTCAAACCCTATGTGTGTGGAGGATGCCTTGGAATTCATCCCTTGTCATTTGGAAGGAATAACAAGGGATTGGTGGTACCATGTGATAGAACCTCAAGGAAAGGATGTGGTTTGCTTCTTAGATGATTTCCTTGAAAAGATCATAGGAAGATTCGATATTCAAGCTTTAAGGGTGAGCCCCAAGGTAATAGCTCATTGGTATTTAATAATATTCCTTTAGTTTCTAATGATTGTATGGAGCAATGTGTAGAAAAAAATTCAGATTTTCATAAGGATGAGGTTGGAGACTCAAGCACTAGGTATGAGGATGGTATATGCATGTGTGTACAAAATATGGATGGTTGCATGGCAAAGGTTGCTCCAATTGTTGAAGATAAGTGGCTTCAAAAGGGGCATAGCATCAAAGGAAGCAACACTGGGTAGCATGGCATGGGTGGATAGCCCACATTGTTCATAGTGGCATAAAGGAATGGGTTTCGGTGATCCAAGAGGTGGATTGGGGGAAGCTTTCCTCCTTCCAAAGTCTATGGAATGTTTATAGAGGTGACAAATTCTTTTTCCCACTTGATTCCTATATCAGCTGATATGTACATGCCTATAAAGGAATTTCGGATCACCATGATGATTGCATTAGATATAACTCGCCCGAATTGATGAGGGCAAGGACAAAGAAAGAATTTCTCCATGAAGGTCCGAGGATCACAATAGATGGAGCTGCTGGTCTGGACATAAGAACAGCGAAAGGAAGGACATTCGAGAGAGATTTCAGCCCTATGAAAGCTCAAGGACACGGGAGTATTATCAAGCAAGCATCAAGCAAAGGAGGAACTTGGGAGCATGAGCCAAGAAAAAAGAAGAGAAAATCAGATCTGCACTTAGGAGGAGAAGAAGAAGCCAAATTATATCTATGTGAAAGGAAATTGGTGGATAAAACTAAACTTCCCTAGGGAATGTTTCTAACAACAGTCATAGAGAGAAGCAAAGCTATAGAAGGTGTTTCATTAATTGGGGCCAAGACTGATTTTCAAATCAGCAACATGGTAGATTCTTTAAGAGGAGTAGCGAAGGATGACATTATGAAGAAGCAAATCCATGGAAATAAGGTACCTTTAGCATATTTTCTAAGTGCTGGTTCTAACTCAGAATTTCTGAGTCCTACGAAGGTCACAGGCAGCCCATGGCACAAAAGAATCCCAAATTCATTACCCATCAGTATGACAGATCAGGTGGAATCAAACCTTATCATGGGAAGCTCAAATATTTCCAAGAGGGTCAAGGGAAAAGGTCTTCTCCATGGGTAAAAGGTAACGATTTTGTTTGATTGTGGAGCTACCCGCCACTTCATTGATGAAAGATTGGTGTCAAAAATGAAGCTGAAGGTAGAAGAATTCAAGGGCTTCAATGTCATAGTTACTGATTGGGCTTGTCTAACTACTGATTACACATTCCAAAGATACATCATAACAGTTTGGAGGAGAAAATTGAAGTAACATGCACAATGATCTATTCTTAGCCCTTACAAAGGTAATTTCAGTCATGATCCATGCCTCTTTTAAGATGAAAATGATTAGCTACAGCTGCACTCTTGTTAGCATGGACACCAACCAGTTGAGTGGGGAAAATAGGAGGGCTGATCCAAATAAAAGAAGGCTGGTACAAAGAAGGAGCAATTGTCTTGGGCATACAGATTTTCAATTACTTGGGAACAAGCTCTCGATTTTGACGTCAAATATGTCAAGAAGAAAAACATTGCTGCAGTTGATACCTTCTCACGAAAACAAGCTCTCCACAAGAATCAAGAAGGAACACAAGAAGGATCCCCGCAAGAAAGAGGAAGAAGTTGGGGCAGCAGATATGAAGAGTTCCCAATTGCTTGGGGAGGGAGGACTGTAATGTCCCTTTTTCCCACTTAGAGACTAAATTTGGGTTTTCCGGTCATTCCCTCTCCTTGGCTGAGTGAAAGGAATTAAGGAGAAGACAATCTAAAATGTTTTTATATGTTTTTAGTATAATATCATATAATATATGGATCAGCCAAGATAAAGACAAAATAAATAATTATAAGGGCATAATGAATGGTCATAAGGGAGTGGCCATGTCTTTTCAAAAGTATAAATAGGAGACTAAGGGAAGCCATTTGGACATGTGAACTTGTCATTTGTAATTCCAAATATTGAGAGAGTGCTCTCATATTTCTCACCATTTGGGATGGAAAACCCCAAGTGAGGTCCATTGGAAGGACAAAACCCTTTCCAATTGACTTAAAACTATTTGTATTTGCATGTTATTATTTTATTGGAAATCAATTGGTGCATTTCCAGATTTTATTCTATTATTCCCAGAAGTGTGACTTGCATGAAGTTGGGTTTTGATTTATTGGCAAATAATTTCATGAAATCACCCTTGTAATCTGATTTGCCTTGTTTCTAAAGGCTGAATTCTCGAAGTTCGTGATTTTTGGTGCATTAATTCATGGGATATTAAATTTTATATGCTGCTGCGATTTCCAGTTCAGAACTTCATTTCCAATAGTGTTAATTTGCATTTCCTTATTTGATTTGGGCTCTAAAATTCATAAAAATAATATATAAATCATTGATAAATATTTGATGATGATTTTGGGCAAATTTATGTGAAGTAGAAGTCGCTGCAATTTAATTTCAGTCTGCTGCAATTTTTAATTAAAACCCTTAAAAGGGTTATTACACACTTCCCAATCTCTCTTGGGTAAGATTTTAGTTTTCCTTGTTGCTTCATATTTCCAAGGGTCAAGGAATAATCTTCTTGGGTATTAGGCTCAAAGTTATGAAAGAATGTGATTACAAACTCTTCTCACGCTCAACCATATGCCACTAGTTCAAAGGTGTGGTGTGGAAAACTATGCTTTTGAAATTCTCCTACGTATTTAGCTTAAATAAACAAATGAGTTCCCCAATTTAAGCATTAGGCATGATATTATCATTCACCCCATCAAAAATTAGAATGCAAGTCTTCTCCATATACCTATGATTTATTTGATTCTCCTCTGTCTTCTTGTAGGTATCTACCAGGTTCCCCTTTTCTATTTCTTGCAAGAGGGTTTTCTCACTGGTCATGCCTTCTAGCGTCTTTGTTTTGTTTTTGAGGTTTGTGAAGGTTATTGTCTTGTACCCCATTTCGGTCTCTTTGTTCTCTATTTCCTATAGATTGAACACGAGCATTAAGTCCTATTCATTCTTGGAATGCCTTTCTTCATTGGCTTCATGGTTTTATGCAATTCACTCATTGAGATGATGATCACATCCTTCATAGAGAATTGCATCTCTGACCTCGAATTTACCCCACCGTGTGTGGCCCAAACTAAAGCTAGTATTGGCACCTTTAATTGAATTTGTTTTAGGAAGCATTATATTTATGTGAGTGTCTGCTTGATTTTCTCGTGTTTGTCTGGCCAATGTATATGGGATATGTGAACAACTATTTGTAATAACCCTTTCGGGGTTATTATTATATTTTTAATATTTTCTAGAATAAACTTGCAGCAGACTGAAATTTACGAACAGCAAAGAATTATCACCAAATCTTTATGCCAAATCAACTGAAAATGATCTCCAAATATTATTAAATCAATTTCCAACAATTTGAATTGATTTTTGACCCAAATCAACTTGATATGGGTAAAATATGCAAATCTGGAAATTAATGGTAGACTGTCAAATCGCAGCACTTTAATTACCTTAAATTGGTATGGAAATGTGTGCAAAATGAAGATTATGCTTTGTTAGACCCAAGCGACCAGATTTGGGTGAAATAACTCAACTTATTTACTCAAAATTATTAAATATAACCACATAAGCAAGTCGCATTTACTGAAATATGCACCATGTAAATCAGATTTCATAAAATAATCCTCAACTTGATATTATTCAATAAAATACAAATTGTTTAAAGTCAAATGAGAGGTTTTCGTCCCTCAAAAGACCTCAAATGGGGTTTACGTCCCAGTTGGCAAGAAATGAGAGTTTCTTCTCAAATTCCGGAAATTACAAATGATAAGTCATCCCCCAAATGAATCCTACACCCCCTATTTATAACAATTTCATGCTTGGCGCCAAAGACCAAAAGTCATGACTTTTCATATTCCTATGACTTTTCTTATTCCTTATGACTTTTCATGCTAATTTCTCCACCTAGGCCGACCCATACTTATAATTATATTTATTTTATAAAATATTATACAATAGTTAAATATTAAATCACAGCCTTCTTCTTTTTTTTATTTTCCTCTTCTAGGCCACGAATTAGGACTGCCCGGGAATGCCAATTGTCTTTAGTTTTTAGAGAAAAGGGGACATAACACTATTGCCCAATCTCTGAAGGTTTTAAGCTTAAAGGGAATTATCAATGCATAAATATGAAAGCGACGAATAACACAATTATAACTGTTAGAATATGCAGAGAGAGAAAGAACAAAGAAAGATTGGAATGCACAAATAACGGATGAAGAGAAAACGGAATGCACACATTATCATTGTGTGTCCATCATTTTATTATGTGAAAGATGGTTACAAAGTTGTTGAAGTAGTTTCAACCGTTTATTAGTTAATATTTAACTAATATTAAACTAACACTCGTATATAACACTCGTATTTAACCTTATATTTTAATAGTAAGAAACACAACATTTGCAGAATTGTTCTTTTCAAAGCGATTACAACACATACAAATACGAGGAGAATACAAACAATTTACATCTCTTTATTATTTTGAATTTGTGGAAGAGATTCAATCTACCTCTTAAATTCTTAGAATATGCATAATGTTCATTGCTGAGGTAGAAAGTCAGAGAATGAAGATCACTTCATTTATTGTCTTTATTTGTTTATAAAGTTAAGTAAAAATACAATTGGCAGATGGTTGCACCATTTCGGTAACTCTCTCAATTCACTATGAGACTAACAAGTGCTAACTCATCCTACGTTAAATTTTTCTTAAAGGGAAAAAATAACTAGCATATTAATGCTTAGGGTGAGTACAAAATGTTTAAAATATTTTACATCTAAGGCATAAAATAAACTAGAACTAAATGCATCTGAGAATATAGAAATAAACAATCCTATTCTGATATGAAACATATTGATTTGAGAGATAGAGATAACATAAAAGTACTAAAGGTACAAAGCGATGTGTAAAAGAGCAATCTGACTTGATTCTGCAGTTTGGATGAGTGCACAGTGATCACAAGAGCTGGAAGGGTGCTCAGGAGACAATCATCAACAGGCATTGTAAATTTGGCTCTCTAGAAATCCATCTGGGTTAGGTTTGTGGGTGCCTGATTGGTTTTTTTGGTCGGGGGTCCGTTGGTCAATTTCGTGGCTGAAAGCATTCCGCCTAGTCAGTTTTGTGAATGAAATTGATAGAAGATTTATGAATTTGACATGTATTAATGTGATCAATTTGTAATTTCTGGTGCAGGTTTTCCTTTGTCTTACCTTTAGGATTTTGGGTTTGTGGTGCTACATTGATGTGCGATGATATAAAATCGGGCTCTTCTTTATTCAACCATAACAGCACTTCAAACAATAAAGCACAATAAAATGCCCTAAGAGCTATAGGACTAGACTGACCTCAACATGTCCCAATGCATGTGTGTGGTGCACTATGTATCAATGAAGAGGAATTAAACAACACGTAGCTATCCCATTTTCCTATATAGTCTGCAACTCTGATTGTGACAATCCAATGTATAAGGTACACTTGGTAACATACAACTTTGACCTTTGTAGTTCAGATTTGGCTCACAGACTGCTTTAGGGCTGCTCTTGGGAGATTTAGGATAGTGTGAAGCCTTTGAACAATGATGTCCAAGGTTGTCTTGTGATTAGTTGACAACAGCAGAGCCTCTAGGGCATTTGTTTATAATGAGTTATTTGTCAACGTTTTGCCCATTGCCGGCCTGAAAGTCACACCTAGGCCAACCTATGATGACACGGACACCCAATTTGAAACATGGACTGTTGGAAGTTGGAACAATAGGGGACAATTTGTTGGAAGGTGGTTGGAGTCTTTAATGAAACTGACTGGGTAGATAGTTTCCAAAGTGAAATTTTCTAGGTCACTACGAATCTAACTTGGAAGTTAAACACTTACGAGCATATAATAGAGAAATGTTTGTGTCAGTAATATAAGGCTCATGTATTGATAGGAAGTGATGTGGAATGTGGAGGTTAGGGAAAGGTGGAAATGTGTTGAAAAAGAGTCAAATATGTGTAACTGGTCCAATTGTCTAAAAAGATGTAATAATTGACATTGTCAATCACCTTGGACCAAATCTAGGATACTACGGATTGCCCCTCCTTTAATCAAGTATTTGAATCACAATACAAAATATTGGTTTAAAGGGATAATAGAATGCGTACTTGTGTGACATAGATATATGATTTTGTTGAAATTGGAATGTCTTCCCACGAGCATACTAGCAAATACATGAAATGCAAGTGGATTAATGTTTTGATAAAGATAAACAATACGGACAGCTTGAAACGTTGAAAACTTGAAATTGGAAATTTGAAAGAGCAAAGGAACAATTACATTTAGTGGTATGTGAACCATTCTGCCACTTTGTTGAAGAGTGTCATGGGGAGATCATGCCCCAAATGATGTATTTGTTGAATTGGAGAGTGATGCCCCAAATGGTGAACCAGAGAAAATTAGTGTATACTGTTAAACTGAATATGCTTAAAGTGTGGAGAGAAGGGCCATGCTGTAGATTGCCGAATCATGGAGGTAAATGCATTGGGGTGTATATGCCCCAAGTGGAGTAACTTTTGAAATTAGACAGTGATGTTCCCGACAGCCGAGTGGAGCAGATCACTAAATGTCAGGGGTATCTAAATAAACCAACTATAATCGAGGTTTAGTCTCAATTAAAGACAAGTCATCAAACAGATACTTTTTGATTTCAATTAGGGACAAGTCATGGAACTACTATGGTTCAAAACTTGGTAAGGGAAATATGGGTGAGAGAAAATAACATGATAATCTAGATAATGTATCTTTGGGTATGGGAAATATAGTGTGGAAACACTCAAAAACATGGGCAAAATCTTTGGGCACTGGATGTGATCTCTCAATAGTATGAATGTGGCCTTTCAAAAGTATGAATAGGGTTTTTCACAGGCGTATAGAGCCGTCTATCACAAAATCTGAATCATGCATACCATGTGCAACTTCTTGTTGAATCTGTATGGGAATGATGTGTTCTGACTGAAATTGACTGGATCCTTAAATCAGCTTATTATATGCCCCTTTTTGAGAGCAGGGAATGTACCTTGCATATCACTCATCTCAAAAGAAAGAGTTAAAGGTACCTTTTGTAATCATGCATATAAAGATAAAGCAAGGGCTAAACCATGTAAAATGTATACCAAACATAGTATGATATGTCAATATAGAAAAGATTTTGATCATTGTAGATGTGCATGTAACATGTAATCTAAGGCACGGGCTTACATGACTGTTAGTAGGATGTAAGATGTCATTGTAAAGAAAAACTAAAGGTATATACCAGTAACGAGCAAGATATAGCTGTTAAGCATGCATTGGAATGTATCTCAATGAATGTGTGATATAAATCATGGCAACATGAGCACTAGTAGAAACAAAGACTAGTGTGTGTGATATGGATTACGACACCAACTATATGATAACATGCTAGATGGTTAAGCACAAGCATGCACAATAATCAGTCACAATGAAAACATGTAAGAACCATCTTGATCAAGAAGCACACAAGAAAACATGACACAATACAAACACAACACTATACAGTAATGACACTGACATGACATGGCCATGCCATGGATAAGAGGATCCTTCGACATGACGAGACTTGCATGACACACCCTCAAGTAAGTACACATAGGCAATCATAAGCACAATCATGTAGCCTTCATAGAAGGCATGTGTTAGCAATGTAAACACATATAAGCAACCAATGTCATCATCATGTAATAGCAGAGTTTTGTATTAATAAGCATTCAAATGATATAAGCAAGAGTGATACATGTGTAAATCTTCTAAGTGGCTCAATATGATCAATGGACTGGTTTGAAAAATAAAACTTGAAATACTACTAAGATGCCCCTTGTGTGGGCATGCCCCTAATATATAGAGCTTGCCCCCGATTGTGAGCAATGTCATACATGTATGTATGTTTCCATGTCTATATGTAACTTGTATATCTTGCATCTAATTCAAGTAAACTGTCAAAAGCATGCATGTAAAGAAATGGATGTGTAAATCAGCATATAACATGACAAACAACACTGTGTGTAAATTTGTACTAATAAAGAAAACAATGCGTAGGTTTCGGTTTGTATTTTTGAATAGTTTAGTAAAACACAAGTGTTGACAAGAAAATGAGAGCCAAGGGGTAATCAAATAAAAGTCAAGGGATAATCAAACATTGGACAAGGGTCAATCAAGAAATCAAGGGCCAAGGAGCAATGGTGTGAAGAGTCTGAAATATCCCTTGTGGGATACCACTTGAAAATGCACAAAATATATGAAAATTGCAGCAAAGTAAAATTTCTGATTTTTATAGAAAATGACCAGCTAGGGCAGCGAATGGTATTTAATTGATATCTCACAAAATACTTGCCCAAAGTGCATGAAATTTTGAGGGAAGCTTGCAATAATAATAATAAACACTAGAAAAATATTTTTGGAATTTTTGGAATAATATATTGCTGCCAGAAAATTACAGAATGCCCTAGGCGGCTAGGAAACTTCAAAAATTCATATCTCCTCAAATATGCATGGAAAAATTATGAAACTTGGGAAATAACATCTATTAATATTGAGAATGAAAACCCAACCTCCAGATCTGAAAAATGACACCTGGAAGCCCTTAAAAACACTACTGCAAATTTGGAACTCAGTAGATAAAGCTGTTATAATTTGCGGAGAGAGAGAATAAACCGAATAAATGTGTAAAGAATGATTGAAGAGAAAACCGGAATACACATTGTACAAATGGGTTGTGTGTCCGGTATTTATTATGCAAAGACGGTTACAAAATTAGTTAGCGGTTACAACGCATAACCATACAAAACAATTATAAAAGGGGAAGTCTTATTCATTTATCCCTACAAAAACCTTAGAAAATAGATAAAAATCTGAATTTCTGGAAATAACATCTACCAATGATATAGAAGAGATCCCAACCTCCAGATCTGGAAACGACACACTGAAACCCTCCCAAAAATCGCTACAAAATCCCAAAGTGGGTTGCTCCCCTTGGAAAGAGGCCCAAAACCCTCAAAAGTGTCTCCAAATATGGCGCCAAAATCTGCTCTAATCGCTGCCACAAATCAGATCTGAAAACCCTTGATTTTTCTCCACAAAAGCCCCAAAAATCTTCCAAAACCCTTCTCTGAAAATTTTGAAATTAATCTCTGAAAATCAGCCCTGAATCAGCTCCAAAATGACAAGCTAGGGTGGATCTTTCACCACCGAAGAATGCCCTACTAGCTAGGAATGGATCTCTCACCACCGAAGCTAGGGATCTTGTGGGATCTTACTCCACAAGCTAGATGATAACAATCAGTAGTTGCTCAATGAAAATGCAAGAATGTGCTCTAACACTCCCCAAATCTCCTTATATAACTTTTCATTACCTTTTTCCAAGTTGGGAGCTCCATGTGGGACTAAAAGTGACTTAAGTGACCCCAACGAAGAAATAGAATAATAAAGTACCATAAGTCACCCCAACGAAGAAATAGAATAATAAAGTACTATGAGCCCCCAACGACAAAATATAACAATTATTACCACCAAGTTGCCCACTTAATGTCAACGACAAAATATAACAAAAAATTAATGTGGTAATAAGTCATCTATACCCAATAGCCTCCAGCGTCGTTAGCCCCTCGGGTATGTCCAAGGCTAAGACGAATGAAAAAAACTCCTAGGCCATCTGCTCGGAATTGGGGACATTACAGAGTCCAAGGGGAAATCCAAATAGGACAAGGGTCAATCTAGTAAACAAGGTCCAGGGGCAATTAATCATAATGCAAAAGGATGATTAAGTAAACAAGGGCCAATGGGAAATCAATCATAAGGTACGGACACCTAAGTAAACAAGGGCCAAGGACATAGGTTGTGAAATAAAAGAATAGGGAGGGTTCTAGATAATCTATGGTTTACCTCAAAAAATATATATATGCTTGTCAACGGGGTAAGTGATCAAATGGTCAAGGGTCGGTGAAACATTGCAATAAAGTCAAAGCCAAACGGCTAGAAGAATGAGCAATGTGAAGAGAAATACGAATGTCAAGTCAAAATGGAAGAATGGAGGAAGCATTAAACTCAAGCTAGGGTAATCAAGCCAAGGATAAAAATAAACAACTATGTACGATAATCTGCATAGTCGAGTTGACATAAGGGATATGTTAGGAATGCTAACCTATGATCCGATCAATGGGACAATAATGTGAAGGTGCAGTATCAATCGACACAAATGGCACATGTTTTTGGTGAGTAGATGTGTTCCATCAGAGTTTGTTAAATGGTCTCGAGCTATGTGGTAACTTGTGTCGTCTTCATTAAGAGTATGATACTGTGTATGCTGCGCAACTCTAGTGGTCGCAGGAACCTCATGTGTAATGACTTGTGGTCTTCATTGTAAGACTGGAGATTGTATGGATGTTCTTCATTGAATGTGCTCACAAGATTGTTGTAAGACTATCACTTTGGGCATAGATGACTAGGTATTATAGGTTGAACATGCATGAGCTATTGACATTGGACTTGAGTAGGCTGTTGACACTAGAGAATTCGTTGTTGCGATATATGGTCATTGAGATTGGATCCAATTTGATTGCTGAGGTTGGACTTGCATAGGTTGTTGGGACCGGCTAATTTACGATGGAAGCACAATGTGTAATGTCTCAGGTAAAATCAAATACTTGTAAGGAACACCCTGAACAGTAATTACCTTGTTATTATGCATGCACTTCAGAAATTGGTGTGATGTGAAGGAATGGCTCACATCTTATGTTTGCAAGTGTCACCAAGTAACATGTCAAATGCATCATTGTAGGTGGCACTAGAAATGATTTAGCAATCATCTTAAGGCCAACCATAAATGGTATCAAAATGATCCCAAAACTACTCTGACGTTGTCCGTGAAAGCCTTTTACGATTGCTAGTACCAATCAAATCAATTTGAGCGTGTCCAAGGCTAGTAAGCAATGCCATAGTGCAAACTTTTTCACTTGATCTCTTATCTATCACAAAACTGTGGATTGGATGTGAATCAATAAAAGTATGTATGAACAGAGGCTCGTCAAGAGAATCATCACCAGGGTTCTCATGGTCATAGAATGAAATAATAGGTTGTATGTTTGCATTTGGCAGTGTGACAATGAATCTGTCTATAGGGTGGGTAATATCATCTCAAGGAGCATATATAACTGGAGGAGGTGATGTCTGACAGGTCATATGTATTTTGTCTCTCTTCTTAGTTTCTCATGTACCGTGGTTAGGGAGAGGATCTGTAAACATATTGAGATACTGGTTAGGTTGTGCCACTGATTTATTTGTAGGTTTGTTGCTGCCATCTAGCTCAATGGTGTTGTTATCAATGAGGCCATGAAATTTATGTCTTAAGCTAAAGCATGAGTTGGTCGAATGTCCGAACATCTATGATAGTCACAATACAAGTTGGCATCATAGTTCCTAGGTAAAGGTCTAGATGTATCGATCTCATGTTGGGTTTACTTAAAAGTTTTAATTATTGTATATCTAAGGTATAAAATAAGGTATAGTAATTGTACTTCAGAATATAGCAATAAACATTCTTTATTCTGATCTAAAACACACTGATTTGATAGATAGAGACAGTGTAAAAATGGTAAAAGGTAGAAAACGATGTGCAATGGAATACTCCGAATTGATTTGGCAATTCAGATGAGTGCACAATGATCACAAATGATAGAAATGGGTTAAGAAAATATTCGTCAACAATTATCGTAAATGGAGTTCTCTAGGAATCCGCCTGGGTCAGGTTTGCGTGGGCCTGGTCAGGTTTGTGGATGAAAGGGTCTTATGGCCAATTTTGTGGCTGAAGGCATCAAGTTTGGTCAGTTTTGTAAACGAAACTGATCAAAGGGCTACAAAACCGACCTGTACTGCTCTGATCAACCTGTAATTTTTGTGCAGGTTTGCCTCTGTCTTAGCTTTAGGATTCAAGTTTTGTGTTGTGTTGATATGCGATGATACATAATCGGACTCTTCTTCATCCAAACCGTAACCACAATTTGAACAACAAAGCACAATAAAATGCCCTAAGAGCTATTGGGTTGGCCCAATCTTAGCAAGACACGATGCATGTGAGTGCTGCAGTTACATATCAATGGTACTAAAAGGATTCAAGCCGCACGGAGTTATCCCGTAGTTGGACCAACCTTAGCATGACCCAATGCATGTGTGTGTTGCACTACTGTAATGTCCCTTTCTAGGTAATTTTATGAATTCTGGAATTCACTGTGATTCCCTTTTCAAACTTTATATCAAACAAATACTACAAAAACCAACATACAATACTTATACTGAAACCCCAATTGAAATCTTTATTGAATCTGCGTTGTATTGAATTTGCATGCATATAAATACTGGAAATGAAGTAAACTGGACAACTAATTACCATTGCAGGGTAAACCCATACAAATATTATAAAATCCAAGTATTTAGTATGTAGCAGTACAGATCAAATTTGATTATCAACTTACAGCAGCAGAAACCTTACTAAGGCTGTGTTTGATACCTCTAATAGGCAGCCTTGATGTTTCAAGTGCTGTGATTGGTCTGTGTACAGGGTACATCAGGTAGTAATGATGGAACAG
Source organism: Taxus wallichiana var. yunnanensis (assembly GCA_018340775.1). NCBI lineage: Eukaryota > Viridiplantae > Streptophyta > Pinopsida > Cupressales > Taxaceae > Taxus > Taxus wallichiana. The sequence goes on along the minus strand of CM031235.1, from coordinate 20,216,864 downwards.
TTGGCAGCAATGCAAAAACAACAGTGAATAAGTGAAATAGCTCTGTACAGCAGTCACAGCGGCAAGTAAACCCTGTCTATGATGCACCACAATCCTCCAAATGGGAAGTTTCTGATCTATGATGGTACGGCAGTATAAAATTAATACTAATCAATCCCACAAAAGTCCTGAAAGGGGTATGGCAGGCTCAGATTGGACAGCAGCCTCAGATCTTCACAAAAGCATAGAAATTACTGTAGCAAGATTACCGGAAGTACTAGCAGCATACTGTAGCAAACTTCATACAATCTGAAAATCTTCAATAATATTCCTGAAAGGGTTTTTCGTCCTCAAATCCATTTTGCCAAAGCTTTTGTCCTAGGGCTGAAAAATGAACAAACGTTCAATCTTGAACAACCAGGGTTTGATAATAATTGGAATGCTCTTTTCGCTTGCCCAAACCCTTATTTTATAAACACTTTTGGGAAAATAAAATATTATTTTCTATTTCTCCGTTTCCCAAAATTTAAGTGGAAGTGACTTGGGAACTTTTAAAAAAATAATATCACTTTGTACCCCATGCCTAGCATCACTTTAGAAAACATCTTAAGTCCTTTTTTAAAATCACTTTATAAAATCACTTTGAGGAACTTTTTAATGTAATAATAAAATATAAGTTGCTTTTTTATAATATTAAAGTTACTGTTTGGGAAACTTAAATTAAAGTTAATAAATTATTTCCTTATTCCAAATAAGGGACATGACAACTACATCTGAATAGTACCAAGAGCAATTGGGTCGGACCAATCTTAGCATGACCCAATGCATGTGAGCACGGGTCTACATATCAATAGTACTAAAAGGAATCAATGCGCACGGAGTTATCCCATAGTCCCATATGACATGTAACTATGAAATCAACAATGCAATATATAGTGTTCCTTCATTTAGCACAAAACACTTGGCAACATGCAACTTTGACCTTTGTACTTCATATTTGGCTCATGGACTGTTCTAGGGCTGCTCTTGGAAGATTTAGGATAGTGTGAAGCCTTTGAATAATGATCTCCAAGGTTGTCTTGTGCTTACTTGATGATATAGAGCCTCTAGGTAATTTGTTTATATTATATTTCTTTTCTCAATTTCTGCCCAATGTGGACCCAAAAGTCATGCCTAGGGCAACCTATAAAATCACCCAATTTGGAAAACTAATTGTTGGAACCTAAGCCACAAGGTTTGCCAAATTTTTGGCCAAAAATTCAAATTCATTGAACTTCTATGGTGCCCTAAAAAGTTTGTTTAAATTCGTGCAGTTCGCACTCTGCTAAACATATCAAATATTTTTTAGGTCGAACAACAAACAATACACTGTGATATTGGCGCCAACACTGTGGGCATTGGTTTAGGTTGTACCTGCTGTAGCTGCGTGGGCAGAGTCACGGGAATAGCAGCGCTGCTGTGAGAGGCACAAGAAGAAATCGTGGACAGTCAGCCGAGTGTTCCATTATTCCTCACACTGGAATAGCAGCGCGTGGTTATCCTCTACAATGACGAAACAAGCTGCAACTGTCGGTCGAGTCTTCGTCCACCTTCCTCAATATATATTATCCTTCTCAATGCATATTATTCTTGCCTTTTAGTTTTAACATTCAACGCAATATACCTATTAGGTTTCGTTTTAGTTTAATTTTTATTATGTTACTTTTTTGATTTCAACCACTTTTTAGGTTTTGTTTTATTTTTAGTTTATAATCTTTATTATTATTTCTAAATTTTCAATTATTTTTTCTTATTTTCTTTCAAACGAGTTAATCTTTTTAAAATTTGTTATATATATATTTTAAATTAGTTGAAAACTTTATTTAAATTTTATAATTTAGTTTGTTTATTAGATTTAATTTTTAAATATAATATGAAATAGCTTTTATTTAATTATATATATAATGATGTTTTAAATGATTTTATAATTTGTTATTTAATTTAAATGTTTTTTTTTCATCGAACTTATTGGGAATTTTTCTGCAAACTTTATCCATTGGGCGAACTTGAACCGAATTTTATCCTCATCGAACTTAAACCCAAACTCGAGCCATATGACTTAGGTTGGAACAATAGGGGATGGTCTTGTGGAAGGTGGTCAGTATCGTAAATGAAACCAAGGTGGTCTGTTTCAGAAACAAAATCCACCAAGTGGACAGTTTCAGAAACGAAACTGTCTAGGTGGCTACAGATCCAACTTGGAGGTCAAAATACTTAGGAATAAAGAATGGAGAAATGTCTGTGTAGGTGATATAAGGCTTATGTATAGACGGCAAGTGATATTGAATGTGGATATTGGGCAAATAAGGTTGACCCAGTGAACTTGAGATTGATTGGAAATGTGGTAATATATGCAGAAGGAGTCAAATATCTGTAACTGGTGCAATTGTCTAAACATGTGTAATACTTAACATTGCCAAGTGCCTCAGACCAAATTTAGAATACTACACAAAATTACAGATAGTTATGATGTAAGCTGATAAAAGCAAATGATGACATCAAGTTCTGGTGTTTACATAGCAATAAATGTCTAAGAAAGTGCTTCATTGATTTCAGAAAAGTCAGTAAAAATCGGAGTGCGCCTGTACCAAAATATACCGTAAACTCTAACTGATCAACAAATTATACTGATAAGTTACACATATCTGTGTAGGATAGAAATTTGAATGTAGATGCCAATGCTGTCAAGATTGCAGATAAGTTGAGTGGCACATAACCAATGCTGAAGATGAAAATGTAACTACAAATTCACCACAGACATGAGATTAGTTAACTTGGTTCTGCCAATATTCTAGAATAGTTGAATGAGTGTGGTCATATAGGACTTATTTTCAAGCTTTGTAGCTTGACTAATGTGAAGAGATAATGCTATAGGCTGAAAAATGGTCCACACTTTGGATCCACCTTTTATATTGACCAGACAGTTGCGTAGCTTATCAATAAATCTGTTTTTAGTTGAAGTCTAGGTAGAAATTTTGTAATGCCCCATTCTAGGGCCGAAACTGAAAAGGAGGAAATCACACAAGCCCCAAATAATTAAACTCAGATTTTATATCAGCCAACTGGTTTTTTATGACAACTGTAAATCAGCAGTCTGATTTTTATAACAGCTTGTAATTAGAGAGAAATCACCCAAATATCACCAAAGAACTCATCAACAACATAGGAAAACACTTTAAGAACATTTTAAACCACTTTTCACCATGAAGCTTGATCAAATACTCAATTGGAAAATTAATTTAGAATAACAAAGGTACAACCAATAGAAATGATCAAAATGGAGGTCTTCAAACCCCAATAATTACAAAAGATGATAGATTCCAGCCCTATAAATTATGCCAAGTCTGAATATTGTAGAATAAATGAGTTATGTGATGTAGAAGACACCCCATCACACTCAAACCCTAGTCGCTCCCTAGGAGAGGGGCTCCAAAATATGTCAAAGCTCTTTGTAGGTCTTCTTCTTGATGCCCTAGATCCAAATCAGCAAGAGAGTCTTCAATAAATGCCTTCAATTCGCCAATATGAAGAGTTTTTGTTCTCCACTATGCCACAAGGAAGGGTTTCGTCCTCGGATGCCACATAATAGGGTTTTTGTCCTCAAGTGGAAGGTATTGAGCAATCAGCCCAAAAACCAAAATAGTAAATTTATATGCGCCAAAGATGATGTGCAAATGAGCCCCTAAGACTCCTCTTATACCCTTTGGTTGGCACCAAGAGCCATAAGGTGTAGACCGACCTCTTAAGCTTGCTTTATCTTCTAATTCCATGTTGGGAATCTTCCCAACCTTGCTGACCTCTTAATGATCTTCACTTTATCTTTTAATTTCATGTTGGGATCATTATAATCCCAACCGACCTGCCTTAGGGAGTAAAACACCAAAGAAAAACATTAATAACAATAAAATAAAATAAAAATGAAACCCAAGGACTTCCCTTGTGCAATTCCTTCTTGGCCACGGGAAGAGAAATGGCAAGAAGTCTTCAATTGGTGCTAGTTTGAAAAAGGGGACATTACAAATTTGGTATTTAGTACTTTACTTATAGTCCTGACTTTTGGAAATCATTTGAGTGCTTTTTGGCACATTTATTGCACTCTAAACACCATACTTTTATGGTTATCTTTTACTATCATCAGCATGCATCATACTTGTCTGTAATTCTGTACTTATTCAAATTATTAACATAATGTTACTTTTTGCCTCAACGAAAAATCTGGTTTACAAATTTCTCCCGTTTATTGTTTAGATTCTCACTCTACATAAAATATTCAAAATTCAAATTACAAGGATAAGGTGGGCTGTATGTATTATGGGAGCCAATCAAATGGTTGGCTCTCTGGCCAAAATATCTATTCCCTGAACATTCAGGATATGGTCGCTGATACATAGTGTGTGCAAGTTTGTTTTCTTTTATTATTTCTTGAGCTCTCTTGGTACTATGATGATGGACAATACCTATGAACCTGTTTCTTTTCTGCCATTGGGATGGCTTCCGTGGTTCAGTTAAAATCTTGTGTATGGCCCATTGGACATATGCTCTAATGAAAGCTGTGTTTCAAGGATTCTTTGCTTGATTTTGCATTTATCTCTCCAGGAATTGTGGCATGATTTGGATATCTACTGCATGCATCATTCATTCTCATTTCTTGTCACCTACTCAAAGGGGTTGGCAGAATGCTTGTTGTACTTGTCATGAAAATTTCCCTTTATTTGAAAATCGGTAGGTAATAGGCATCCTCATTTCCTTTCTTTCTATGTGTGGCTTATTCAAGTTGTTCTTTTCTTCAATGGTTTCATTTTCTGCTTTGGGCCTTTGGATATCTGGAAGAATTTTTCAGGGAATGCCAATGGCTGAGGAAGCTAAAAAGTCTATGGACATAAATTGAATTGCTAGATCAGATGCAGATACATATAATCAAAGAAAAACATTGGAGACAGTTGAAAATATAAGGCTCTTAGTGAGGTCTTGCTATTTATATTCATACAAGACTACTCAAAATATTTTACAAAATCCAACATCACATATTCCATTGAACAATTATTTTGTGTGGATCTTTAATCCCAAATTATTATGGTCATGGTTATGGATCTCTGGATATTTGTTCCCAAAGCATCAATTGTCTGGTGGCACTCACTTATTCCTTGTTTTGACCAGCACACCATAAAATTTAGATTGAAGAAATCTAGTTTCCTTCCTATCACTTAAAAGCCTCTGTGTTTTCTTCATAAGAAGTTATACTTTTGCTATAAACTGAATGTTAATAAATTGCACGACATAAGAACTTTGCTTTGGAATATATTCTTTTTTTTTGATGCAGAATGCAAGTACGATGTCTTGGGAAATATCTCAGCATTAGTTTCATTTGGAGCTTCTTCAAGTGGTTTTTTAGCGGGATTGGAGATTCATGCGGATTTGACAACTTTCCAAGTTTTGGATTGGAAGCATACAAGAACACGTAAGCCATTTTTCCTCCAGTCACAATGTTTTGACATTCAATTTTTTTAAAAACATACCTAAATTTTGTGGATGATTTACGCTTTTGGTCTTCTTAGTTCTTCATCGCAAGCTTTTGTGCTAAATCTATCTTTGATAGGCGTGCATGGTAAATCATGAGAGTGTAAAACAATTATGGACTTATACATCCTGATAATTGAAAAGAAAATTGGAATGAAACAAAAATAATATTGTTCAACGCAAATGTGTCCCGTTCCCTTTGGATCTGTCCCAAACATTATGAGGACAAGGGGACTCTGGAAAATGTCGGCGGGACTATTGCCAAAGAAACCAGTGCCACAAACAGCTAAGTAGTGCAGGATTCCAGAGCCATGCGCTTGACTCTCCTCTGCAGCAACAAATAGAAAGACTTCCACACACAAAATCCTCACACGCATGCTGGCATATTCAACCATGCACAAATTTGGAGGTCTAACCTGAAGTGTACTATGAGCACCGAGAACTACATTGTGTGATTTTTCAAAGATATCATACTTATGTGTAGCAGATAAACATGTAAACTATATATTTAAACCAAAAAATATGGAAACCTACGCCAAAACACCATGTATAAGGAAATTGTACCACAACATACACACTCAACATCTAACATCAATCAACAAGAAACATTCATTAATGAAATGAAAAGGCAGTCAATTACAATATGTGTAGATTAGAACAATGAACATGACTCGTGCACTAGTATAAACCATCAAAACCTAAGCCAAAATACTAAACCCTAGCTCATCCTTTCTCTTGCTTCAAAACATCCCACATGTATCGAGTCTTTAATTACCAAGGAATCTCACCAAATAAGGGGCCCAAGGGGATTATTGATAGTATTTCACAGGGCCTTGGTCTAGACAATTGAACACACATATTCCTATAATCCTTCCTAGATTCTTTTGGAATTTGTGTGGTCGTATCTTAGCTGTCACACACTCAAATACCAAGTTCTCCCCCATGTGCTCTTGTTTCCTTGCATGATACTGCAATATCCACAAGTCTTTGTTCATGTGCATGAAACTAGTCAAATTCCTCTCTTACGCTGTCCTTGTGCATTGCATATGCTTGTGTGATTCATGCACACAATGTACAAGTCTAGATGTTATGCCTTTTCCTGGGGCAACATTTCCCTACACTAATTTTCTTGTTTTTCACCAGACAAGCTTGTTCTGTTCATGCTTTCAAAGGCTATGTGGTCAACAATTCTTAGATATCATTGGTCGATTCTTCAACAAAATCTGCCTATTTAATAGCAGCCTCCACAATTACCTTACCTTCTTGTGTAGTCTTTATCTCTATTTCCAAAGCCTCCTTGCTTTGCATCTCATCTACCAAATTTTTTTCCTTGCCTCTCACTTAGGCTTTAACTCATTGAATTATGTCTCTAGTGCATTCCTCTCTATGATTGATTTGACTTGTAGTCGGTGACTTGCATATTGAGTGTAGATTTATTTGCTTCAATCTTCTCCCCGAATTCCTTCAACTCTTTCAACAACCGAAGCATCTCCATGTTATTAGGGGCCTTTGCTACCCCCTTCATTTCTTCACTCTTCACTACATCCTCAGTTTTGCGTGCATTGATGAGCTCTTGCATGCGTCCAAAGTCGATGAAGCTTTTGATTGCTTCACCAATCTTTATTTGAGCTCACTCTACCTCTTTGTGCGGCAACCACTTGCTATACGTATAACACGTCCTTGGTGGTTGGGCTGTTGGGGCCTTATGCACAAGATTCCCTATGGCTGTACTTTATCAACATCTGTCATCCCTCTTGTATTTACTCCGTTCCAAAATTGTGGTCTTTATTTCTCGACCATTTCTAGGGCCTCCTTTATCCTTTTATTTTCTTTGCCATGTCCACAGGCTTTTTATCAATTGTATTGTTGCTTGTGCGGCCTCCTTTTCAACTCACTAGGCTTTTCCTGCAAACCTGCACCTTTAATTGCAGATTCCACTACCAACTTCACCAGTTCCAATCTGGTCTCGTGCGTATACCATTTCTTTGGATTGCATCTCACCACTTGTCTTGTGGCGGTGCTCTCTCGCACCGTGCCATTTCTACCCTTTCTATGGGCACATTGAATTTAGTTTCAAGCTCATGCATAGCCAAAAATTTGTCTCTTTCATCTTATATTGCTTTCTCCTTGGTCTTGGTGATTACTTTCTCTAGAGGCCTCTTGCGAATCCTTGTGGTGCGAATTCTCCCCTTGGTCGCTATCAACCTTTCAATACTTATCGTCGCCTATCTCCATGTCATGCAAGGGTACTTTAGCTGAGCTAGAGGTACTTCTTGGAGTCTCAACCTTGCTTTTCTTCACGCCCCCTCCGGATGCCTCTTCACCACTTACTCTCCCACCCTTTGCACGAGAGATTTCTTCCTCCAGGCATGAGAGTCTCGTTTTTATCCTCTTCTTCATAATTTCCTTCTTCCAGCTACATGTTAGGAAATAAGTGATAAAATATGTGGAATAATCCCTCACAGAATCGCAACAATAGAAACTAATATGCAGAAATTATTACAGATCTCAAATAAAATTGCAGAATAAAATAACACAACACAAAGAGACAATATTTAACGTGGTTCACCCAATTTGGGCTATGTCCACCAAGAATCACTTGCTCAGATTTTATTACAAGCCACCGCTCTCTCAATACAATACCCAGATCCGTTTGGAGCTATGCTCAACAAAATCTACAAAATTCACAGCCAATTCAAAGCACATCTGCAATGTTTTTCATTATTTTTCTATCATATGCATAAAACCATATAAATAGACAACCGCTAAGCAGCTTTACAAAATCGTGGGTATCAAAACCATGGGCAAAAACCATCCCATAAACACTTTCAACACATGAAAAGTGTACAAGACTTTAGTGTATAGTCTTTAACACTTTCACACATGAAAACAGGCTCCACAACCTAACAATCTCCCACTGGAGACTAGATTTCATCTCGAGCAAGCTTCTCAACCCTTCACTAGTTTCTGTGAAGACCAACCAAAGCTGAACACACCTTTAGTTTTTCCCTTGTGACCACCTTGGTCATCATGTCTGTAGGATTCTGACTGGTATGAATCTTCTCTAGTTTCAACTTCTCTTCCTCCAAAGCTGTCCTAATGAAATTGTACCTTAACGTATATGCTTTGTCCTAGAGTGGAAAGCGAGTTCTTAGCTAGGTGTATATCACTCGACTATCACTATGCAACTTTCCTTCCTCCTCGCTTATGCCCCAACTCCTCAAGAAATTGCATTGTAACCAAATCATTTTCTTGCTTGCCTCTCGTGGCAAGAACATACTCACCTTCCGTGGTTGATAAAGCCACCAACTTCACGTAGTCGTGAAATCCACTCACTGCTCCACCTACAATGTAAACATAACTTGTGCTCCTCCTGTTGTCTACATCTCCAGCCATATCTGAATCTACATAACCACACAAAGTGGTGTTTGATCCACTGTAGCACAAAACTGTCCCCATGGTCCCTCTCAAATACCGAAGGATCCACTTTCTCGCTGCGCCGCTGATCTCTACTGGATCACTCATAAATCTACTCACCGCTCCCACTGCATGGGCAATATCAGGCCTAGTGCACACCATGGCATACATCAAATTGCCAACCGCTGATGAGTAAGGTACCTTGGACATCTGGTTTCTCTCCTGCTTTGTCTTAGGACACTGCTCCTTTGATAACTTGAAATGGCTTGCCAAAGGAGTCCCAACCGGTTTAGCATCTTGCATATTAAACCTCTCCAAGACCTTCTTAATGTACTCTTCTTGAGATAAAGTCAGCTTCCATTCCTTTCTATCCCGAGATATCCTCATACCAAGGATTTGTTTGGCTGCCCCCAAATCCTTCATAGCAAAGGATTCACTTAGTCAGCTTCTTGAGTACTTTTATTTCCCGCATGTTTTACCTGCATCCACATACGTACAACATGATCATCCACATACACGCAATGGTGAGAGACATCTAATATAACCTTGCTCCATCATGAAGCTATCAAATTTCTTATACCATTGACGTGGAGCTTGTTTCAAGCCATACAAGCTCTTCTTTAGTTTGCACACCATCTCCTCTTTACCTTTGACCTCATAGCCCTTTGGTTGTTGCATATATAGTTCCTCCTCTAAATCACCATGGAGAAATGCAGTCTTTACATAAAGTGTTTCTAAGGGCAAGTCTTTTCTGCGCAACTATTCCTAGAATAGTTCTAATAGAAGTCATTTTTACTACAAGAGAAAAAATCTCATCAAAATCTATACCTTTTTTCTATGCAAACCCCTTGACCACCAACCGGCCTTGTATATTTTCTTGCCTCCTTCCTCTTTGACTTTGAACACCCACTTGTTTTGTAATGCTCTTTTTCCTTCGGGTAGCTTTACCAAATCCCATGTCTGGTTTTCCATGAGAGCTTGATGCTCCTCATCCATGGCTTGCTCCCACTTCTTCCTGGCATTTATCTGCATTGCTTCATCAAAGCTCTCTCGATTCTTCACTATCAAGTGAGTAATAAATAATAAAGAGAAGGAGAAAAATGTTCGGGTTCTCTTCTTACCTAGAAGACCTCAATATAGGAGTTTGGGGTTCTTGTTGAGGAGGTTCTTGAACTGATTCATGTGTCACTTTTCCATCCGGAAGATCCTCTCTTGCCGCATATTCTTTCTTGGATTCTTTCTGTTTTCCTGTAATCTCGCTTATACATGACTTTCTCATTAAACACCACATCCCTAGATCGAATGATTTTCTTGTCTTTAATACTTCAATATTTATATCCAAAGTCATCACCACCATAACCAATGAAAGTACATTTTTCGACTTAGCCTCTAGCTTGATCTTATCATCCTTGTCTATATGAACAAACACCTCACATCCAAAGACTCTAAGAAATGAATAATCAACTTTCTTACCATACCAAGCCTCCTCGGGTATGCCTCCATCCAAGGCACTTGAGGGTCCTCTGTTTATCAAGTACACAAATTTGTGCTCACCGCTTCGCCCAAAAAGAAAGAGACAGTCCTGCATGTAACCTCATGCTTGTAAGACGCTCCATTATTGTTCTGTTCATCCTTTCTAACACCCCATTCTGTTGCGGAGTTCCGGAACCGTCTTTTGCCTGCGGATTCCATTCTTAGAACAAGTAATCATCAAATTCATTGCTACAATACTCCCTCCATTATCTAACTTTGAGATATTTTAGCTTAAGACCCGATTCATTCTCTACCAAGGCTTTCCATTTAACAAAAGTGTCAAATACATCAGATTTGTTTCTAATACAATAAACCCAAACTTTCCTTGTTGCATCATCAATAAAAGTAACATAATAACTTGAACCCCCAAGAGATGATACCTGAGCCGGCCCCCATACATTAGAATGCACTAGCTCTAACTTACTCTCTTTCTTTGTAGGTCCAACCTTGAGAAACCTTACTCGCTTTTGTTTCCCATATATGCAATCCTCACAAAACTCCAAACCTGTTTTTGTATATTTAGGCAAATCCTTCTTTATGATCTCCATGCCCTTATGGCTCATATGACTCGAGCCTATAGTGCCACAATGTTATATCTACTTTTGAAGCCACAAGATTACAAACATTAGTGTTATAAGTGGTTAAATACAAGGTTCCAACCTTCTTACCTCTTGCCACCACAAGAGCACCCTTGGTAACCTTTCAAGAGTCAATAAAATATCACAGTACAACCATCACTTCCCAACTGCCTTGCCGATATCAAATTTCGTCTTAATGTAGGCATATGTCTGACATCCTTCAATAGCCAAGTATTCCCATTCTGCATCTTAAACTGAATAGAACCTTTTCCAACTATACTACAAGGCTCATCATTACCAAGAAAAACATGCCCAAAATCTCTTTGAACATAATCAACAAAATAATGCCTATGTGGAAAGCATGGAAAAAAGCCTCCGAATCTAAAACCCAAGATTCAATAATATTGTGCAAAGAAAGAATCAAAGCATCCTGACCTACATTACCCGTTGCCACATTTGCCTCCTTGTTTTCTTCCTGTTGTTTCTTCTTGTCCCGAAGCTCCCAATTGTCCTTCTTTGTATGCCCAAACTTTCCATAAGTGCCAACATACTATCTTGCTTTTGGATTTTGACCTTTCGATCCTTTGATTTTCCATGGCTTTCTCTATCCTTTTGTCTCCCTTTAGTTTCACCATGTCAAAGCATTCCTTAAAGTAGAAGATTCACTGAGCTTTTCTTCTCATTTCCTCGCTTAGAATTACCCCTACAACATCCTCAAACTTCAACTTTGAGTTAGTTGGAACCGAGTTGCTTACCGCCATTACCAAACTATTCCAACTCTCAGGTAAAGAGCATAGAACTAATAAAGCCCTAACTTCTTCATCAAATTCTATCAGAACTGAAGTTAGCATATTCACAACCGTATTAAAAATCATTTAGATGATCTGCTATTGAACCATTCTTAGACATCTTCATATTAAACAACTTTTTCATTAAAAATATCTTATTATAGGCAGAGGGTTTTTCATACAACTTCCTAATGCATCCATCGCTTCTTTTGTAGTCTTTTTCTTTGAAACATTAAATAATACCGAAGAAGACACACCGGATTGTCCCAAGTGCCTTCCTATCCAAAGCAAATCCCATTCCGCATATGTCATGCTCGAGGGTTTGATCACCTTCTCGACAATGGAGTATAAAGATCCTTCTCGATAAAGGTAATCTTCCATCCGTATCTTCCAAAGACTAAATTACGCTTCCCGTTGAATTTATCAACCTTAGATCTTCCATCATCTCGCCATAGCTCCCATTCAAGATAAAACTTTCCTGCGATTCAACACTTCAAAAACCAAACCAAAGCTTTGATACCAATTGTTAGGAAATAAGTGATAAAATATGCGGAATAATCCCTCACGAAATCGCAATGAGAAACTAATATGCGAAATTATTACAGATCTCAAATAAAATTGCGAATAAAATAACACAACACAAAGAGACAATATTTAACATGGTTCACCCAATTTGGGCTACGTCCCACCAATAATCACTTGCTCGATTTTATTATAAGCCACCGCTCTCTCAATACAATACCCAGATCCGTTTGGAGCTATGCTCAACAAACTCTACAAAATTCACAAATGAATTCAAAGTACATCTTTGCAATGTTTTTCATTATTTTTCTATCATATGCATAAAACCATATAAATAGACAACCGCTTAAGCAATTTTATAAAACCGTGGGTATCAAAACCATGGGCAAAAACCATCCCATAAACACTTTCAACACATGAAAAGTGTACAAGTACTCTTAGTGTACGATCTTCAACACTTTCACACATGAAAACAGGCTCCACAACCTAACACTCCACCCAAGCCTTGAACTTTGACTCCATCTTTGGAGTACCCTTGTACTTTCCTCCTCTATTTCTTCTAGCTTCTAGAGGGTCTCAAATCTCCTTTCTTTCTCTTCCTCAGAATTGGTGGTGCATACCACACTAGGTCGACATTTAACTTTGCTTATCCTTTTGGTAAGTAGGCCTCAACCTCTGCGTGACCTTCATTTCTCTCGTCTCCATCAACCAACACCTTAGACTCATTCAAAGCCATTGACTCATCCTTTGAGTCTTCATCGTTGGATAATTCTAATCTTCCTTTTATCTGGTACCTCATGCGTAGATCACCTCTTTTTGCCTTGATTGCTACAATGTTGGGATTTCTCAATCGGGCCATATTTTTCAGCCTATCCATTGCGCATTCCAACCATCTCCCAAAGAATGCAATTGGTGTTAACATCCACCCACTCCACTCCCTATCAATTCCATAAACTCCAACATTTAAAATTCAGCTGTATTTTGTTAATTTGCAGCCTGGAAAAATAAATAAAATTCTTTGTTTTTGGTGTGTTTTATCTTGTACTTATTTCCGTAAATTCTCGACATAAAAACAAAACGTTTAGTATAAGGGTTTGTTATAAAAATTCAGATTTGCAATTAGTTTATCAGATCCAACTAGGGTTTCAGATCTGCAATTAATTTGTAAAAATTACAGCCGTGCATTGTATTGTTTAAATTTTCAATTTAAAAGGGCAATTTCAGAATTTTGTGTTATTATCTATAAGGGTTATTACGGAACATTCATATTGTATTAATTTTCCCTTAAGGGAACATTACAATGGTATCAAAGCAAAATTGTTGCTAGTCCGTGAGATCTTGATGCTAGAGAAAGACACCAAGTATTACCAAAGGAGAACTCCAGGAAAAACACCATGGGAGACAAAGAATAGAGACCTCCTCGTATAGATGAGATGAGTTTTTGCAAGAAACAATCAGGGGGTCGAGAGATCTGGAAAGAACAATCCAGAGATGACAAAGAAAGAATCTATGTCAAAGTTAGTCCGAGCCTTGCAGGTATAAATTAGAATAAGGCAAATGAAGGGGAAGGAAGCTCTTGACTAACGAGAGGATCTCGGTCAACCCCCTTCCAAAATTTCGAGCAACATTCCTTCTTGGTTAAGAGGAACAAACGGAAAGTGGTTTCGCACCTCGCTCATGTGGGCAAAGGGTGAGGGGATCGAGACCCGAGTTTATGAAATCGCTAATGATCTAATAATTTTGTCTTCGGAGCTTCGTGTCCTAAGATTTGAGAAGGATAACCGATTTAGTAGTCTTAGGATTTTTCCTCCTTTGGAATGATCTCTATAATTTCTTGGAATTTGTGAGGGATAAAAATCCCAATCGTAATTAGCTTGTGCATGGTGTTATGCGGTGGTTTAGACCGGATGTGGCTTTCCTTCAAGAAGTCAAATTTGCTGGTTTGAGCTCATAAATAGGATGAACTATTATTGGAATGGCCCTTTTTGGGCATCTCAACATTATTAGAGGAATGGGGGTGAGATGATTACTCTCTCCTCATATTTACAAAATTTTGTGGTTGCCTTTGGCTTGGATCCTAATGATCGTTGTGTTTGGATCACTCTTTTGGTTCAGGATAGGGTGATTGGCTTCTGTGTTGTCTATGCTCCTAATCTTAGTTTGGAGTGGGACGGGTTGTGGGATTAGATGGCTTCGTTTCTTCTTCTTGTAGAGTGGATTGTTGATGGGGGTTTTAAATGGTGGAGTGGGAGGGTGATTGAGGTGTAGGTTTAGGTAATGTGGTTAGGGGCTTTGAAAAGTTTTCCTCAAGCCGGTGTATGGATTCTCTCCAAAATTTTGACCCTAACTAGACACAAAAAGGGCTAGATCACGACAACTAGTTTACTTGATCCAATTATTGATATGTCGATCAAAGGGTTCATGCTTGATTAGATAGTTTCGATGGCCCTTATGAGGACATGACTTTCTTTGGTTCATTTGTCATCCTGTTAATGTTCTTATGGATATTATAAGATTGGGTCATCTTCCGATTCAGACTATGATTTCTTTTGGTCCTTTGGTTGACTCATCACCACCTTCCTTGTTCAAATTGAATGTCTCGTATTTGGAGTTAGAGGACTTTTATGCCCTTAGTCATAGAGTTCATAACCTTTCTTGCTGACCGGTTGATGATCAAAAGTGGATCTTTGGTGGGAAGTTGCGGTCTCTTGCATGATCAAGTTTATGAGAGGATGAGGGAGATTGATCATGCAAAAGAAAAGGAGGGAGTTACGTGATGCTCGACATCGTCTTGAGGTTGTTTACGTTTCCCTTGAAGTTGATCTGCATATTGTGCCCTCATAGGAGGAGGTTGTGAAGTTGGAGTCGATAGTTTTTCATGGTGAGGAGTATACCACTAGGGGTGCCTAGATTCGATGCCATTTGCAGATGGATCAAGAGGGTGATGAGTGTTCAAAGTTCGTTTGACTTCCTCAAGAGGAAGGTTGCCATGGAAAGGGTGCTTAGCATTCGCTAGTCTCGATGGCTCCTTGGCTGAGGATCCTTCAAAAATTAGAAGCTTGTTTAGAAACAATTTCCAAAATATCCTCGCTCCTTATTCTATGACGAATAGGGTTGTGGCTGCCAAAATTCTTGTTGTAGAAAAGCGGTTTCTGTAAAGTTTCTTGTGAGGATAGGAGAGATTGGATGTAGACTTTTCAAAGGAGGAATTGCACATTCTTTTATCTTCCATATAGAATCGCAAGTTCTCGGGTATGGATGGCCTCCCCTGTGAGTTCTACAAGGCCATGTGGGATACCGTTGGTGATGATTCCGCTTCTTAGCTTTTGAGGTGTTCATTTTTTGACGTCTTTTCGGAATCACTCAATCAAGGGCTGATCAAGCTGATTCTTAAGAATGCTCCTAGGGACACTATTAGGGGTTGACGACTTATCACGCTTCTTATCATTACCTATAGAATCATTCCTAAGTCCTTGGCTCAGATTTCTTTCGGTTGCCAAGTATGTGGTTTGTTAAGAGAAAATTGAATTTATGTATGGAAGGTGTTTTCTTGACATTTGGTTTCTTCTTTTGAATCTTTAGATTGGGCCAAAGAGACCGGTAAGTAGTCCCTGATTTTGAAAATTGACTTTCACAAAGCATATGATCTGATTGACTAGTCTTTCATCTCGGAGATGCTGACTTTTTTGAGCTTTGGCCCTTGCTATTTTTCTATGCTATACACTCTCTTCACCAATGTTTCAACGTTTGCTTCTATTAATAATGCCTTGTCTTTGCAGATCCTCTTGAACTTGTCCATCTGTCGGGGCTGCCCTTTGGCCCCTTATCTGTATGTTCTCATAGTTGATGCACTTGGTTATGTGTTTGAGGTTGCTTGGGTTGTTGGTTATATTCATGGTATCTGGCTTCCTCATGGTTCAAAGATGATTAATAATCATTTTTTTAATGATTCCCTTCTTTTGGGTAGGGCAAAGTGGATTTCGGTTGATGAGGCCATCTCTTGTTTGAGCACTTATTGCACCGCTGTGAGAGCAGTTGTAAAAAAACTTCTGGCTTGTCTGATTGGATACTCCTCCACAATGGATCCTTGTTGCTTGGTCCTTTTTGCGTTGTGTCAATATGTGTTATTTGGGTATTCCTTTGGTGTTAGCTTGTTTGTTGTATCCATGTGGGATTGGTGCCTTCAGAGGCTTTAGAGTACGCTTCATGTGTGGTACCATAAGGACTTATCATGTGCTCGCATGTTGATAGTGGTGATTCATATTCTTGAAGATTGGCATATATACTATGCATGTCTTGTTGGTTTCCTAGTTCCGACACCTTGAGCATATTCTGAGGGCTTATTTGTGGTTTGAATTTGGAGAGGGGAGAGATCTCCCTCTTGTTCCTTGGAGTTTTTACACCATCCCCCAAAATGAGGGAGGCTTGGGTCTTTTAGATGTTGCCACTCGGATGGTATTCTTTTAGCTAAGTGGGTGGTGCGATCCCTCAAGGGTTCTGCTCCTTGGTAGATTTTGTTTTGGCATCGGATGACCTTTGCAGAAACATGTTTGCAAAGTTCGTGGAGCTTTTGGTTTATGCTATATTATTTCGACGCCTCATCTCTTCAAAGTGTCAAGCTCCCTCATCTTTAATAACATTTGATTTGCTTCGTTCGTTTGCATTAGGAAGGTACCAGAGGTGGTTGGGATCTTACTTCTCACCCTATTTGATGTTGGAGGGATCAGGACTTGTGTGTGATGGAGCTGCCTCGTAGGTTGAGCGATAAGGGCATCTTCATTTGGGGTCTTTTATTGGATTCTACTACTTGTTTAAGGAAGGAGTGGCATGCTCTTTCGTAGGAGTGTGGTCTTCCGGCTTCTAACCGTACATCGATCTTAGAGTTCAGAGGTTTTATTACTGAACCAAAGCTTTTTAAAATGAATATTGGGATGGTTGGTTTGATTTGGAGGGACCGAGGTGGTGCTTTGGTCATCCACTTCTTCAATATGACTCTTGTTGTATGTACTTGATGCTTCTCAGAGGAGACATCCCTTATCCCCAATTTTAATGGTTGTTAACTCTCCACTAATCCGGAAGATAGATGGATTCATCATCTTCAAAATGTTTGGTTGTTTATACTTTCCTATTAGCTGAGAGTGTTAGGATGGTTATTTATTTATCAAGGGATTCTCTTTAAAGCTAGGCTGGCCAAGAATGGTTTTACCCATAGTTGGAATACTCGCACTCGGTAAATACTTGGCACCCCCAAAAAAACTCATGAAAAAGTTGGCAATATGTGGCCAATACTCGGGAATACTCGGTAACTTAAAAAATACTCAAATTTCCTTAAAAAACATAAATTTAAGCAACACAATACAAAATGTATCAAATGAGCCCATAAAATGTTGGAGAAGTGTTTTCATTAGATTTGAATACAAATACAATACAAAATCGCATCATCATGCAAATACAACCACCGGTGATAAACAATATGAATTTATGATGATTGACATTGAAAAATATCATCATAAATTTTATATCTACGCAAGTTAAAATATACAATAAATTACATTTTCCTCTTCCCAAATCTAGAGAAATATCGGGAGAGGGTCTAGTGCCTCTACTAGTCCCCACATTCGGCCGCGTCTCCACGCTCCTCCTGAAGGCTGCAACTTTGGCTCAATCCACGAAACTAGATGGTGGTGCCGGTGGCTCCTCTCTGCATTGCATGTTGGAGATCACCTCCAAAGATGTCATCCAATCCAATATCTCCTCGAGTCCCGCTAGTGCTTCTCCCTCCATAGCCTCCCTCTCAAAAGAAGCAATCTCGTCCGTGAACGTAGGGTTTTCCTCTTCTTGCCCAATGCACTTGTTGTATGGATCTATTTCATCCAAATAAATGAGCTCCTTCGATGTGGACTCAACTTTTCTTGTGTGAAGCCGGAGATCAGATTACACAAAACCAAGTCGTTGAGACTTTTTTTGAGTCAACTCATTTACGCTTCTTCGTATGAATGGCCTCAAACAAACTCCAGCTTGCGTTCACATCTGAGCGCGACACAAGGTTGAGAGATAGAATTCGAGGGCTAACTTTTGAAGATGCGGGGTATTCCCTCCCCAATCCTCCCACCAAGAACCTACAAACAAGATAATAAAAAATTTATAATTAATTAATAAAATCAAATCTATAACTAATAAGTAACTTGGTAAACATTCTAATTTTTATTACCTGGTGACTGTGTGGATCTCCCTTGAATAGCTAGCACCGAAGAAAAGAGTCTCCCCTTAGCATGTTTGTAACTTTCTAAGCGCTCTAAAATGACGAGGTCCCTCGTCTCAACATTTGGTATCATCCTCTCAATACATGTTGAAAGGCCCTCCATAACCTCTTCGTTCACATCTGTGAAGCTATCAGAATAGAAATACTTGGGGTTGAGGTAGTACCCGTTGTATGAATAGGTTGGTGGAGTTGATTGTTCCACCTCCGATCAATAATCTCCCAAAAGGGACCATATCTGACGATATTCCCGTGTAATAGTTTTGGATAGACTCTTTGGCCCTATCCATGGCCTCATATATAAACCCCATGGGGTTTTGCTCCCCATCAACCAAACGCAAAACTCTCACCAACAACTCTGACACCTACACAAATTAAAATGTAAGATTGCAAACTTACAATACATATTACAAATAAAGTAAAAAAGTGAAAACTAAAACAATATATTTATAATTTAACAAATTAAAATAAAGGAATGAAATATAAATCGAAGTTTGAAATCACCTTGACGATCTCTATAGCTCTCTTTGCAAAGATATCATCAAGAACTATCTTCACCCTCTCTCCGTCGCCTTTCTTCGAATATTGTGGATCTAGCCATGCTTGATTCACAAACATTTGTTTCAAAGGTGTCACTGTCAACAAACTAGAAATACTTTGCAACGTCAAGAAGTTAGTTGCAAACTTTGTGACACTGGATCGAACAAGCTCTTTCCCCTTTGTGTGTTCTCTCATCAAACTCAGAACCCAAGGGTGATTGTATATGTACTTCGTTATGGTTCTTACATCTTCTACAACCGGCCTCACCTAATCAATTTTGCCTGTCCTCCAAAAGAAGGTCAAGGCAATGAGCTGCATAAGGAGTCCAAAAGAGTGATGGATGTCTGCCTCAGCAGAGTCTCCCAACCACCACATATGCTACTGCATTGTATGTGACAACTTACGCACAACATTCTCGTACACCAACCGTTAATACAATCATCTCTAACATAACACTCAAATTCTCTTCATTTTTTATTATGTTAGAGGCATCAATAGACTTCAAAAACACCATCTCACCGTTTGAAGTTGCTAAAAAAATTAACGAGGGTGTGGTTCCTTCCATCCGTCCATCCATCTGAAAGAATGGTGCATCCGAATTTTTGCCATTGTTTCTTGTACTCTTCTAGCATGGTAGTGGCATTTGCAATTGCACCCTCAAGCAATTTTCCACTCAAATTTTTTAGAGAGGGTGCCTTGTACCTTTCCTCGCAATCGTGAACGTTGTCACCAAATACTTTCAAGATGGGCTCTTTGCCACATTGAACGAAAGGTTGTTGTAGTACCATAATTTTGCACATGCTTTATCCGCTTCTTCGTGCATATCTTTGTTCCAAGATGTACCTTCCAATGAAGGTTGTGCTCGAGGTGTGTTCCTTGCTAGAAAAAAGCTCGGTATACCTTTTCTCGAACTCAATGAAGATGCACCTCTTCCGGCTCTTCCGCTTTGTATGCGTGGACCACGAGTAGAGCCCACAATTGTTGCCGCATCATTCTCTAAATCCTCTGCCATTGCTGCTCCAGTCTAATAGCTTGTCTATGGCTGCCTGCACCCTTGCCTTCTCTAGTTTCTTCTCCTCTAACTCTGCCAGCTCTGCTCTCATCTCTCGCTTTGCCTCTTCCAACACGTTGGGGCAAACCGTAACATCTCGGCAAACAATACATGAAAGGTGATATTTCATATGATTGATGCCTCCATTCACTTTTTTTGCGACAGTTTTGCAAAACATTTCGTTGTCACTAGCTCCACGTACACCATACTTCCATGCTTTAGAATGGGCATTCGGAGGAATGGTCCCTACTAGTGATGTTGACCCAGATGCCAAACCCGATGCCGATCCCGATGCCATTTTAAAGCTCTAATCTGCAACACAAATGCACAAAAAATTAGAAAAATGTAAGCTTAATTTAATTTTAAAAAAATGCCCGAATAACAAATTTGCGTAAATAAAAGATACATACCTCTGGCTGCAAATGAGTATTAAAAAATTACAAGCATTCAATTTTACATTACATGTATTTAGAATTACAAAACGAAGCGATTACAATACACATACATAAAATTTAAACTAGTTTACAATGAATTTGCTTAAAAAAATACATGCCTCGGCTGCAAAATGAGTATAAAAAATTACAAGCATTCGATTTTACATTGCATGTATTTAGAATTACAAAATGAATCGATTACAATACACATACTTAAAATTTAACTAGTTTACAATGAATTTGCGTAAAAAAGAATAAAATACATACCTCTAGCTACAAATGACTATAAAAAATTACAAGCATTCGATTTTACATTACATGTATTTAGAATCACAATATGAATCTATAAAACCTTAATAATATACACAAAAATTTGAATTTTTTTCAAAAGAATTCAAAAAAAAAACCTACCTCCAAATGCAATTCTCCAAATTCTCTCTTCAAATTCGCTCCAAAATCCACTCAACACAAGCAATGCAAGCTCAAATGGTTGTGTGAGTGAAAATGAGGGAGTGGAGGGCCTTAAAAAGAGAGAAAACTGTGTAAATGCAGCGTTTTTGCCAATGAAAACCGTGTTTCTGCATTTTACCAATGCGAGCGAGTTAAATGCACTAACTCGCTAGTTTTGGCGAGTACCCGCCAAAACTTGAGTTTTTTTTGTGATTTTTTTGGCGATTTACTCGTTTGCATTAAAGTTTGGCGATTACTCGAGGACTCGACGAGTAATTTGTGAATTTTCCAACTATGGTTTTACCGATGCCGCCGTTTGCCCCATTTGTCACTATTTAGAGACTGTAAAGCATATACTTTGGGAGTGCCAGATTAGCTAGACAATGTTGGAGATTCGTTGAGGATCGTTGTTCAACGCTTCTTCTTAACAGACTTCATTAGTGCTCTGCCTTGTTTGGAGATTGTTGCTCTCTAGTCTATTTTGTGTTTGTTGGGCTATGGCACTGCTTGAGGGTCCCGACCCTATTTGTCCTTTGGAAAATTAGATGCAAGAATGTTTTTTCTCAAGAGGACAGCTCTTTGTCTGCCTTTTGCCCCATGTGGCGGGACAAGGCTTGCCATCAACTTCTTGTCAAAGTCGGGTTGTTGATCAATCACACTCGTTTCTTAGACCCTAAGTTGTATTCTGATTTGATTTCTGCTCTTGTTGCCATTAGGATGAGGTTATGATTGTCATTGTATATACCCATCTTTGCTTTGTATAGTTCTTTGTAAATATTTTTTGTATTAATATGACATATCATTAAAAAAAAATCTTTCTTGGCTCTGGGTCTGTTCCCATTCATAGATCATATCTCAGATTTGTTCTTATTAGTTTACTCTTTGCATTTAGGTAGTTTAAAAGTCATCCTTATAAATCATTTAGAAAGAGACAAAAAAAGAGATCATTTCAGCTTGCATTTAGAGTGAAAAGGAAAAGTTCATTTTCATGCATTTGCATTAGAAAATGGTTAGATTTGCTCATTGTTTGCATTCATCTGGTAGAATTCTCCGCATCATTAAATTAGAAAATCATCATTTCACCTTTAGCAAGCTAGAGGAATATTTGTGTTTGCATTCATTTTAAGACATTTAAAAAAAATCTGAAAGTAATCTGCATTTTAGATTATAGATATGTGGTTAGTTTGTGGTTTTATTATATGCATTTGTAAGATCTGAATAGTTGTTTTAATTTTGCTAAATTCTAGCAAACATCTCCTCTTAGATTTGCATTCATAAACATTGAAATCATAAAATAAACTTGGTGTACCATTATGAGAAGTCAGCCCACACTTCTCAACAATCAAAATCTGCAAACAAAGTCATCTTTCACTGTAACATGTCCACAACGCTGCTGTAATTGTCAGATTTATTCATTCAAAACTAGCAAGCACCCATTTCCAAAAATATTTTCAAATCAATACTTTCACAGCTCCAGCTCAAGCTAAAACATCTCAACAGTTCCTGGACAAGCTACAACCAAATGCATAGCTCTCGATCTAGCTAGTGCAACTGTAGGGAAACCCCTTACACCCCTTTTGGATGAAACTTGACAGTCAAGTATATTTAGGCAAGGAAGAACAATTCCTGTGTGTTTCTACTCCACTTGAGTGGGACAACATACAAGATGACATTAATTGCAATCTAAGACGTGAGGTCTATAATGTCCCTTCCACACTAGTCACTATGAAGGCCTTGGGCCCATTCCACCTTCCGTGGGCTTCAAGGAAGGAAAGCAAGGGAGGTGAACATTGCCATAATTGTAAGTGATTGTATTTTCCTTATTTATTTGATTACTAATTATGGCTTGGAGTGATTCAATTAGGTGATAGGTGAATGACAAAGCAAAAAGGAACTTCTATCTTCTCCTTCATTAAGGTCAGTCTTCTTGAGAGCTACAATGGAGATAAAGAAATACTCTTTCCCTTTTTATGAGGCTGGTCTTCTTAAGTGAAGATTAAATGTACACTTTCCCTTCATTAAGAGGCCGGCCATGGGAATTACTCTTCTAATTCATCCTTGGCACCAAAGAGGGGTACTTAAAGGAGGCTCGAATGGTGAAGGAGCACATCATTATCATTCATCATTTTGACATTTACTTGGATTTGGAGCTAGTGTTGAAACCTCTTCCTTGGTTACCTATTGAGGATGAAAACCTTCAATAGGATCACACTTGGGGACGAAAACCCTCTTGTGTGCATTGGTGGCTTCATTTGGGAGTCACAAGTGGACTTCATTGGCAGTTTTGGAAGTTTCAGCTTTGTTTGCACTTGAATTAAATTTATAAAATATATATTTGCTCCATATTTCATCTTGCTGGACTTATGAAGTGTTTGGGATATTTCTATATTGATTTTCAGTCTATATTGCATGAGAATATTGTCTTGAAGAGCCCATACAGTTCGCTGCCCTAGGAAATAGAAAATCAGATTCATTGCTAGGGCTAAGTGGTGATATTGTTGGTTGTCATATGAATTCCTTTGCTGTCATAAATATTCAGATCGCTCTTGGTTGCTAATGGCATTTTCAATTTTCTCCTCTAGGGTTTGAAGTGATTGACAAGTGGCTGTAATAAAAATCAGAAGTTGTGATTGGGGTTTGAGTCCAAACCCTTGTTTTCTGTTTGATGCCCTAGAATTTATGGTTTTTCACTCCACCACTAAACCAAACTTTATCATTGAGCAATTCCACATACTAGACGCACAAGCCTTGCCTACACGTAAACAATTCAATCAATAGACGTGTGACCTTAGACGATTGCAGGCCATCCTTATGATTTAAATTCTCTTCATCCTTGCATGTAGGCTCATACTATTTCTTATCCATTCCCTCATGCCCATGGCCATCTCGATCATGACTAGCTTGAATGTAAATAATTCCCACTAGTGATCCAACCCTACTTCACTCCATTTCTCGCACCAACATTGACTAAGAACTCGCAAGTACTTTGGCTCTCTTCGAGAACAAATATTGTCGACTTGCATGCTTAGCCAATTTTCTGATTTGGATGAACAATTTAGGGTAACAAAGTGTATTTGTTATAGGTTGGAACATCCCTCCAAGTACACACATCCCACACGTCCAAATCACTACCTGCTCACACCGCATCATCCTCACATTGGTTGTCTCAGATGGACCTCGAGAAGTTGAGTATGCTTGGAAAGCTCCCGCGCTTTTCCAGTGCATGCAAACACCATGCAGCCTAACAACTTCTTTGAAAAACAAATCTGCTACCCATGTGGCATCTTTTTTTTTGCATGCTTTAAAATGAACCATCTAAGAAAACCTGTCTAAAACAACACAAATTGAATCATTCCCTTGCTGCATGTTAGCCCCAATACGAAATTGATACTCAAATTTGTTCTTATCCTCTTCTCTTCTTCTCGTAAAATGTAAGTTTCAATTAATTTTTAATTGCATCTTCTCTTGTTATAGGGTTGAAGATGTAGAGGTTCTTATAATAAGAGATACCTAAGGCTTTGGGACGGCAATGTTTTTGAAAATTTGGGACGACTGATGGGGACTGCTAATAAAAAAATATATACTTTATTAATTTTACAAATATAACATGAATAATTCAATAAACTAAGACTTAAAATTGAAAGTTTGAAGATTGAAATGTTTAATGATTAATCCAATTATTCATCACATAAGCCAAGGCCCAAAATGATATATATATATTATATTCAATGTTCAAAACTTCAACATGACAATGAAAGACTAAAGTTGAAAATTAAAAACAAGTCTTACTCTTCAATAATCAACATGAGAAGAGTACACCTACATATGCTATGAAATATTATGTCATAAACTCGTAGTCATATAACTCAAAAGTACATATATCATTATATGACATTACATAACCAAAATGACAAGTGACAACTCAATAATCACTATCAGAGCCCTCTGAAGGAACACTTGCGAACCGCTCCTCTTCACTAGAAGTATTTGTATCAGCATCATCTGCATCTGCAAAGGAGATATCAACCAATCCTCGTTGCTCCTGATCTTCATCAATCTGCCTTGAATCCTCAGGATCCACATCCCACCGCAATGTTGGGGTCTCCTTGTACGTAGGTGTCTTGTGATCCATGAGACACAAGGCACTATGTACAACAAGTTTCTCTGCTCTCTTAGAGGTAAGTCTGTTCCTCTTAAGAGAGTGGATCCACCCATATGTTGACCAATTCCTCTCAGAAGCAGAGAAACTAGAAACCTGAGAAAGAAGATGAAAAACAAGAGTACGTAGCAATCCTGCAAGTCCATACAATCGCCACCAACTAACTGGACTCTCTTGTGCCAATGTGGTCCTGTCTATCTTTGTTGATTTTTTGTAGCCTTCCAGATAAGCAAACTTGAGCCAATTAGTTCTGACTCGTGAACCATCCTCCGCACTACAATTTTTTTTTAGGACTTTCAAGAAACCCTTCCACACCTCCTCATCATCTATTGGGAGAACTCTGCCAGGGCCTCTCAACATACCACTTCGGATTTAGTGCATATGCAACCATGTGTAAAGAGTGTTCAACTTCTCCCATCTCCGCTCAATGATAGGTTGAATATGGTGATGGTAGAACTCCAAGGTGGGATCCCTTGCTCAAATAACAACCTTTTTCTGGCCAAGCATACTATCAATACATTCATATATCTCACCAAGGTTAGGGCTCCCAGAATCCCCATATTTTCTCACATTGGAAATCAGAGATACTATGGATGTGATATATTTCACATCTATCTAAAATGTTTCTTTCACCGCAATTGCTTTCACCTTCTTCCTCTGCTCTATCTTGGACCCATCCCACCTAGACCACTTTGATGTCATGACCATACACTAATGATTCTTGTAACTTGGGCATCCTATTCAACAAAATAAAGTATGATGCAAAACGTGTGTCCACTGGCTTTAGGAATTCATTTAGGATTCGCTCGAAAAGCTACGGAAGAGTGCCAATGACATGTGGTGGTTGTAGATGAACATCTGCACATCTCTAGCATCAGCCACTACATTTTTGACCCAATCAATTTTTCCAATATCTTTTAGTGCATTGTTCATGGCATGCACACAACATGGGGTCCAAAATATATGTTGGTAATGAGCCTTAACAAGCTTACTTCTGCTGCCTTGCACACATAAGTTGCATCTGTGATAACTTGCACAATGTTGGCGGGGCCAACCTCCTCAATGGCATCTCGCAAAATGGTGAATTGGAACTCTGCATCCTTCTTCTTTCCTAAACAATCAACTGCCCTAAAAAGTAAGGACCCTCTTTGCATGAAACAATGATATTTATGAGTGGGTGGTGTTTGATATCTGTCCACCTATCCATGATGATGTTGCAACCGTGAGAGACCCATGTGCACCTCATTTCCTCCATCAGTAAATAAAATTTGGAATAGTTCCTATCCAAGATTGTGGTTCTCAACTTCATGTGTCCTGGGGGTACATAACTTACACCTGCTTTGGCTACCTTAGCCATAACCTCTTTGTAATAAGAGAGAAAACAACATGAAATGGAATGCCAGTAGCAAAAATGAATTTTCCAATGGCATCATCAACTTCTTCTCTAGCCTTTGTGTCATACAGTAGAAAATTGGATTGTAGGCCACAACCTTCCTCTTCCCCCTACCGCTACCGAACGTATCCACTTCAATCACCTCATAAGATGCACTGAGTATTAGAGAAACCTCTACCAAGTAGTTCTCAAAGAAGAAGGGGTGCCACTAACATGACGGGCACGAACTTCTAGAACTTTTCTACCATATCTCCATTATACAACCTCAACATTTTTGAAACATCCCAACCTTGTTGTCCTATTTTTCCCTGGCAAATTCTTTTTTTATATATAATTCTTTTGGCCTGGATCCTTACTTGCAATGTCAGAAGATAATGAATGAATACCATCCACAAAATACCCGTAGAACTGGATATCTAACAAGGAAATGAGCCTAGGAAATTATTGGATAACCCTTCACAAATATTATATAAATAATTTTATTTCTACTTCAGACAAGATTAAAAACCAGATTTTTAATGATAAACATGTCTGCAAAATAACCAGAAATCTGCATATGGAAATACTGCCAAAACCCTTTTGAAAATTAAATAAAACTGAGTCGACTGGCTCTATAATTGCAACTGGAAAATTGGCAATACAAATCTGAATATAAATACCTTAGGAATAACACCGAACCTTTAGAAAGTGAGTTGCCCCACACTAGAGGAAATTTGGAAGTTGCTGCTGCAATTTTATTTCTTTTACAACACTTTGTTGGAATAATAAAAACTCGTGAATAATAATGGAATCTCTTGAGTAGAAATTCCTCTCACTTCTCCTAGGGTTTTTGTCCACAAGAGGGGAAATCCAAAGGGTTTTTCGTCTTTGGATTATTTTGCAAAAGCTCTGAACTCCAATTGCTGGAAGAAAATATCAAAATAATAATTGAATGCCCCAAAGCAAGTCAACTTTCTCTTTTAAAGAGAAAAAAGGCCCACAATGCCAAGTCGCATTTCCCAAGGCAAGTGGGATGCATTTCTTTTCCTTTTTTAATTTCTAGAGCTAGTTGCACTTTTCACTTAGGAAATACATTTTTATTAAGTGCTTTTATTTTTAATGCACTTTCCTAAGTTCTATTTTAATATTAAGTTTATTAATTTATTATATGTGCTTTTATAATGTTTTATTTTAATTTTAGCACAATATAATAAAATTAATAAAACTTAAGTCACCCTTGAGCTCACCCTTTGGCCATCGGGTAGACAAAATAGGCCAAAGGTCTTCGATAAAATTATTTGAGAAAGAGGGACATTACAGTCCTCCCTTCCCGAGATTGCTTGCCCCAAGCAATTCCAAATATCAAATCGCATTCCAATCAATTCCCGGATCCCAAATCAACCTAGGCTTTTTGAATGATTTCATATGCACTATACCAAACTGCTCAAGGTCTGCAAAAAGAAAGCTTATGCAACTTACTCATAAAAAGTGCCACAATCCTCCTCAAGTATGCCCCCAATTTGCCATACTCTTCATCATGTCCTTGTTGTCCCATACTGGTATGTAGTGAAAAATCCTCATAAATGTCTTCATGAGATGATTTCTGGTCCATAACTATCATAGACTTGGCTGTCATTTGATGGGGCAACGTGTATTTGAGTGCTCTCATGGTGACTTGTTTCCCTTCATGTTGGAAACTCAACTCCATAGCTTGCAAATCTTGGGTGACTCTTCCTAGTGAATGTAGCCATTGCATACCAAGCACAACATTGTTATCCTTCAAGTCAATAACATAGAAGTCATCACAAAGTGTATACTCACCAAATAGAATGCTAACTTTGTTTACTTTCTTCTTGCAAGGAATAGTGAGACCACCTGCTGTAGTTACATCAAAGCCTTCAAAATTATCACAATGCAAACCTCTTTTGTTTACCAAACCTTCATCCAGGAAGTTATGTGTAGATCCACTATCAAGAAGTGCCATGACCTTACACCCGAACATTGTACCTTCAAACATGAATGGATTATACCTTGGTGCTCTGAAAGATAAGTGAGGCTACCATCATTTACAATGTTTGGCGCTGGCTGTCCATGTTCATTTTCTGAATTAGTATCATCATCCACATATGAAAGAATGGTCAGTATGTACATACCTCTTGCTCTTACTCATTTCTCCTTACTCTTACTCTTGCTCTTACTCCTTGCTCCTTGCTCTTTCTTTCTCTTTCTTTTACTCTTGCTCACTTGAGTCTTTGCTTTGTGTGATTACAATGAGTGTGAGATGTGCTTTTTATAAGTTTTTTTATTGTTTTAGGTTAGGGCATGTAATACAATATTAGAAAATATTAAAAGAAAGAAACAATATAAAAAAGTATTAAAAACAAGTTTTTAGCTTTTATTTTAATGTTGTATTGTGGTAAATGCGTAGGGGAATCCGCGACGTCCTCGTATGTCTCGGGACGCGTCACGACGTCCCCTATGTTGTCCCCATTTGCAGACACCGCACCTAGGACGCCCGGTGCATCCTTACTTTAGGGGACGCCCCCTTTTTTTGTAAAATCGAGACGTCCCATCCCTATCCCCAAGTCCTCGGGATATCCTAGACGACAGGAAAAGGGGGGTGCGTGTCCTTGTGAAACACTGCTTATAATATAATGTGTTTAATACAAGTGTCTTATGCGAATTCACTTCTTTAGTGGGTTTGTTCCATCTTCCATCTTGTGTCCTATTCAAATTATCCTTTTGCAATGGCATTTGAATAATAGCTACTAGTCAAAAGAAAACTACACACTAAGCTGGTTGGATGAAAATAAACATTTCCTACATAGGATAAGTAGCTACCTCGATTAACTTTTTGCTGGAAATTTCCACATTGAGTAGAAATTGGGGACAATTTCATATTAGCATGGAAGACATGAGAGCCTAGTTAAAAGTGAAACTATCTATCTTGTCACTATCTTGTAAATATATTGTTATTATCTTTTAAACTTACTAAGAGTAGACTTAGTTTCACACCATATGTAATGTCCCGTTTCAAGGTAAAATTAGTACCTAACGTGTTTTCTCCAAAACCCTAAAAATAAAATATGAAAGTATGCAAACTCAGCGAACAAATGTTTCGGAAAAGAATTAATATTTAGTAATTTATTTCTTCAAACCTTAGTGCCTAGGGTAAAAATTAGATTCCCACATACCCTTTTACAAAAATACAACAATAGACTGAAATTTATGTCAACAATTAGTCATAGTGCCAAAACAAAGATAATGATTTGTTTTTTGTTTCAAACCCATGATACAAAAAAAAGGTTTGTGAAATTTCTATTTATTGATCAAAATATCTCAGTAATCTAGAATACCTAGAAGGCTTAAAATATCCAAGAAGCCTCTAGGAACATAATCATGAAAGAGAAGAATTTTTCCAACAAGGTTACAATTGATCTTTTATTTTTCATACCCAAAACCCAAGAAAATACTCGTGTATGATTACAACAGCTTTATAATAAATAACACCGGGTGACACGAAGAGGCCAAATGATGAATATACTGACCTGAAATCTAAGAAATCTTCCCATGGATGATGTCCTAAACACCGGTTTGAAATCCCATAGGGTGTAAATAGACCTAGACATGGCTGCAAATTTGTTGGTTAGATTTTCTACATAGCTAAAAACCTAGGCAGTCATGAGATAAATCTCCCTCATTTATCGGTGAGGCTCCCGTGTAAGATGTTTATCAATCTGGTAAGTATGAATCCTAATAACTATTTGCGGGGGTTTTACTTTAATCACAAAGCTCATGAACCATAGCTTAGCAATTCTGCAACAAGTAAGCAGTTGTTTATGAAGTATTTGTAGAAGGGGGAAATAATGAAATTTGAGAAAGAAAAAGGAAGATATGTAATTCAACCAATAGTTTACAGAGTTGGACTCACACACAAATGAAATAAACAAGTAGATCTCACAATATTCAGAAGTAAAGGAAAAGAAAAGTTTTTAATCTAAATCTCAGATAACATAAAGTTTATCTAAAGATCCACATAGAAGTAAGAAGTGAATATACTGTGGACACAAAGTTCTCAGAAATCGAAATCCGTCTTTATTCAATTCTTCAAGCTTCACAAAAATGACATCAAGGGCTACAACACAAAGTCCTGGAACTCAAAATGCTGATTAACAAATTGTGATTCTTTAACACGCAGCTCTTTCTATATTTATAGTGTATAGAGGGCAATTACAAATAGGAAGCTTTCAATGAATTGCCACATGTGGAAGCTATGAAAAAGGGAAACAACTGACAATATTCCTCATAGAATTCCTCTTTGTGTGACATGCATGAGTTATAATTGAAAATAAAACCTTCTATTTTGCATGTTTGCCACCTATTTCCAAGTAATTGATTTCTTCCATGTAATCTCCCTTTTTGGGGACATTATTAATATTTATTTTTATTTGCATCAGTAACCTCTTGGCATGCCTAGCGCTACAAGTGGGAGTCTTTTTAGTTATTTTAATGTGCACATAGGTTAGTTACTTTTATTTATTTAATTAAAAATAAATAAAGTGCACATAGTCTTAGTATTAAATATTTTAATGAGAGTTTATGTTTTCCCTCCAAAAGGGAAAGGTTGGCCTTTATTGGATATTACACCCTTAGTTCTCTAAAAGGGAGGTCACATTTCCTTAGAGGGTTACGTTGATTGATTATTTGATTTCACTCCATGCTTGGAGTATTGGGATGTATGCCCATGGGATGTATGCCCTAGTTCTTGCATTGTGCTCTCTCTCATTTGGATCTATTATATGGGATGAATACCTTCGTTCTTGCATTGTACTCTCTCTTAATTGGATCTATTATTGAAGACTCCATTGTGTTCTCTTGAGTTGAATGTGTTTATGCATGGTATATTCATCCTAGCATTGGCGACTTGGTCTTGGGTATTGGCATATTTATTTGGAGGATAAATCTGCATTTTTGTGAAGGGTTTGTGGTACTTTTGTGTTCTTTATCACTGCTGCAATTTATTAGAGGCAAATCGACTTGGTTTGGGGTTTGATCTATCATGTTTTGAGGTTGTTTATGCTAGATCTATTTGCTGTTGTGTTTAATTAATTATTTCATAGCAAGGGCTGATTATTTGAATATTTTGGAAGGGTTGTATGAGCTGGAATTAATTTATATGATTTATTCTAACCCTAACGACTTGAAAGCAGATTTCTGGGGTTGTTTTGGCAAGGTTTTAATGCTCAGAAAATTCAGAATCATAGTGCATTGGAAAGGCCTTGATTCCTAGTTTGTTTTGCATTTTATTTCATGGAAAAACACTGAGTATTGGATGAGTTATGAATTTTTGAATATTTCAGTTGTCTGCAAGCTATCTGGACATTATTAATTAATATTTATTTCAGATCTGCAGTTTTGGGGTCAATTTAATTATTGGATTTGGTTGTAGAAATTAGAAGGAATAAGGAGGAAGTGGTTTCATAATTTTTGGAGTGAATTTGATGCCCTAAATGTGTTGGGCGACCTACTTTTTAGGGTAAAATTAGGGTTTCGTGTTTGCTATGCGAAAACTGGTTTTGGGATATTATTCTTCATATTTTTGTGGCCCAAAATCCAAAGTTTGAGAATTTTTGCTTGGATGGTTAAGCGGGAAATAATTTTAGAAGATTGCAGCAGTTGGGGTGTAATTATTAATTATTTTTCAACTGTTAAAAATATGATTTGAATGTGTTTAAATTCCAATTGTTTTCTTCCAATCTATCCCACCACCTTGGCTAGTTCCAACCCCATTTGGGTTCGAAATAGCTGACATTGGGATGTTTTAGGTTGAAACAAAAGGGTTTATCCATTCTTGCTTAATCTTGACTAGTACTTCTCCATTTTTCTAAATTGTCCTAAGAGGGGACATTACATTCCAATAACTTGAAGTAACGGTTTTTATAGCCAATTACCTAAGTTTTACAATTTTAATTGATTGCTCAATTGCTTTGTCGGAGAAAATAAGAGAAAGAAAAAGAAGTTATTCCAACTGCAACACTCTCGTTTTGTCCTTCCTCCATATTCTGCATGTTGATCCAATATGCATTGTACTTCTTCATCTATTTTAGCAATGAATGATCTGAATGATATCTCTGCCTTGAATCTGAGATGCTTTTTTCTCCCATATGCTATTGAATCCTTTCCTTTGATTCTCACCAAACTAGATCCGGAAGTAGCCGATCGTGCTTGTACTTGCGGTGTTGCCTTTGAGCTTGTCTTCCCCTTTTATCCTTGAAGCTTTTGCAGTTCTTCTCAAATATGTGCACCAGTGAAATGTTCCTGCAAATAATTCAGACAAATATGCAGTCCATAGCATGAATATCTAATTTCTTCACTGGAGATCTGATTATAAAGCCTGCTGCCCTCTATTTTTAGACTTTGCTTGCATGCCAAACAAGCTAAAAATATTATTTTATTCACCTGTGCACTCACATCAACATGTAGATATCTAGAACGATAAAAAGTCTTTCCAACCCTAGGCGCCAAATCTGGATGCTTCCCAACAATTAAAAGAAATCAACTTTTAGGCATTTAGTTATGCCAGAATGGGTCGCACTTTTTGGCTATAAGTCATGGGAAAAAAACATAAGCGAAGTAGTGTAGAGAAATTCACTGCTGCAGCTTGGCAAACTTCGATTTTCCATTTTCACTTAAACTTGCTCTTGTGGAAAAAACAAAAGGAGCAGTGAAAGTGGAGAAATTCATCCTTCCCCGATGACGGCTCCCATTTTTCCATTTTCACTTAAACTTGCTTTTGTGGAAAAAACATAAGGAGCAGGCAGTGGAAAAATTCACCCTGCTTGGCAGGTCCAATTTTTCCATTTTCACTTAAACTTGCTTTTGTGGAAAAAACATAAGGAGCAGGCAGTGGAAAAATTCACCTTGCCTAGCAGCTCCAATTTTCCATTTTTCACTTAAGTGATTTGTGTTAATTTTAACCTTCCAGGAAATTTCAAAAATGCGACTTGCTTTGGAATTGACTTCTCAAATTTGGCGTGGAAACTCAAGGTAACAGGGTAGCTTTGAAAATTGCATTGACATGAAGACATCATTACTTTCCATTTTTGGATTTTTGGTGAAGAAAACACAAGAATAGAATAAAATTTACCATTTTTGGAAAGGGTCCGGGAAGATGTAGTAACAAAATTTGCAAGTGCCATAAATTTCACTCCGTGGCTTCGTTTTAAGTTTCGTTTTTTTCTAAAAGTGCATATTTTCTCGAGCTCTACGCATTGGTGGCGGTATTTTCCTTATTTTCATAAAATCCATTATTGCACCTTTTTGGACCAAGCAACCTCTTGTAATCTCTTGAAGGAATCTTGAGCTCTGGTCACCTTTAGACAAATTAATTAGCAATTAAAAACACTGGATAGCTTTTCAAAACCCTAGGCCCGGAAAAGGTCTGGTAGGAAGAATGAATAGGCTACGGGATTGACGGATGGAAAATGAAGAAACACAAAAAGAAATAAAAACAAAACCTGAAAGAAGCTACGGGCAATTGCTTAAAACATTTCTCCAATTAGCTGATCTGCAAAATTCTTCCTCCTCAAGGTGAATGTTACTGTGGTAATAATGATGGGGTGAAATGCTTTATATAACTCAATCCTCTAATTTTAGCTCAATCTATTTTAAAAGAACTTTATTTATTTAATAAAAATAAATAAAACGCTTATGACAAGATCTCGGCTTAAAGAATTGAGTGAGCTTTGGCATGTGGGTATTTGTCGAATTTGGCTTTTATGACTCTATGGGGATACCTTAGAGCAATGCAAACAATTACAGGCAAAACAAACACAAAACGACCCGTTACTTTGAAAAGAACGAATTTTTAAAAAGGGTAGTCCCAGATTTTAGGGTGAAATCTCGTGAACACCAAAATTGTGTCTTACCAACTGAATTTCTTTGCTTGGAATGCATATCTAAAGAGGAAAATGCATAAAACATGCGTGGAAAATGTGTCCTAGCTCTAAAAATATGATCTTTGTGCCCAAATGAAGTCATCCAATAGATGTTGGGGTTTTCGTCCTCAAATATGAATTCTATTGAGGGATTTCGTCCCAACAGGATACCAAGGAGGATTTCCGTCCTCTATGGCTAAAAGTGGAAACAAATGCATTCAGCTTTCCAAAGTGAAATTAGATCACACTTGGGGACGAAAACCCTCATTTGTGCATTGGTGGCTTCATACGAGAGGTCACAAGTGAGCTTTAAGGAGGATTTCATATTTGTTTCTCCCCTTCTAACCCTAGGCGACTTGCTTGGGTGAAGGGTTTGATATCATCTAGGGCACTTTTGGACAATTTGAGGTGATAATATTGTTCTTCATATTTTATAAGGCTGGAATCTACATTTTGGTGATTTTTGGAGTGGTCTATGAGTTATTTTCAACCCTTGTTTATGGCTGTATTGCTGCTATCATAAGATTAATTATAGTTGGGTGCAATTAGTTATTAAGTCCATTCTTTGGATGTAATTTGGATTGATAAATGGTGCCATGGTTGAATTAATTATTTAGAAGCATTTTCAATCAGTATTTGCATATGGTTGTACTGACGATTTGACGCTTATTTGCAAGCCCTGCTATTGATTATTGATTGCTCGAATAGGTTTAGAGGATTGATTATTGATTGCTCGATAGGTTTAAAGATGTATTTTCAAGTCATTTTAATTTTAGATTGAAACATGCTTTCACCCTTGAAGGTTATGAATTATAGTTAAGTACCTTTTAACAAAATTCTATCTCAAAACATTGAAATATATTGTACATTTCGAGACTTCACTTTTATTCAAAATTGTCCTTCCTCTAAAAAAAAACAATTCAATTTTTCCTTTCAAAACAAAGTAAGCGTAAATTACTTAAAAAGAACACTCTTCCCTCATCCCATCATTTCTTACAATAAAAATTCAGAGTAACACACACTAAAATCAGGTTGACTAACAATGCTTGTTTCCAATGCTTCAATGATTAAATCAATTAGTACAAATAAGTATATTGACCAAGAAATCTACAATTTCACTTTCTTAAATAAAACAAGTCCCCCAACTGGAGACCTTAAATGAAGCATATAATTTGAGTAAGTGACAAAAATAAATAATATAAGTCATTCCTTTTTCCAAGGTAAATACTTCTTTTCATATGCATTAAAAGAAGTATAAATTCTCCATGATATTGACTTTTTTGACCAATTGTTTTTGGAAAATGTAATATCCCCTTTCGGATATTATTTAAATCTGAAAAATTAATTATCCGGATCACCCTAGGAAGATTAGATCTTCTTAGTTTGACCTCAAATAACCCAATGTTGGCAATAATACAACCCAAAGTGGGGTTGGAGTATGCCAAGGTGGTGGGTTAGATGGGAAAACTAATTAGAATGCTAATATTACCCAGATCTGATTTTTATAAAAGCGATAATTAATTAAAATTCAAACCCCAACTGCTGCAATTTTCCAAAATTAATTCTCGCTTAACCATCCAAGCAAAAATCTTCAAACTTTGGATTTTGGGCCACAAAAATATGAAGAACAATATCCCAAAACCAGTTTTTGCACAACCAACATAAAACCCTAATTTTGCCCTAAAAATTAGGTCGCCCAACACATTTAGGGCATCCAATTAACCCCAAAAATTATAAAATCACTTCCCCCTTATTTCTCCTAATTTCTACAATCAAATCCACTATTAAACTGACCCCAAAACAACAAATCTGAAATAAATATTAATTTGTAACCACCAAAAAGCTTGCAAACAACTGAAATCTTCTAAAATTCATAACTTGCTCATTACTCCATATTTTGCCCTCAAATAAATTGCAGAATTTTCTATAAATTAAGAGCTATCATTCTAAATTTTTGAAGCACTGCAACCCTTCCAAAACAGCCCCCAAATTCTGAAAACCAGTCACTAGGGTTAGGGAAAATTAATTAAATAATTTCCAGCTCTTTCCTAGCCTCCAAACACACCAAAATATTAGTCCCAAACTTGGAAAAATATGCCAATACAGATCAGATTACAGATCTAGCTCAAAAGACTCCAAAACATGCCAAAACAACCTCCAATGCAAGTCGCTTTAGCTCTAATAAATGCAACAGTGAACAACAATAAATAAAACACCATAAACCCTTCCAAAATCACTTAAATTTGAGCCACAACATGCAGATTTAACCTCACAAATTAATGCATCAACATATGAGCCAAGTCGCCAATATTGGAATGGAAAAACAATACATAAACACATTCAACTCAAGAGAACACAATGGAGAGAACAATGAGTCTTCAATATTCTTCAATAATGGATCCAAATGAGAGAGAGCACAATGCAAGAACTAGGGCATACATCCCAATACTCCAAGCATGGAGTGAAATCAAATGATCAATCCAACATAAGTCTCACAATGATCCCAAGCTCTCCTTTTATAAACAAGGAGGCACAAAATTCGAAATCCCTAGGAGAGGGAAATCATTAAATAAAAATAGTTTATCCTCCCTAGGTGTGGCGTCCCCTTTCTAAGGGTGATTTTAATATTAAAAGCCACCCAAAAGTTATTTAATTAATTCCCCTTTTAATTTTGCATTGTGAGAATTAAATTAAATAATTATTGTTTTATAATGTCAAATGATAAAAATCACTCTCTAGGCAATAATATTTAATTATTTAATATAATCTTTTCCCTTGCAACATCCAAAAGTCCACAGGATAGATAGGCTAAGGGTTTTAAAAAATGGGGACATTACGGAAAAGTTGCAGCTTTTTCTGCATGGTATGCTTCGAAATACAATCATATGTTCCTGGATATGTCCTTGGACGTGCTCATACATACTTAGATATGTCTAGATGTACCTTGAGCATACCGGACCTATTCGACATATCTCGATACATACCGAACCCGTACCTAGGGCCTCGGGGTTGTACGTAGTAACATATTTTGCAAGAGTAAAGATTTCCACAATCAATTCGTGGTTTGTGAGTAAAACCACGTGCAACTAATGTTGCCTTAAATTTGTCAATTTCTCCTATGGAGTTTTATTTAATTTTTAAAGCCATAGAAACTGACAATATTTCTTTTAAATGGAGTGACTATTTCCCAAGTTTGATTTTTAATAAGAGCATCGTATTCTGATTTCATGGCTTCCCTCCATCTTT
Organism: Taxus wallichiana var. yunnanensis; assembly: GCA_018340775.1. Taxonomy (NCBI): domain Eukaryota; kingdom Viridiplantae; phylum Streptophyta; class Pinopsida; order Cupressales; family Taxaceae; genus Taxus; species Taxus wallichiana. Next base: position 20,179,043 of record CM031235.1, on the reverse strand, counting down.
TATCTTGGTTAGTGCCTTTGAAAGGTTGGGGTTTACATTCATACAAGGTCATTAAAGCATGATAAGTATGTTGACTTAGTCATTTTGTTAAGGTTTTCAAGGTTAGAATTTTGAATTAAGGATTGAGCCCATTGAGTCTTTTAGAGTGGTTATGACTTTGTGATCTCTTCCCCACGACCTTATTATTCACATTGTCCATATTTGGATCATCATCTTGTGAGACATCATATTATTCATTAATAGAAATTTGAGAGGGTTCTATAGAGGACAGAAAAATGGTTTTTCAAGGATTTGAACATTTCTATTTTCAATGATCTCTCATTTAGATGGATCATAAATTCTTAATGCCTTTGTTCTTCCTCTGTAACCAACAAAAATACATGAGTATGAGGTAGGATCAAGTTTCTTCCTTTTAACTTTAGGAATGAAAATAGAAGCTAGGCTACCAAATATTCTGTGTTGAGAAATATTTGGTTTCTTTTTCCACCACAATTCTAGAGGAGTAGGTGTGGACAATTGTGGTCATGGCTTTAACCCACATAAATTTAGGAACATTGGTTGAGTGAATCATAGTCCTAACCATTTCTAAGATGGTTCGGTTTTCCCTTTTGCTATTCCATTTTGCTGTGGAGAATAGAGAGTGATTAACTCTTTTTGAATTCCATAGGAGATGCATTGTAATGTCCCCAAATGGGACATGTAGACCTCAACTTGGATTTATGGTAAATCCAAACCCCAATTGCAATATAATAAAATATTCAACAAATTAAACTATACAAATCTGAATTTATTCTGCAAAATGCGACTAGGAAGATCTGAAATCTCATGAAAATCAGCAAGAAACCAAACCCCTTTTCACTCCAAACTAAAATGCAGATTTTTCAAGGCCAAAATCAGACTTTAAGATGATGTATAAGACCATACAAATTCAGTTTTGACTGCTGCAATAAATAACCCAGAATGGCGACTAGGGTTTGATTATAAACTCCACACAAACAACAACCAAATAAATCTGTTTCTAACCTAAACTGATCGCTGCATTTTTAACAGCCAAAGCATGGAACAAATCTGATTTTTAAGGAATATATAATGGCTGAAAATTAACTCAGAAATCTGCATACAAGGAGCTGAAAATGGCTCTTTAAAACCCTCTAAAATTTATTGAAAATACTTTGCTTTGATTCCCAAAAATCAGTACAATATATGGCTATAATATTCAGACCTGAAATGTCTCAAATACACTGCAAACCAAACAAAAGATGGGTCGCTCCAGGTTGGTACAAAGAACATACAACTACTGCAATTTTATTCAACAACATTGCTGGAAATAGTAGAAACTTTGCAAGCTCAATGGAAAATCTTGTGTAGAAATTCCTCCAAAGCTCTAAGAGGGTTTTCGTCCTCTAGAGATATAAACTAAGGGTTTTCGTCCTTAGAATATTTATGCAAAAGCTCAAGGCTTGAGACACAATTCTGAATATTATCAAATGATCATAGAATATAATGCCTCTCCTCAAGTCGACTTCTCCTTTTAAGGAGAGAAGAGACCCAAAACAACCTCCACAATATCCAATCAACATGCAGTGATTTTCTCTATGCAATTTCTACCCTCCATTTTCCCTTCCTAGGACAAGTCGCCATTTCCCTTAGGGAGAATACAAAAGGATATTTAATACTTATTTTTCCCCCAAAGCTGGTTGCATTTTTCCTAGAAGGAATACACAATGAAATGGGCTTTGGTCCTTTCTATGTTTCCCTTATTCCTCCTCAAGGCAAGTCACCATTTCTCCCTAGGGATAATAAAATATAATTGCACCTTTCTCTAACCTCAATTATTTACTCCAAGGCATTTGCAATTTCTAGAGATTTATTTATAAGTGTTTTTCTCTATTAAGCCAAATAAATTAATATAAGTGCTTTAATAATTTTATTTTTTTCTTTTAGGCACTTAATACTAATTTATTGTGACTTAAGTTACCCTTGTGTTCACCCTTTGGCTGTCGGGTTGACAAAATAGGCCAAAGGTCTTCAATCGGGAAGGGGATATTGCATGCATAATGTATCAAAGTCTCTGTTTGTGTATTCACCACCGTTATCTATTCTTATCTTTTAATCTATTTTTAGGTTAGACGAGTTTTCAACTAAGGCTTTGAATTCTTTGGATTTAATTAAAACTTCATTTTTCTTCTTTATGTAATATGTCCAAATCATCCTTGTGTGATCATCAATAAATGTTATAGTATAAAGAGCACCACTAAGAGAGACAATCTCAAGTGGTCCCCATACATCACTATGAACTAGCTCTAAAGGACAAGATGATTTGCTTCATGATGCTTGTGAAAGGGTTGAATGTGTTCTTTACCATTGATGAGGGTCGTTAATCCTCAACATTAAAGAATGTTAATTAGGGCTGTGGTGTCCAAGGCTATATGCAAAAGGAACATTCTAGGAAGACTCCAAAGCATTCTTAAAACGACTATAACTTTTGCATACAAACTTGAATCAAGATGGTTTTTTTGAACTTGCATAATTTTTCGAGAGGAATTTGAATATGCAATCCGATTTGGGTTTGGGTATTTCTTGATGACTATTTTTGACTTGCTTTCTAAAACATATGCTTAAGGAGCCACTCATAGAACTGTTGAACATTTCCAGAGCTAGTGAAAGAACCTCTAGAGCTAATGCAATGATGAAATAACAATCTTTGGAGATGATATGAGAGATTTTGAAGATCTTCCAAGGCTGGTTGTAGTTGGTGCTTAGTGTTCAAAATGCCTTATTCAATGATGATAGCAAAGTATGAACTCCATATGCACTAATTGACATCTTTTTCCTAGTAATCATTAGAAATAGCTTACAGAAAAGATAACAATGAATTCTAAAGAAATAACCATGATATATACTCTCTATTTCATCCTAAATAAACCATAAGTTCAGAGATTACACTTAGATCCACTTTATATATGCAAAGAAAAAGAATGTCAAATATTGTATAAAATGGGCTATTTCTTGGGCTCATTAACCACGTAAACATCTTTATAAGTTTACCACAATGTTAAGATGAGACATATCGACAATACTTCTAAATTTAAGGTGATAAAGTCTTTCATGCCACAATTGAGTTTCATTTCTAACTTGGGAGGAAAGACAAGACTCATTAGAAAAGCCATTAAAGATAAGATAAGATAATATTATTAATGTCCAACACATGACCACAAAAGTAGGTCAATGGGACAACAGAGTACAAAGCAAACAAACCAGCAAGAGGATCCAAACGGGTTGCCCGAAATACAATGAGAGAAGGAGAGGAAGAGAAGGAAACAATAGAGGCCGAGAAACCAGAAACGAAGAAGAAAAAGATGACAGTGTGGGGGGAGCGAAAGGAGCAACACCCCCAACAACATCACCTAACACTCAAGGCCGGATGGGAGTAACTCGCAGTGTGCCGATGACGAAAATCTGAGACCCATAGAATATCCTGGGAGCCGGTATTTGGGAGGAAGGCGGTGCCTCTGAGTAAGCTTGGTGGGTCACTGTCTATGCGGAGGGGCCCTGGGACGTGCCTGAGATAGGGACCCTCGGGTGGAAGAAATAGAGTCTCGAGACCTGACAGATCTAGACTAGGGGTGCAGACACGTGTCTAAGCGCCGCTTGGCACTCGTCATCGGCAAGAGCATCGGGAAGAAAGAAGTGATCAGTCTAGCATCCATCTGTATGGGGGAGGATGGAGGAGCCTGTCTCGAAGCCTGACGGCCTCCTGAAGGTAGAGAGCAAGAAATCTCTGACCATAACATCTGAAGAAAGTGTGAACGAAGGAAGCTCACGGAACATGGAATGGAATCGCCCCACGAATCTCATAGTAAACAAGACACTGAAAATGAAGTGTTCTTTGGTTTCAACCTCTTGGAGAGAGCAAAGCAGGCAAGTCTGCTCCGAGCGGTCTAAGTGATGATCAGTCTCAACACGAAGTCGATGTGAGCCCACTCTAAACTGACCCAAAGAGATACGAAGGACCTGTAACCAATGCCGGAAATGTACATGGGTCTGAAAATGACCCCATCACGGATCTCAAGAAAGTGTGCCACATAGAATGACATCTTCGGACGCAATCCCCCTGGGGGTTGGTCCAGGTGTGCTGGATGAACTGTCTGTAGATATCATCTCTGATTATCCTATGAAGGTCCTGTTGGTTGGGTAGGAGATGGGCAGGGGCATCCAAAGAATAACTGAAGGGTGGGAGATGGTCCATCTGGATGCCAATGGACTCAAAAAGGCGTGAAACGCAGGCATACCAGCAACAAGATCGACTACTGTGATTTGAGGATGCAATAGCTTCAGAGGAGCAGTAGGCAAGATAAATGTACTTGTCCTGTCAATAAAAGAGATAGAAAAACCCCGGATACGGTGCAACAACACAAGGTGAAGATGGTCTCCAAACGAAAAGGGTGAGCCCCAAACTCAACAAGAATAATGTTGTGAGGAATAGATTCTTTGCACTGATAATACGTCTGAGCATGAGGATTTGAACATGCTCAATAGTGGCCCAATCTGAGTCCAAAAGAGAGGGACCCCAAATTTCCGAACCATACAAAACCATGGGCCTAACTAGTGAATCGAGAGGGACATCTTGGAAGGAATGTCCTGAAAGTGGTGGTGGAAACACTGTCTCTCAAGAATCGCCAAAGAACCATACCCCTTATTAACCCGGGGTTGGAGAGCGGAGAAGGCTAAAACGAGGTAAAACGAGGTCCGTGAGAAAAATTCTTTGAATCCCTGAGGATTTGAACATGCTCAATAGTGGTTCAAGAGTCCAAAGAGCCATACAAAAACCATGGGCCTAACTCGTCGGAGAGGGACATCTTGGAAGGAATGTTACGAAGTGGTGGTGGAAACACTATCTGATCTCAATCTCCACACCCTTAAAGAAAGTGGAGGTGGAAGTCTTCTCTCAAGAATCGAAAACCATAACTTTGGTTTTCCCGAAGGTTCAAAGGCTAAAACGAGGTCTAGAGAAAAGAATCCCCGGTGTGATCTCACTCCACACCCTTAAAGAAAAGTGGCTAAGGCATCGGTTTTCCCAAGGTTCCTCCCCGTGATCACGAGAAAGGGCTAAGGCATCGAGCTTCCTGGAGACCCTCTGCAAAGAAGCAGAGGAGAACTATGTCATCTGCAAAGAGGAGGATCTAAATCAAAACCTGGTGCAGAAGGCACCCATCACCTTCCTGTATGTGATCCCTCAGAAAGTCCTTAAGCTCATCGATGTATCTCCCAAATAAGGTAGGAGAGAGGGGGCAGCTCTGTTTGACACCAATGGTACTCCTGATGAAGTTAGACAAGCCAACAGAGGTGCGAAGGCGGCCAAGGACCTCCTCATAAAGGCGCATAATGGTCAGTAAGAAGAATCTCATAAATGCCTATATCTCTGAGCCTGCGGAAAAGGGCTTCCCGTGGAACAAAATCAAAAGCTTTCTGAAAATCCACAAAACAACAGAAAACTCTAGAAGAGCGGTGGCGAGCCTCTTCGATGATAGCCCGAAGAGTGAGGATGTGATCGATAGTCTGGTAAGTCGGTCGAAGCCCACCTGCCCCCTAGCTCTGCAATGGTACTGATCGAGGAACTCAGAAAGCTACAAATGAAGAACTGTAGCATAGAGCTTGGAGAATGTGTGACCCACCATGATAGTCCTGTAATTGTTGGGGTCGAAGTGGGCCCCGACTTGTGTATGGGGTGGATGATGTGGTGGGACCAAGATACTGGGAAACTTGTACAAACCACCTGATTGAAGAGGTCCACAAGATAATTGAGGAGCGTCTTCCGACCATACTTGAAGAGTTCCGCATGGAACCCTTCCTCATCCCCTGCTTTACTGCAACTCATAGCAAGAATGGCATTCCTCACGTTGGTGTGGGTGAAAATATGGCAATGGGAGGGAGGGGAATGAACCTGGATGTGGGGCTGGCCAGGGAAGTCATAAAGAGTGGAGGTGTGAGTGAACATGGAATTGGGATCTAAGTCCAGGGGTAAAGGCGAATGACGGGGAAGAATGGTGCGCCAGAAATGTTTAGGAGAATGGATAAGCGACAAACGAAGCTCTCGGCGCCTATGAGAGATAAATGTGTGTTTCTTATGACGAAGGAGACGACGATAGGCTGACTTTAGGGAAGGGAAGGAGGGAAGGGCATGTAGGAAAGCAAAGTGGAGTTTTCGATGGAAGGCTTTGCATTCCTCGTCATACCATTTGTTCATAGGGCATGTACCATGGCGCAGGGTGGAGTGAGTGACGTGGGGGAAGGAACTCGTGGCCGCCTCACGAATAACATAGGAGAGGGTGTTAAACATCTGGTCTGAGGTGAGAGAGGTGAAATGGGGAATGGGGAGAAGCAGACATGAAGGTAGGAGGAAAAGGTGTTAGGATCCCCTGTGTCAAATTTTCAAATAGTATGTGATATACAAGGGGAGGGGGTGGGGTCATGGGGGAGGGTAGCCTGGAGGGAAAAGGAGAGTTTCTCATGGTCGTGAGGAATGGGAGAGACACATAAGTGGTGGATGGAAGGAATCAAGTCGGGGTAGTCATGATGTAATCAACTACACTGGCCCCACCACAAAAAGGTCTGCAGGTGAAGAATCGGGATTCGGAAAAGCAAGGAATGCCATTCAGAATCAGTAGGTCATGAGATTCCCCTAATTGGAGAAGATGCCGACCATAGGAAGTCGGGGTCCTGTCGTGTCTCATTAAAGTAGGTATTTACCTTAGCTCATGTTCACCTAGGTACTTTATTTACCTTTATTGTATTTATCCTCACCCACTTATGTGTGTGGATATTTCTTTTATCTTATTTAAATATTAGGAGATATTATCTAGTTGTTAGGTATAGTTCTTTCCTTGATCTATGGTATTGACTAGTTCTTTCCTTGATCTATGGTATTGACTAGATCCTTGATGTTTAGTTCTCTCCTAAATCTATGGTCTTGACTAGTTCTTTGATGACTAGTTATTTCCTTGATTTATGGCTTGATCTACGACCTTGACTGGTTCTTAGATTGTTATTCTTTGCCTATTTAAGCAAGGCCCATTCTCAATGTATTGCATTGAGTTCCATAATAATATATGATATTGCTTTGCTCATTTGTTTGCAAAAGTTTTATGTAAAGCTATTCTAGAAAATTGCTTTCATCTTATTGATCATGGTGTTTGATTAGCATCTATGTTCTTAGCTTGCACGATTTGGTTATCGCTTCTTCGGTGTCCTCGAACTCTCGCCTCAAAGCCAACCAACTCTGGATCCACCTCAGAAATGCAAAATACATCGTCGATCTGTCGCCGTGCCTCGAAATCTGCGTATTTTGGTACGGGCATTGAAGTCCCCCAAGATGATGACCTCCCCAAAGCCCGAGAACTGAGATATACCAGCATAAAGGTCAAAGAAGGGGTCTTCGTCTGGGCCGTTGTGGATAGCAAATGAGGAGGAAGTTGGAGGGAAATAGCAGACTGCAATAAAGATGTCTCTTAGGAGGGGAGAATTATGTTTGATCGAACCCAAAGAAAGCAGGCATACTCATCCTCAACGGTAATAGAAATCCTACTTCAAGGGTGTCCCTTACTAAACAAGCCACCCCGCCAGATTCCCTGACACTGCCATAACTCTGAGTCTCCTGTTTGCAAATAGAAATCCAGTTGTAACCACTGATGTCCGAGAGAGGGTGGACCAGCCTCGCATGTGTCTCTGTAACAAAGAGAAGGTCCGAGAGACCTAAAGCATCATGCAGAAGACCAAAAGGACCCATTTCCATTCCAACATGCGATGGAGATGCCTTGCTTCCGAGCCTTCTCCCGCCGGAACCGTCATCTGGAACTAGAGCTGGATCTCGAGCCCAACCAGGGGGAAGGAATCCCGAACCACTGGCCTGAGGTTACGAATCACCGCCCATTTCCCTGCTTTTCTGGCTGCCATGACAATTTCCCGAGATTTCTTGAGTTCGGCAACTTGTTCTCTAGTAAGATCTTCATCAAGAAAGACCTTATTGGGTAGAGAAAAAAGTTTCCGCTTGGCTCTGAGAGCCTTAAGGCGGTCATCAACTGACTTGAAATGGATAAAAGAGTAGATTCCAGACCAAACCAAGCTCTATCCAACTGAACCTCGGGCAGCTCCAAGTTATCTGTGAGGAACTTCGAAGCAATGGCCAGGGGGTCGGAAGAGGGAGGAGTGGGCAATCCTCTAACCTTAAGGTTCAGCTCCTTGGAACGGTCGGATTCTCTCTTCCACTAGTTTGGCTTGAACCACTTCTTCAACTGTTGTTAAAGGAGGATTTTTATCTTTACCCTTAACCACTTGGGCCCAGGAATCGGTTTGTTTTTGAAGATTTTCCTGCTGAGTTCTAATTTCCTCTTGCTTGTGTTTTAAATTTGAGATCTCAACCTGTAATTGATCATTATCAGCAATAGGTTTTGTGTCTGTGAGTTGTCTTCGCAAGGAGATATTATCAGCTTCAACCTTTTCCACCCGAGAGGTTAATTCAAAAACCTCGGTCCGGAGGGATCTGTTGGACGATTCCAGAGTCTCAAGCCTGCTGAGAAGTTCTGCAATGATGTTAGGAAGGTTGCCATCCTGCTTACCCTGTTCGTTTGACCCAAGACTGGAAATCACCTGTGCAACGGGGGTGGAGGGAGACATCATAGCTGGTAGACTGCTTGGAGAGGAGAAATGATTAGAGGGATGTCCGTTGAGCCTCCAATATCCCTGATTTGATTACTGTGCATAGGATTAGCAATCGTGGAAGCTAGAAAACAGCCACGAAGGTAGGTCAGGTTAGTTACAATTATGAAAAAGAGGCCAAGTAAAAACAGGAGCCACGAAGATGAACCCTGGAATCACGAGCCACGAATACCACAAGCTCACAGAGCACGAGCAAAGAAACTCGAGCCACGAATGAAGACAAGAAATGTTATCAGAGGGCCCACGATTCACGAAAACGATGCAGAGGAAGACCACGAAAATAATCGTGGAGGTTATAGAGCTAAACTCGTGAAAGACTTGACCAGGATGAAAGGTCATGAGCATGATGGCAAGCCACGATTCAACTCCATGACTGCTCATTGGTAAACATGAACCACGATTTCAATCGTAGATGAGAGTTTCTTCGATAGAGAAAGCCTGTGAAGATCGTGGGCCACGAGCTAGCAAAAACCGTGAAGCTACAACCCCAAAACCAGTCCCGAAGTGAACCCAAAATCAGTTTATGAAAACGATGCAAAGGAAGACCACAAAAATAATCGTGGAGGTTACAGAGCTAAACTCGTGAAAGACGTGACTGTGATGAAAGGTCACGAGCATGACTGGCAAGCCACGATTCAACTCCGCGATCAAGTTGGTAAACATGAACCATGATTTCAATCAGATGAGAGTTCCTTCGATAGAGAAAGCCTTGTGAAGATCGTGGGCCATGAGCTAGCGAAAATGGTGAAGCCGCAACCCCAAAACCAGTCCTTAAGTGAACCCAAAATCAGTTACGAATCAGAATCTGTTTTGCTCTATATGTTTTCAAATTTCCGCCACGAACAACGTAAAAACCACGAATGACAAAGGGCACACGAAGAGTGAAGGGGAGCCATAATCTGAGAGAATGGAGCCACGAACCTTGTGATAAATGCGAGCCACGAACCTTGCAAAAACCTTGAAACCACGAAACCCGCTAAACTATGAGGCCATGAAAATGAAAACCGTGAAGCCCTAGGTTCTTGTGAAAAAAATATGTATGTATTCTCTCTTGGTTTATGACTAACTTTTTGGTAGATCAAGCTACAAGATACAGTTGCCTTATCCTCTACTGAGGAGAAATACAAGGCAGCTGCCAGTACAGGTTTTGAGGCAATGTGGTTCCAAGGATATTGGTTGATCTTCAACTTGACCAATATATCCTCACAGAGATAAAGTTTAATATCACACATGTAAGTCCCATTAAATTTAACTTTGAATTTTTGCTAATTTTTTTCTTACTACAACCGTTATTGTTGAAGCTAGAAAAGGGTTTACAATTTGATTTTTAAATTTGGTTTAGAGTTATGATTTCCATGGTTTTGAGGATTTGTTTTTGATTTTGAGAGAACAAACCTTGAGTGGCATTCTCTTTCGAGTCAAAATTTGTCATTACCAATTCTTCTTGGATAAGAAAAGCAGACAGGGTATCAAAATTAGGAATATCAGTTTCATTTTGATATTTAGAATTTAGAATAGAAATGAAATTCCTAAATTTTTCATGGATATTCATTTGAATGATAAAGTAAAGTAGTTTCCCTGAATCAAATTGTAGTTTTGACCATCCTACCGAGATTTAATGTTTTTGATTTTAGCAAGAAAGTTTGCGACTTTTTTGTCTCCTTTCATAGGAGTGGTCATCAGTTCTAGGATGAGTTTGATGGTTTTAGATAGTCTAGTTGCTTTATGCATAGATTCTAATTGTTTCTTTGCATCGGTGGGAGATTCCTAATTTCCTATATAAAGCGAGAATCCATAATGAACTGTCATGTCCCTTTCTCAAATCTAATCCAGTTAGAAAACCCTTTGCCTATTCTCCATTTCCCGTAGGCTAAGTGGTGGTGCAAGAGAAATAATTTAATAACTTAAGTTGTCCAAAAAGTAACTTTAAGTTATATTCATAAAAGGAAACTTAGGTTTCATTATTAAAAAGGAGATTATTATTAGAGCAACTCAAAATTAAAATAAAAGGAGGGGACAATGCTTTATGAGTGCTTTTCCTTTAAAAGCGTGAAGTGAAATTATAAAAGTGGGGTGATTAGGCTCATTGGGGATCACTTCTCAATCATCTATGTTTACATTGTGAGTTGGAGCTTCGCTTCAACTTTCATCATCTAAAGACGAAAAACCTCTAGTCTTGTGAGGTGGTTCCATTCAGAACTACAATGTGCTTTCAAATAAGGATATTGTCACAATTCAGCATTGGGAGAATCATCAGGCAGACTTATCAGATTTCGAGCTCCTTCCAAGGTTCGTGTTAGGGTTTCTGACCAACCGTACCAGCTAGGGCAATAACCATACATCCCTCCATTGCTGACATCATCATTTTCAGCCCTCAGTCAACTTGCTACAATGATATCAGCCCTAAATAAGATTGCTAAGTGACATTATTGCTGTACTAGGTTTTAGATGCACTGCTTTTAGACTTTTGGACATTGTTAACAACTAGGGCATTATTCTTCAGCTAGCTTGGATGCCATTTCCAACCAATCAAGTCATCTGTACGGTTAGTTGTACAAGCACAGTTCTCTACCCTTAGGGTTTGTTATTTGTAAATGCCAAGTGGGCATAAAAATCTAGGGTTACAATTCTGAATTTTGCATGCATAATTTTGGCTAGGGTTTCAGCCAATATATTTTGTTTTGTACTTTGCATTGCAATCTGATTTTAATAAAAATTGCTCTTCGTGGGCATTCAACCACTTTAATTATTTCTATAAAATTCCAAGTTAAAAGGGATTTATCCTCAAATTTCAAAATTCAGGGTTTATTTAGAATCTTAGATTTATTTTTGATAAAGGGTTTGCTGACAAATCCCATAATTCAGTATTTCACCTGGAAGGGACATTACATTAATGCTTCTCGGGATGATAAGTTTAGCCACTCGAGATCTTTGTTGGAAAACATTTAGGTTTTTAGATGTTGCTTTCGCCTCTGGATGAAACTCTTTCGGTGATTTTTACGATACCCATGGTTTTCTCGCAATAAATTATTAAGCTTTAATTTTTAACCCTAATTTTCCAACTATTGTAATTTAACCCATTAACATTTGGGTTTTATCCATACCTAAATTGCTTAAAGAAGCTATTTTAGATTTAACAAAGATATTTAGTATTTAGAATAGTTTTCTTGGAATTATATATATTTTTTCCAAGACCTTGGAATAATTTTTTCGTGACTCAATTTTTTTAATGCCTAGTTTTGTTTTGTTAAAAAGTAAAAGCAATCTTTAGGACCTAGAAACATTTTTTCACGGATTAAAAACAAATTCTAGGGCCTAATTTTTGTAGGAACTAAAATAATTTTGTAAGAGCAAAAATAATTTTTTTAGGATTTTAATTTTTTTCGAGACCAAAAAAATTTCAAGGCTGGAAATAAATTTTTACATTTCAAAAATAATGATTTAACTAGTTTTCCAAAAATCAAATATTTAATTTCTCCAAAAACAATTATTTAAAAAACTTTGGATTGTTTTTAAAATATTTTTATGACTAAATATAAAAATTCTTTAAAATAAAATTCCTTATAAAAAGATTAAATCAAACCTCTTCCTACATGAAGTTTTAGTAAAAAGGAAGGGTTGTCAAATCTGCGCTACTCCTTTGATCAAATATATATTAACGTAAACTTATATTTAAAGACTTAATTAAGTATCAAAAACCGGCTTTTAAAAAAGAAATGGGAGGGTTCGAACCCCTAACCTTCCAACCACTTAAGGCCTTTGCACAGTCCCTCTCACCAGTTGAGGTATAAAGTTTGCCATACATACAACGCAAGAATATGATATTTCAATGTTAAAAACAAACACCCAATTTTTAAGTATATAAAATGACATACCTTTTAGGGTCTTTAGTGATGACATGATTGAATATTGTAAACTCTATTCTTTGTGCTTTTTGCCTTTGTTTTGGTTGTCGATAGAGGGAATGATGGGTGAGTTAAGCTGCCATGTAGGGAAGGACGTTAGAGTTGTGAGGATGTTTGGCTTTGCAAAGAGAGCTCAAGGATTTGAGTCGAGGTCTCAAATGCCATCGCTGCTGGTTGAGGACTTGCAGAGCTGAGATGCCAAGGTAGAACCCAACAGAAGAAATGGAGTTTACGATGGTTAGCAGATTGTTATGCCAAGCCGTAAGCTTATGATACCTTCATAGAGTAGGGGTTGGGTCTGTAGGGTTTGATTCGGGACCAAATACATTTGCTGAGCCAAATGAGATAACATTGAGGGGAGCTAAATGAGATAGCATTGAGGGGAGCCAAATGAGATAGCTCTGTGTTTCCTATCAACTCGCCGAGAATCAATGTAATAGAAGAGTCACTTTGTTGCTCAAGCTAATCGAATGCTGAGCTAAATGAAATATAAGGTTGAATCGTGAGTTATAATCATCAACGAGGAAGATTGGGTAGCCAAGTTTGTATAAGAGGAGCTTGCTTGCTAATGCTCAAGCTCAACTTGCCAAAAGATTGCCAAACAGTTTCAAGCTAGGTTGAGAGGAGCACGATAAGGCCGAGTTGTATAGAGGAGCTCGGCGAGGAGGATTAGGCAGCTTGCCGAGTCAGAATGGAGCCATCTCGGTAGGGCATGGGTGAGTCAGCTTGCCTGGCTGCTACAAGGCCACATTGTAGAGGCAATTTTTTTAATCTAAAATCTTAATTTCTTCAATTTTATTGTAAATTTCTCTGTAGATCCTTGAAGTTGCAATATTTTTTGAAATTTTTTGCTATACAATTTTTCTTAATTTTTACTTCAACTTGTACCAAGGCCTATGGGGCCCACTTGCATATTATTGGAGTAATATTATGCTTCTACTTGCACAATTGTTTTCTTCAGAATTCTAAACATTAAAGGGTTTAACCTGCACAATTCTTAGACAACAATTGGCACTGTTACCATGTCATATTAAATAGGATCAATTAAACAACCTGCAATCTAATAAATTTGACAAGGTTGAATTAGAGATTTACAACAATTAGAAATAGGAAAGTAATGAAAATTAGATACCATTGAACACATATTTAATGCGGGGAAAACCATAAAGGTAAAAAATTCCAAGGAAATGCACTATCCAAAGTTATATTTAAATATAGGAACTTACAAAATCTCTAAAAATTACAGACCAAGAACCGAACAATGAACTTTCTTCTTACTTCTTACAAACTCACTTTAACGTGATTATAATTCAAATTTCAATTGTATATTTTCACACAATGGGAAATCACCTTATAAAGATGGGTGATCAGTTATAATTGTGAAAGGTTGTACCGAATCATTCTCCCAACTAATCACATTAGTTGGACAACTTTATATAAACTTATATATAAAGTATAACTTAAATTTATAATATAGGTTTATGAAACTATATTATCATAAACTGTTATATGGAGGTAAGTTTTGGGTGAACAAGGTACAAATTACAATAGGCGTGTCCCCACAAACATTACATGTTCCAACACTACTCATATACAATTCATAATTCCCAATTGAATTTCAAATAAACCATATTTAAATTACAATGTGTACTTGCAAAATGTTAAAATGAAATGACATTTAACTGGTCGATTATCTTGTATATTTATGATTAGTGTTAATGTTAATACTTTTTGCTTTGAAAATGAATTTGTACTCTATGTGATTTGAATCTGCATGACGCTATGTCCAAATTTGTTTATTCAAGTTTGTTATTACTCTTAAATGTTAGTTGTTCTTGTTGTGAATTTCTCAAAACTATAAAATCAACAAATGAATGGATTGCTCATGTGAAACATTTACTGGTGGGCCACATATCATATGCATAATGAGGTTAGTTTCTAAGAAGCTAGTGATGTAATTTGTGATGTAACACACATGATATTGCCTTCATGCATTGACAGGACCCATAAATTGTGAAAAGATTTCTTGAGATTATAATAATACGTTTCCAAGCGTTAATCTTTCATACAATTTAGTGTATTTTTTCTTCCTTTCGTGCATAACTTACAAGGCTTCAGTTCTGCATTTCTGGGAATAATCATGCTTTTTATGAACTCGCATAATGAATGATCCTATGAGGCCAATCTATTCTTTTCTTGTTTTTGCTGGTGCAGCTGAAAATTATGTTTCTATTATGTTTGTGCTAAAATGCCGTGGTTGTTTTTATTGCAGATTTTATTTCGACTTCAGTGCAACCTATATTGGATGTGGCCTTATCTGCCCCCACATTGTAAATTGTTCGGCTTTGCTTGGGGCTATAATATCTTGGGGTTCTTGTGGCCTCTCATTAGCAAACGTGCAGGGGACTGGTATCCATCAGACCTTGGAAGCAATGACTTCAAAGGTCTCTACGGCTACAAGGTACACTGGAAGGAAACTTTGATTTTATCTTGTTATTGAAATCTGATACTAATTATACTAGTTAGTATTGAAGCAATTCTAACAAGAAAGTAGAGTACATGATAGCTAAAATTGTGCTAAAGAAGTTGCTTATTGGTTGTAATGTGTGCAATTTTGCTTCATAATTATTTTAATGTGCTCCTTTAATTAGAAACTTTGTTCTCTCAACAATGGAACTTTTAGTGTATAACCTATATGTGGGAATTTCAAAGACAGGCTCACCAAGAAGTGCCAAATGCATCGCCAATAATCTGATCCAATCTCTAAAATCAATCAGTTATCAATACCGATGCTCTATGTTGCCAAGAGATAGAAACAGAAACGGAATTGGAAACGGGTACAAAACATGGAAACGGCAATTTTCAAAAACCTTGGATATGAAATGCTATGGGAAATGTCCGCACAATACACACACACACACACAACAAAGTCACAAAGTGACAAGGTTCGAGTTCAACGAGGATACAATTCTGTTCAAATTTGCCAATGGATAAAGTTCGTGAAAAAAATCGTCATTAAATTCGAACAATAAATACAACTAAACAAATAAAATAATTATATACAACTTAAAATAAATATATAGAATATAAATAAAAAAGATAAAATTAAAATTTGAAATTATATAAAATTTACAAATTTTTTTTATAAAAGATAAATATTATAAATTAATTTAAAAAGGTAAATAAAAGAAATCAAATAAAAAACGAAACTTTAAAAGATCCTAACTATTTTATAAAATAAAATAACAATAAAATGAAAATAATAAAGTAAACAAAAACAAAATAAAATACAAACATTAAAAAATACACAAACCAAACATTATTAAAATATAAAAAACCCTACAAATGTCACGGATTTTAACTTTTGCAATTAGTTCCCCGTCCAATGATGAAATGGAATGATTTGAGGTTCGTGGTTTTGATGTTGAAGGCGGATCAAGGCCACAAAGTTCCTCGACCCACCGGGCACCACAGTGCTCAACCCCATGGCCACGAGTACGGAAACGTTTCAAGGATGTTTCGACCCTCGTTTCCATATTGAAATGTTTAAGAAACGCGAGGGCCTAGGCTGAAAACAGAGGGCCTTAAGCGGATTAATTTGAAAATAGTGAGATTCGCGATGGTATGCAGTCTTATTAAATGTGAATATCAATGGATATAATTTGAAAATAGTGAGATTTTGTTATTTGGTATGGGAAAAACACTTCCAATGGTATGCAGTCTTTTCTGTGATAATGGTGGACAATGTAATGATACAATATATACAAGAGTATAAAATACAACTCAAAGTTGTTGAAACAAGCGATTAGGGTTTGCTCATTTTGTGATATTTGGTGCTTTAGTTTATGCTACAAATTTGACAAAATTAAATTCAGTAATTTACTAAACTCACTTCATTGATCTATTCTATTCTCGTAGAGAAGATTACATATATATAGAGATGAATACTCCTATCAATGTGGACTCAAATCTCGGATGTGGAGTCAAATCTCATTCGAGATCACTATTTTCTCCCTCCTCAAATCTCTCAACTGTATTGCAAGCAATATCTCCCACAAATATCTCAACATACCAAGAAATCACTCTATCTAGAGTGAGTTGTACTCACGTACAACTTATTACAATAGCATGATATTGTTCCACATACACTAAACTAACTCCACATTTAAACATGAACACCAAAAATATTATATCACTAAACAATAGTACCGACACACAGCAAATGTGAGCACTAACACATAACCAACATTCGTTAGACTTTCTAGATTTCAAAATGAATCCAAAGCTAGACAATTTGACAAACTGGTCCAAATCATAAACATTCAAGATTCCAATTGAAAACTTATATATGGTTTCATACTATTGTAGTTTAGAGGCGCTGAATAAACATGAAACAAAACATAAAATCTCAGAGAAAACTACCGAAATTGGTGGGATTGTGTACCACTTCTCGCAATAGCTGTGAAAGCCATTGGCTGGTTGTTGCTATAGCATCCTAATGATCACGCTGCATGGAGTGAATTTGTTGTCTGAGTTCTTCTATGTCTCCAACATTTTCTTATGCTTAGAAAGCAACCACTCAGTTTGGTTTGGTAGTTTCTTACGAAGGGAATCTTTCCTGCTGCCCAGGTTTCTAGACAGACTGAGAAGCCAGAGCCTCTACATGTGGCATTATGGCTCTTACAGTGGCATATTTCTCCCCCATTGTCGAATCCCTCTTGATGAATGCCCTGTCATGATTGAACTCGCTTTCCTCCAGCCAAACATGTCAGAGTTCTCATCAGTGTTAGAGCTATTAGAACAATTGTAAGCAATGTGTTTTCAGTGGCCTTTGTGTATGGATAAACCATGATGGTCTAAATGAAACTAATACTTAACATTTTCTTGTGATTCCTTGTCTTCTGTAATATGAATGGGAGAAGCAATGACAGTCATCACATCACCATTAGATTGTGCCAATTTGCAGCATTTCAGAGTTGTACAATGTGAGAGTCAAGGGGGCAGAAATTGGGATTTTGAAAATTTTATATGCATTTGATGGTCAACCTCGATTTCAATTCATGAATAGTGAAGGTGGCTACAGTATGATCATTTGAAGGTGCGGACCACACCAATAATAAGTCGCTATTCTCTGCAGTGTCATTAATGACCAAGGGTTGGGAGAAGACAATGAAGAATCCTACAAACTTTTAACAAATTTTTATCAATGTTATGCCGCCAAGGGCTCTAGGAACATGATTTTAATGTCACTGCTTAGGTCCAACATCATGAATCAAGTTTGTCGGGAAAATATACTTTTCGCTCTTGACATTGCCTAGTATGACTAAGTCGGGAGCCTACAATGTCCACCTGAGCTTAATTATCTTCTCCCACCATAATTTTTAGCTCAATATATTTCTCCCATTGCAATTATGAGACCAACTATTGACAAATTGCTTAGTGAAGGTGGGTGTTCTTCAAGCCCCTATATAAACTAGTCATGGTTAAAGTGTCATAGCTGGCCATGATCAAGGAGTGATAGGATACAGACACAATAAACTATTAACATGTGAAATGCAAATGCAAAAAAGTTGTGTCAAAGATAGAGGGACCAAACATGAGCATAATAACGAGCTTGTATTCAGAATTATAAAATAGCTTGAGAAAACGTACATAAATAGGAAGAAGAGAGGCATAACCACCATTTAGAAAGGTGGATCATGCATCCCAAAAATAGAATGCATATCTAACTCATATCTATCCTAGTGACACCTCACCAAGCTAAATACATGTGTAGAAAAAATCATAAGATGGAAAAAAAACCTACACCAACAGCCTTCTTAAGCATAGCTTAGGTGGGTAGCAAAATTGGGTCCCAACAAGTCTTGATAAGTTACCCAAGTACATAAAAACTCCCCTAAAAGAATAGAGAGAAGCTACCCCTAGAAGTAGAGAGAGAAGAAGAAAAGAGGACTTCAAAGCCCTCCCATAAGATGAAGTTGTCTGCTCCCCGAGAAGTGGTTGCAAATGAAGATGCTTGCTCTTAGGGAAGGGTTTGGTGAAGATGTCAGTTATTTGCTCTATAGTTGGCAAAATTTGAGATTAATGAGCTGTCCATTAATGAGCTCCCTAATGAAGTGCATATGAATCTCAACATGCTTGTTTCACTGATGTTGGACTGGATTCCTCCAGATCTAGATGGTGCTCTGGTTGTCGTAGAAGATAATTTTTTTGTGATTGAACTAGCTAATGATGAAATTGTTCTTGGGGTTCAATGGTTGCAAACATTGGGGAGTTCACCCTCAAATATCATGATAAAGAACTGAAATTTTGTGACAAAGTTGGAGAAATCAGAATTCATGGCATGAGGAAAGAAGTGAATGCTGAAGCAAATATTTGGGAATCACATTGTGGGCTGCTCTCTTGCATAACAACTGACTGGAAAATATTATCACTGTTGGTTATGTCAAAAATCAGCTTGCTAATGACATCATGGAAGGAGTTTGCAAGAAGGAACATAGGACAATTGTTTTGGGGCAGCAAGTAAGGCACTTGCAATCAGAAAATTCTCCACAACGAGGATTGCTCACACTTGGTAAGAATGGTTATTATTATAAAGTGAATTTCAAGGAGCACCACTTTCAGCCATAGATATAGAGCTGGTTTGAGTCAAGTCCAAGCTGACTATGGCAAGAAGATTCTGGATGACCTTATGAAAAACAAGGTAAAAGCTTCTACTGATTTTTACGATTCTTGCATTTTATGTATAAGGAAACTTATGCGGAGGCATATGAAGTTTATTGTACCTTCTAGCACCATAGTGAAGGATGAGTTGCTACAAAAAGGCCACATCTCTAAAGTACAGCAGTTAGGGGAATTTCATTTTGGTCCTCTTTTTCATATATCAGCTCATTGGGAAAATAGTGATGGGAGGATAGTCACCATTACCGGGCAGTGAGATGCTTGATATGGGAAGTGGGTAAGCTATGTGAATTTTTTATATTTAATGACATACAAGTAGATTCAATCATTGAAGTTAGTGAATGGCTGTTCTTGGGCATTGTTGGGGCATATTCCGTCAATGTTGGGGTGTTTCCAACACCCATGTCATGGGTAGTTTGGAAATTTTTGGAGATAGGTCATGATAACAAGAGCCTCCAATTATAAGGTTGAAGAAATTCCACACTACTACTAACATTGGCATATTTGTGGCTGATTTAAGGGGGTTTCCAGCCACCTACATTCTAATTTTTGAGAGAAAAATGCAAGGTTACAACTGTTTTTGGGACAACATTACTAAAGTTTTGGGAATCCATCATTTGAATGGAAATTATGAGATGGTGGCAAGCCAAGGAAGGGACCTAGCCATCATATCCGCAAAGCATGAGTGGATGAAGAAGGGAACACATTTTTCCTTTAATGTGTTTGCTTCATGTGCAGTACATCAAAGAAGGAGCCACATAGATTTATTTGGGATCCAGGAGCTTGCATTTTGCTTGAGGGCAAGAAAATTTGGGAAAGGAGGATTGTAATGTCCCCTTTTCTAAATTAAAAATAATTAATAATATTTAAAGTTGGGTGTAATGTCCCCTTTTTCGAGACATTATTAATATTTATTTTTCATTTGCATCAGTAACCCCGCATGCCTAGTGCTACAAGTGGGAGTCTTTTTAGTTAGTTTAATGTGCACATAGGTTAGTTACTTTTATTTATTTAATTAAAAATAAATAAAGTGCACATAGTCTTAGTATTAAATATTTTAATGAGAGTTTATGTTTTCCCTCCAAAAGGGAAAGGTCGGTCTTTATTGGATATTGCACCCCTTATCTTTATAAAAGGAGGTCACATTTTCCTTAGACGGTATGTTGATGAATTATTGATTTCACTCCATGCTTGGAGAATTGGGATGTATGCCCTAGTTCTTGCATTGATCTCTCTCTTATTTGGATCCATTATTGAAGATTATTGAAGACTCCATTGTTCTTTCCATTTTGCTCTCTTGTGTTGAAGGTGTTTATGCATGATATTTTCTCTCTAGCTTTGCGACTTGTCTAGGGTATTGGCACATTTTATTGAGGGTAAAATCTGCATGTTATTGAATATTTTGAAGGGTTCTAAGTGCTGGAAATTATTTATGCAATTTATTCTAACCCTAGCAACTGGGTTTGGGATTTTGGGGGCTTTTTTGAAGGGGTTTCAGTTATCATAAAATTCAGATTTTTATATCTTTGGAAAGCTCTTGAATTATAGATTAGTCTGCACTTTATTTCATGGCAAAAGATGAAGTATTGAGCAAGTTATGAATTTTCCAAGTTTCAGTCTAAGCCAGGGTTTTAACTACACAGTTTCAGATTTCGTGGGTTGATTTGCATGCCTTCTACTTATTCGAAAATTGTGATCTATAGCTTGTTGGAAAGCTAAAAATATGAAGAATCTTTTGGCATTGGTTTGATAGGAAAATAATGGATGGTGAGGAAGTTATTAATTTTTGAAGTTTGCAGTAGTTTAGTGCATTTATTAATTAATTACTGCTGTAATTAATTTCAGATTTGAAGTGGTTAATTTCCTAACTGGTTCTCCCATCTAATCCACCACCTTGGCTCACTCCAACCCTTTTTGGGTTGTATTGAAGCTAACATTGGATTATTTGAGGTCGAACTAGGAGGGTTTAGTCCTTCTAGAGTCGATTCAGTAAATTAATTTGCACATTTGGATAATATCCCAAAAGGGGATACTACATTGGGCCCAACCAATTCTTATGTTGGGACAACTTCATATTATTATTATTTTTAAATACTCTTATGAGGTCGGTCTTCTTAAGGGAAGATTAAAAAGTGCATTGGGCTTCTAATTCATCCTTGGTGCCAAAAAGGAGGATATAATGGTGGATCAAATGGCCTAAGAAAGGTTATACATGTTTATTTCAAAGGTTGATATCTTGAGTTTGTGCACGACGCGTCCCTACTCTCGATCAAGATGAAGACCTTTGGTGTGGCTCAACTTTGACGAAAAAAACCTCATTGGATCCTATTGGGGACAAAAACATCAATAATCACAACACTTGGGACGGAAACCCTCATTTGTTGCATTGGTAGTTTCATTCGGGACTCACAAATGGACTAATTGACAAATTTATGGAACAACAAGGTGTTTATTTGTGCTTAGGGCACTCCTTCAACTAGGGCACGCTTTTGGGGGCTGCCACATTCATTTCCAGCTTGATCTACCCATTTGGAGATTTTGGGATCACTTTTCAGTGGGTTTTCATGGTTGAAAAATTGTTATTTCACTTTCATTGATAGTTGGTCTTTTTCAGATCATTTTGAGCTTTGGTTTGTGTTGTAATCGGTGTTACGTGGGTAAGCGCACCCCCTTTTCCTCGCTGTTCGGGACTTCCTGGGACTTGGGGACGGGGATGAGATGTCTCCTTGACGTCCCGATTTTCCAAAAAAAGGGGGATGTTCCCAAAGTAAGGGATGCACTTCTAGGATGTCCTGTGCAGTGCACATGCAAATGGGAACGACATAGGGACGCGTGCGACGTCATCGGGACGTCGCGGCATCCCTACGCATTTACCGCAATAAAACATTAAAACATAAGCTAAAAACTTGTTTTTAATACTTTTTATATTTTTTCTTTCTTTTAATATATTCTAATATTGTATTACATGCCCTAACCCTAAAAGCATAAAAACTTATAAAAAGAACATCTCACACTCATTGTAATCACACAAAGCAAAGACTCAAGAGCAAGAGTAAAAAGAAAGAGAAGGAAAGAGCAAGGAGCAAGGTGCAAGGAGTAAGAGCAAGAGCAAGAGCAAGAACAAGGAGCAAGAGCAAGAGCAAGAGCAAGAGGTATGTACATACAACCATTCTTTGTTTTTTTTTTTTTAAATTTCCAAATGCAAAGTTGAAAGTGAAGGCATTGCTTGTATTTTTTTAATTGCAAGTGTATTCAGTTTTTTTTTTTATTTTCTATTTGGATTAGCAAGGGAGGGAATGAGATAAAGGAAGAGCATTGCATTACTTGTTTTTATTTTTATTTTTAATTTCTAAATGTATTCATTGCTGTTTTTTTGTAAGTGTATTCAATGTTCATTTTTTTTTCCTATTTGGATTAGCAAGTGAGGGAATGAGATAAATCATAAAGGGAGGGCATTGTATTGCTTGTTTTTTTAATTTTTAAATGTATTCATTGCTTTTTATTTGTGTTCATTGTTTTATTGTATTGTATAGTTATATTGTTTTATTGTATTGTAAAGTTATATTGTTTTATTTTTTAATTATTGCAGCTGCAAAATGAGTTCAGATAGTGATTATGAAGCTGAATGTGAGGTTGAAATGGGTGATGAGATGGGTGTGCAAGGAGAAGGAACAAAAACACCTAATGCTACTAGTTGAGTGTGGACAAGTTCAGTTGCCCCTCCACAATGTTGAAAAGTATGTTAGGGGACCTTTTGATAAGAAAAAACCTTTGAAACAATTTGGTCAAATTATTCAGAGGTCCTAGATCAAACATTACAGGGGGCACTAAAACATGGAAATGCAACATATGCTCATTATTTTAGTCAGGTAGCATTACTAGGTTGAATGCACATTTATTGCACATCCCGGGGAAAGGTGTAGGCATGTGTGGACAATCACTTGAAGAAAGGTCGAAATGGTGAGGTTGTATAATGGAGATATGGTAGAAAAAGTTCCAAAAGTTCGTGTCTGTCATGTTAGTGGCACCCCTTATTCTTTGAGAACTAATACTGGTAATGGTTTCTCAAATACCCGAGTGCATTTATGAGGTGACTGAAGTGGATGCTTTTGGTAGTAGTGGGAAGAGGAAGGTCATGGCCTCCAATCCAGTTGTGGACATGTATGATACAAAGGCTAGAGAAGAGGCTGATGATGCCATTGGAAAATTCTTTTTGACTTGCCATTACATTTCATGTTGTTTGCTCTCCTTATTACAAGGAGGCTATGGCTAAGGTAGCCAAAGCAGGTGTAAGTTATGTGCCCCAGGAGACACGAAGTTGAGAACCACAATCTTGGATATGAACTATTCCAAGGTTAATTTATTGATGGAGGAAATGAGGTGCACATGAGTCTCTCACGATTGCAACATCATCATGGATGGGTGGACAAATATTAAACACCACCCATTCATAAATATAATTGTTTCATGGATGTGATATAATGTTTTCTTTAGTGTTTTTTGTTCTAAACAAGTCGGCCTTCTCTAAATAAGCTTTTGCAAAAAAGGAAGATATAAAAGGAGTTTAGAGGATCATTAGCCTTGCAACGGTTTTGGTGCATTTTCATATACTCCGACAAAGAAAACAAGTTGCTCCTCGGTCATCCTCTTGAGGATGAAAACTCTCTTGTGAGGCCTCATTGAAGAACGAAACCCTTCACGTGGCTTTGGTGAAGGTCGAAAAACCCTTCATCTTCATTAGGCATTGAAGAAGAATGCTTATTGGAGAATTTACTTGATATTTCCAATTGTTATCATATTTATTTTGGATAGTGCGACCTACCTAGGGTAGGGTTTGAAGACAGTGAAGGAGAATTTGATAATTCTGAGTTTGTAATCAGATTTTCACTATTTTTAAAGGCTGAATCTTGAGTTGCATGATTTTTGAGGGCTTTTATATCTATATGATATATTTAATTTGTGGCTGCAATTTCCTAAGTGTATTTCATTTCAATAGTGTGTTTTCATTTTTGATTATATTGGCTTCTAAAAAATCATAAAATCATATAAAAATATTGGGAAGTTGTGTGGGTGTGTTTTCATGGTATTTTTGGCATCTTTTTGAGCTAGTATAAGTCACTGGTTTTATCTACAGTTTGCTGCAATTTTCAATTTCAGATTTGAGTATTGAATAATTTGATTAAAACCCTCAAAAGGGTTATTACAAGAGGGTTGAAAACTAAAGTGGAGTGGTCAAACTTGCAATGCAAAATAGATAATGCCAAGAAACGATGCACAAAAAGACCCCATCGATCTTCTTATATGACTTTTCATGGCACACTTTTTGAGAAAAGGTCCCCAAGTGGGATGTCCCATGTCTAATTTGCCATTTGACTTTGCTTTATGGACAAGTTACTTTTATTTTAATAATAAGACATAAGTTGCATTTATAATATAAATTACTTTTCACAACTTAAGTCACTTTATCAAAATAAAATGTTTCCCTTTGTTAATATAGAAGCACTCAGAGAAAAATAGTAAGAAGACAAAGTTGCACAAAATTGCACCGTGCAAATGAGTCAGCAGTCCAATTTATTATAGGAGTAGTTACATTTGGTTGAGCAATTTTGAACCAAATCACAACTACATAACTGCATTATAGGCTATATAATGCTCTATATTTTAACACCCCCTCTTAATGACTAAATCCGAAAACATTACCAAGTTTGTCCTCGAAATTTTACAAATGTCCTAAAGCCCATATGTTTAGTCATTAGATTTACAGACTGTGCCATAGGTTGTACTTCAAAATCAACATCCTTGATTGTGTTGCATTGTCGAATGGAGAAGAACCGCAAAACAAAATTCTAAGGTCGCATTTAACAAAGGATATGGCAAGTGGTTCACTAGTTTTGTGTTACGTGATTCATCGACCAATGATGAATCACCAATATAGTTGAGAATGACACCCTATTTCCAGTGTTGAAATAAGAACCTTGGATAGTGGATTAAAAATTTGTTCCGTGCTTGTGTAGCCTTAATCATTTGTATAGAGACTCAAATATCTTGCAATCGAAGTCACCTCGATCATGTCGTTGCAACATCATGTAGTGTTCATCCAACTTTCTCAATAAGAAAAATGTGACCATCTATGCAGTAGGAGTTAGAACCAACTCCGCAATAGTATGAGAAATATCCATCTCTGTCTCATCCGTCTCAAAGATAATGGGGGAGAAATAACCATCTCCGCAGGGAGTGAGAACCAAATCCTCATCTATTTGCTCATTTATCCCCCTCTCTGTTATGGAAAGATCGCTTCACAACACAACGAGCAAATTGTTCATGCTCTACTTGTCCTTCGAGCATGTACCTTTGAGTGAGTGGTCAATGCCATCTCACCATGCACCGTTAGTGCATCTAGAATAGTGGAGTCTCCATCCACAACAAATTATTCTTCATAATGAGGAAATCCATCCTCCCAAGGCATGTCTGCCTCCCATACATTTGGCATAGTGGATACTCCCTCCAAAATAGGTGCATGTAGGTTGACTGTATCCAAGTCAACAAATCTGTGAGGAATGGCTTCCTCCCAAGGCATTGCAGCCTCCTGCACATCCTGTATGGTGGAGCTATTCTCCACACGTGTATTCATGTTGACTGTAGCAGGATCAACAAGTCGATACTGATCACCTTCCCCAATACTAAGGCAATTATCCGTCTCTGCTTCACATCGAAACAATACACTTCTCCCCATAGAAATCCACGAAATATTGGGATTTTCAAATAATTGACAAATAGATAGAAGATTCTTTTGTAAATAAGGTAGATATCTAACATTTAACCATAGTTTATGAGTATTATTCAATACAATGCATATATCTCCTATCCCTTCTTTTCATAAAGTGATTCACCATCTGCTAAGACTACCGATTCAAAACCAATATTTACAATAAATGAAACATACTAGTGTGCTAGCAGCACGCACTGAAAATTGATCCAAGCGGTGAGTACCAAAATTGTTCCACACATGTGAGCATGATGTCGTAAGACAATAAAGAACATGCCGTCATCCGAATCCCGTTCTTCGCAATCCCAAGCTGCCATATGTCCTCATCACATGGCTTTTTGTTACTGCTGTGAAAGATCATACTTTTGCTTCCGACAATCCTTCTTGAGGTGGCCAACCTTGTGATAGTAATAACATGTGACCGATACCTAGTGGATGATTCACCGAAAGACATTTCCACTTTCCCTTTGACTGAGTGACAAGAGCACTCTCTGCATGATCACAAATAGATTCTCGCCTAAATTTGTTTTCGTTCCTTTTGCAACAGGTAGGAACTCACCTTGTCAAATGTGAGTGTTTGACTTTCAGCCATTAAATGGAGTGCCTTCACAAATGACTCATATGAAGAAGGTAAGCTATACAAAACCAGAGCCACCATATCATCGTTGTCCACCTTTTTGTTGATGGAAGATAATTGGTCTTAGAAGTCTTTCATCCAAAGTAGGAGCTCAGACAACGATCCACCTTCTCAGAACTATACGAAAAAGAGCATATTCTTCAGGTATAAAACCCAACTCTTTTTGACGTCTCATATTTATCCCTCGATCGCCCACAACGTGCTTTGATTGCAATAGCATTCCGCACTCCCGGTATCATATCATCCGACACCGATAACTTGAGAAGCAATAACGCTTCCTTATGACGTTTGTCATAATCAGTAGATTAGTTCTTGCGGTTGACTTTCATTACCCGTGATTATTCTATCACAATCACGAAACTCCACAAACATTAAAATCTTATGACTCCAAACATTGAAATTAGTGCCCATTAATTTTTGTGAGTTAGGCAGAATAAGATTTGAAATATTTGCCATTTTATTATGCCAAATTAATGGAAATAATAAAAATGGAAATAAAGTATTTTGCCCACTTAATAAAAAGAAGTCACTTTATGCAAATACGTGGCAGAAAGTATTTAAACAACAAATAGTGGCAGGGAGGAAAATTATAAAAATAGTTTATAAAATCTTTACCCCGACTTTACCTCTGCCCTATTTTCTTCTCCACGATTTTGTTGGTGTTGGCCCACATAACTTCACCTTTTCCGTGCCACATTTGGTCATTTTTAATTGTTTATCAGAGGGTACAACTTGTTTGCTAACCTGGATTTGATAACATGGCTTTCCTCTTATTTGCGGCACCACGATTTCTTTCACCACGTTTTTTCTCCGTGACAAGGATTTTGTGACCGAGTGTTTGCTACAATATTGAGTCTTTTGAACTCACGTTCACATTTTCAAATGCAATCAAATTAGGTAGCCACGAACCATGTTTTCCTTTCACACAACAGGTTCACGTGTCATGTCTCCTTTCTCCCATCCAAGAACCCACGATTTTGGCACTCTTTGAGCAATAACGAACACCACAACTTCTATCTTCTACCCTCATTATATTGATATTACCATCAACCTCTCTCCTCTCGTGATGCTTTCTTGAATCGAGCACGTGAGGGCATTCACACCATTAAAAGAAAGAACAAACACCATCTTTTCCTCTGGAGAACATAGTCGTAACAAAGGAGTCTTGTTATTACTTATGACAAGAAATATAGTGTTGAAATTTGAGAGTCTTGGTATTAGTATGTTAGAATATGCGGAGAGAGAGAATAAAGAAAGATTAGAATGTACAAAGATAGGACGAGAAACCAAATGCACATATTATTCATTGTGTGTCTGTCCTTTTATTATGTGAGAGATGGTTACAAAATGGTTGAAGTGGTTACAACCGTTTATTAGTTAACACTTAATTAATATTGAAATAACACTAATTTATAAGCCTTATATTATAATACACCCTCTTAAGGCTTATCATATAGAACATATTGACAAAACATTGAAGTAACAAAACCAAACAAGACCATGCATTCTTTAGAAGCTTTTTGCTTTGAAAATAATGCTTTGACCAAGTAGAACTCCATCAAGTTGCCTCCTTAACCCTCATAAAGGTGTAGTTCCCAAGTTCTTAGATTCCACCTCCTCGAACTCCCAAATTACAAAATCTCCCGAATTATTGGACAACCATCCATATTGAGTTACTTCTACAATGCTCCCTCAAATTGTCTCATGACCCTCGTAAGGGTAAATTCCCGAGATCCACAGACTCTCGAACTATTTGGGAAGCCATCTATGCCGAGTTTTACCTACACTGTATCCCTTATTGTCTTCAAAGTGTGAAGCTTCTTTCAAAATACGTATTCTCTATCAGTGAGTTCATCACTTTCAACATCCGATGGATTTTCAACAATGGCTACATTAACTTCATTTGATTTGTCTTTCATCTGGATTTTTACTTTCCAAGTGAAAGTTGAGGCCAAAATATTTGTCTCGTGGAATTTGCATTCTTTGACAAAAACCTCATAAATTACCCCCGTTTCCTAAAATAAAGAATGATCCACAAATTATGTGGTCAGTAATGTCCCCTTCTCAACACTAGTTCTCTTTGAAGACCTTGAGCCCATTCCACTTCCCGTGGGCAAAAAGGGAATGAGCAAGGGAAGTTAATGTCATGATTTTCAATTGTTTTTGTGAGCTTTGCATTCATTTGTAAGTAATTTTCTAAGTATAGTCAGGTCGGCTGGGAAAATGAGAAAACCAATTGAAAAATAAAAGAAAAAGGAACTATTATGTCCCCAAGGAGGTCGGTTCTCTTTAGAAGATTCTATTTGGTTTTGGCACCACATCTAGCTATTTAAAGGGGTCGCTTGGCTTGGAAGAGGTTATGCATACTTTGAAATTTATTCTCTTAGAGTTGGAGCATGCTTCGCTTTCTCTCTCATCTATTTGAGGACAAAAACCCTCTTGGAAGACCTAATGTCATAAGGGGATTGTATTTTGTTGAATTCAATTTTGAAGACATTTCTAGCTCTTTTCGCAAGGGTGGCAACTTGCCCTAAGGTGGAGTTTGGGGTGTCAGTAACTCAAAATTTTTAAATTCAACTATCATTGTGTTCCTCCTATTTTTAAGCAGCCATAATCTTCTTTTGTACTTCAATTCGGATCTTGGAATTCTTCATTTTGAGCCATATTTGTAAGGGTATTCATTGTTAATTAGTTTCCTGCTGATATTAAATTGGTAAAAAATATTTTCCAGCGCTTTTTTCTTAATCATTTCTAAATTTGAAGCACAATATTTTGAAGGTTTCTATATTATTTTCAACAAGTTTGTGGCTGATTTCTATCATGAAAAAAATATATTTATAGGTCATGTCTAGGGTTTGAGAATTTTAGTTCTTTGGTTTTCGCCTCAACCCGAAAAAAGGGCTTTACAAAGGCAAGATTTTAAAATCTGATTTTTTTTTTTAAAAGCAAAGAAAAGAAAGTACAAAGAGGAGGGTTTGTGCCTAGATGACTGGATATGACTGAAAATTGACAAACCGTGTGCCCTAAAGAAGTGATTGACCCTTGAAAAATTGCAAATCTGGAAATGCATGACTGCATTTTCTTTGTTTTGCTCTAGATACCTTCAAAAATCACTTTTTTGCAACTTCCTTGTGATTTTGAATTGTGTTATCTTTCAAAAACGTGCCCGAATCATGTTTTTATCTATTGCATTCTACTTGTCACGTTTTGCCTTGAAAATGTCTTATTTTTTTGCCCTAACTTTGCACAAACAACCCCAAATAATTCTTCAAAAATGGAAAATTCCTATTTTTTGTGCCCTAGCACTTCGAAATGCCCTAAAATTTGTCTGAAAACACAACCAAAATTGTGCCCTTGAATGGTGTTTTCATATAATAAAAAAAAAAATTTCACACCTTTGCAATGGCATGACTATGTTTGCCATGTGTGCCCTTGAACTGAAACTGGGTTGTTTTCTACCCTTTTTGATGACTTTTTTTGTTGTTGCTCGCTGCCCTACGATATCGCACATGCGCCTAACATTTGAACTAGTCTTTTGCTCTTTCGTGCCCTAACGGGATTGGTTTGAACTTCTTCCTTTCTCTTTCTCATTGCTTGCCCCACTTTGATACCAATGTTAGAATATGCAGAGAGAGAATAAAGAAATATTAGAATGTACAAAGAACGGATGATGAAAAACCGAATGCACACAATATTCATTGTGTGTCCGTCCTTTATTATTTGAGAGATGATTACAAAATGGTTGAAATGGTTACAACCGTTTATTAGTTTACACTTAATCGATATTAAGATAATGCTAATTTATAAGCATTATATTCTAATATAGTATACCCCAAATTGATTTCCACGGCAACATTAGAATACATAGATCTAAAAAAATTAAAATTTTCTAGTGTAGATTCCAACAAAGAAAACAAATTTCTGGTAGTTTTCTCATTTTTCATTTAGAGTGCAATAATTTACATTGTTTTTTAGGTTAAAAACTATTGGCTGTATTGGTTTTTGGGTAAATATTGCTATCTTTTGTATAGACTTTTGAGATATTATATTCGAGAGGAAATTTTATTGAAAATATATTCTCACCTCAACTTTCACCCCTGGAAAGTCAAAACACGAGATGCAACTTATGAACAAAAATTTATGGGGAATAGTACATGGAAAATCATTGACAAATGCAAATAAATTATTGATCGCAGGCAGAGCGAGATGCATAGACGCCAAAACTATTTTATTAAATAGTTGACCTTCTAAATACAACATGGGAAAACTCAAAGACAAACCAAATGGGTGAAAAAGCCGTTGATGAAGAATACATATTTTAAAAGGAGCCCCATACATTTTAAAGACATTAAGGCATCCGGTGTAGGTAAAATTCAGCATTGATGGCTGCCTAGATAGTTCAGTTTTTGTGGATTTCTGAATTTACTCTTATGAGGGTCATGAGACAACTTGATTTAACATCATGGGAGTAGCTCAATATGGAGGGTTGGCCAACAATTTGGGAGGTCTCGTAACATGAGTTTGAGGAGGTGGAATCGGGAATTTGAGAATTAAGCTCGAGAACTATACCTCTAGGAGGATTAGGGAGGCAACTTGATGAAGTTCTATCTCGGTTAAAACACTGTGTTCATAGAAGAAGCTTTTGAAGAATGTGTGACCCTATTAGCTCTAATATTTTGTCAATATGTTTGTGTTTGCTATCTATAGTGTAAGCCTTGAGAGGGGGCATTGGAATACAAGGTCATTAGTTTATTATTTTTTCTAGATAGTTAAACACTTTTGACCGAGCTATGAATCGAGGGTTGATGGGACCCCACCCTAAAATACGCAAAAAAGATGGCAACATTTAAGAGCAACAAAAAAACCAAGACTCCAATAACACAAGATCAGTAACTTAAGAAGGCCACACATAAACGAGAAACAGGGCCATCAAAAATTATTAGCAAAAAGACACGCAGAGAAAGGATGTCAATTAAAGATTTCATGAATCTCCATCTCTTGTTTCACTTGAGCAAAATCCAAAGACTTGTGATCATGAAACTGGTTTGCCGAGCCGAGTGGCACCACCTTTTTGAGGAAGGCAAAGGCTGAACTAGCAGAAGCATTGAGAGCTGCCACGCGTTCGGGAGGAGGCAAAGACAGGGGCTGCAAGTGTAGATAAATTCGGAGAGGGAACCTGGAGATGGAAGCCCCCGAGAGCGGCAAATTTAGTGGATGAATTTTGCGAATTGAAAAAGAACATGATTTTTTTGCTCTAGTTCTTTGCAAATTTTATGGTCCACCCACGAGAGGGGGCAAAGATTTGAAAAGAGAGGAAGATAGATATTTTCCATTGCTTCGACCGGACCCATGCGGTAGCGAGGGTAGATGAAATGAGTCATGATCGCCACCACAAGTATCCTTGTCACGCACACGGAGGAAATTGAACACAAAAAAAACCAGCAAGCTCTTAATTGACTCGAGCCCTCCTGAAATTATGAAGATAATCGAAACCCAAAATTTTCTCGACCGCATCTCGAATTGGAGCCGAGCCAATGCGAAAGACATGCCTCAGATGAGTAGCATACATTGCGGAAAAGAAGACCATTTCGGGCTTCTCACCATGTAGGGGAGTGAGAGGGAAAGAGGGAAGCACCATAAAGAGAGGGATGGAGGGCAAAAGAAAGGGAGGCAGATGGCATGAATGAGAGAAGCCGAGAACCCTCCTTGAATTAAAGGCACCTCGGCACGTGTGAAGGGATACCTTAGCTATTGTGATAGTGGGTGTCATCGAGTGACTCCCAAGCGTCAACATGATTATGAATGATGGCCTCCTCATTTTGAATAAAGTTATTAGTTTATTATTATGTCACTATTAGTTGAGTATTAATTAATAACTGCCTGTTACCACTTCAACCATTTTGTAATCATCTCTCACATAATAAAATGACAGACACACAATGAATAATGTGTGCATCCCGCTTCTTTATTCCCTCTTTGTTCAAGTCTTCTAACAGAAGCTTGGTGGAACATAGTTAATAATGCATTGAAAAGGATTTTAATTTGTCTAATCCCATATCTATGCATCTTGAAAGTGTTCAGTTATTGATGTTTCCTTTAGAGGTTTTCTTTAGTTCTCCTTTAGTAGATTTAAAAAAAAAAACTTCAATATTTGATTTATTTTCTCCAGAGTTACATCACAAACATTTTTTCATCTGTAATATTGGCTGAAGCATAAAAATCAACATCAAAACATATACATGCAGAACCATTCAAATAGAGGAAAATTAATTCAATTCCTCCAGTCTTTCCAGCATTATTTTAATGACCTAGGATCCACCAATAATGGGAAGCAACATCCTAGTTAGCAAAGAACATGCGAGTGGCTGATAAAATTGTTCTATTATTTTCCAATTGACACATGCAACATAAGTTTATCAATGCGTAATAATGTATTTTGATTCCTGTGTTGCAGGTATTTATAGCCATTTCCCTTATTCTAGGTGATGGGATATACAATTTGATCAAGATAGTTGGCATTACTTTCAAAGAAGTTTATTTCCAACATAGAAAAGAAAATGAAATTTCTCTTGTCAACAGTGTTCAAGGTGAGTTAATATTATTCTCATTCTAATCTTTATGACAGGCGTTTTCATGATCTAATTGTTGTATTTTTCAAATTCTTCTCACTTGTAACATTTTGAATGATAGAAAATCATTTCTGATTCAGACAGGGACCGCTTTCTAGCCATTTCTAAACTCAGGCTACATCCTAATTTTCCAAGATCATCAATAGCTGCAAAACAATAAAGAAACATATTTGAATCTTAAGGTTTTATGTTTCAATCTGGCAAATACAAGAAAGGTTGAAATTGTGGGGATCTTTAACCTGGAGCAACAAAATCCCTAGAACGTGTCAATCAACATTCATTTCTTCCTTTTTAGTTTCTATTTGGGAAAAAGGGAAATCGTTATGCAAAAGAATGACATTTACTGATTTCCCAAATTCACTTTTTTAGGCTCTAGGATGTAAAAATCTCTTCAAACTTATAAAATGAAGGTTTTCTGCTGATTAGTATTCATGGCGTAGAGGGTACTCAGGATAGTTTCTCTTATATAGTTTTATTTTACCTATTATTCTACCCTATGTAATAAGGAAAATCTACTCACTCATATTTCTCAGGTTGTTAGATTTGAGATAGCTTAGGACGAGCTTAGCTTATTTGTTAGTCTATTTTATGCTCATGATGGTTGCATCCAACAAATTTTATTTGTGAGCATCTTCTATTCAAAACATAGTTTAGTCTTATATATTGTATGTATCATTTCAATATCATTTAGTCAAGTTTGTAAATGATTCAGGGACAGAAATTTTGTTGCATTGTGTGTAGACCTCTATCTTACATTTTGGGTTCATGAGTGGATGATCCATATTAGTGGTGTGAGAGTTGCTTTCGATCCGTTGGTTTGGATTATTTTTGATCCATTTTGGATTTGGGATTTATAGTCTCTCTCTACAAATTTTTGTTTGAAGTGTATCGGGCTATTATATACACCACCATTGTGATTGGAGCACCCAAAATTAATGGGTGTAGCTTTTCTTTTCATCAAAAATGAACATCCAAGGATCGAGTTATCCAGGGTTAATGTTTCCTGGGTTCATTGGTTTTGCAGATTGGAGCCTTGTTGCTGGGTACACTTGCAAGGTGTAAGCATGCATCTCAAGAAAGATTTATTATTATTTAAAAAATCAAAATGGGTTAATAGGCCATACAGAGTGCCAACCCCATATGCTTCTGCATGTTTCCACCGTACTGCTTCAGGTATTGTTGTTTGCATTGCTCATGATGCCCTTCATCTTTTGATGACGATTTGTGACCTGTACTACACTTGCCATTGTCATATGCCATTCTTATGCATCCACTGCCAATATACCTATCACCTTGTGTAGTCCTCAAATGTCATCTTTCTTGATGCCTTGTTGTTCTCCTTGTGCAACTAGAACAAACCTTATGTGGACTACCACCTGATCAAACTTGTTGCAAACTTGGCATTGCCAACTCACCGATCAATGCCATCATCATAATCCAATGCCAAAACCATATATTCCCACTAATTGCCGACATATCCACTGCTGCGGTCAACATAGCAACAATTGACAAACCTATTGACAAGGTACATCCAGTCAACTCGATAAACACTTGATACCTTGCATGTGGACCATTTTGTCTACTTGTAAAAAGTCTATTAAACTTCAATTTTAATAAATTAGGCCTGTTAAAGTTTATCATTAAACTTTAATATCTTTTATTCCTATGTTTACTAAAATTAAAGTTTATTAATTAGTATAAAATTGTTATTATCAATTATAATTTATTAATTATGATAAATAATAAATTAAAAATAAGAGGAATATTCTTTTCATCATAATGGGATATTTGTGAGTGGGGCCCGTTCGACTAACATCATATGAATAGGAGACCACATCCTAGTCCACTCTTTTATTGTTGTGAGGACACACTTCTTAGCTGGTCATGACTCACTACATGGACAAACATCACTCTTGCTCAGTTGAGTTTTTGGTGTATAGCAATTCTGAATATGGAGTTAGATCCAACTCGCCAACCCGAGCCCCAACTACCCCATGGTGGTGGTGGTGCGAGCATCGTGAACTATGTTCTCACCCCAGTAGATCCCTCATCCCCATCTTTTGTGGCTTCATTATTTCTCCTCGCTCCCCTTGTTGACCATTCTATTGTGACATCCACCCTCCACATTTGTTCTCGCACCCTGCCCATATCCCACCTTATGTGGGGCCCTGCATTATACATACCATAATCCACTTTGTTGATGACTACATCGTTGACTATGTTGTCTGTCTCTCCTTCTCATCTCTAGGATTTATTCATCCCTTCTTACCATTGACTTCGCGTATAAGTTCTTATGTCAAAGCCTTTGGGACGCTGCCCTCGGCTCTTGTCCCCACACAATAAATTACTCCAAACTCCCCATCATAGATCCTACTCCGTGAATTGCTGGTATAATGATGATAGTAAATCCCTTCATTGAGGCTTAAGTTTTCTCTCGCTCATGAACCTCCCTACATACCTACCCTCCGTAGGAGTATTGTTGTCTTCTTAGACGTAAAAATACAAGTTTCTTGCATGTAGAGAACTTGCACTCCTTGCTGATCTCCAACTTTCACTTAAGTCCTTTTGGCGTACCCTTACTTCCGGAAAAACCACAAATTTTGACATCACCCTCGACACATGGGTCTCCGATGCTAATTCCCTCGATGATATTCCCGGCCATCTTGTCACACGCTTTGCCCCCACTCTTCTCATCCTCTTTCTAAAGATCTCCACCTCTTCCTTCAAGTGAGCTATTATGAAGTAGTGGATTGCAAAGGTCTCCAAACTGTATTCATCAAATATTTGCTAGGGCTGCAAGTGCATCAGCTTTCCTCTTCTTTTCTTCTTTTTTCTCTGCATAAGTTGCAAGGTAAGCAAACAACTCTCGTTGAGCCTCAGGCGGTGCTTGATTGCACACTGTCACTTCATTCCCTGGTATCCGTGCAATGTGGAACTTAAGGCGATAAACACCTCCACTCATCTTCATGCCACAATAATTGCATATAACACAAGTGCCCTCTGCTGGTTCACAATGCTTCCAAGAGGGGTCATTTGATTTAGGCTTACTACGAGCAGCTGAACCGGAACCGGATCCCGATGCCATTCTACAAAACAAAACAAAAAACAATTGTCTTAGATTTACAAGCCTTAGAGAAATTAAATTGTATGACCGTGACGAAATTAAGAATAAAATTGCTATTGCATGAAGAAAAAATTACGAAAAAACTATATTGAAGACGTTAGTAAATTATGAATCATGATAATTTCATAGATAATATTTTTAAAATCGTTATACAATATTGATTCTTGAATATACTATTATTAATATATAGAATATACGGTATTTTATACTTAATAGTTAATAATAATACTTAATATTAATATTATAGTATACGATGCACTATACACTTTGTATACACCTGATAAGATACAATATTTAGTAATTTACAATTACACTTACAAGTATTTACTATTTATAATATATATTATACAGTATTAATATTAATATACTATAGTCTAGACTCTATTATACATTAATAATTAATATACAGTATTAATATACTATTATACAATATTTACTATTACTATTAACTATTAATATTAATATACAGTATTAATATTAATACTTAATAATAAATATACAGTATTTTTATTTTTACTGTAATAATTTTATTAATACATATTAATACCTGCTGGAAATGGGCACGAAATGACCACGTGAACTGCTGCAAATGAGCCACGAATTGTCGGAAATGGCCACGGAACTCATTGAAATGAGCACGAAATCGTTGGAAATGGCCACGAATTGATCTTGTGTGCCACGAAATGAGTCGAATGCCCTCGCAGTAGCAAAAACGAAAGTCGAATGAACACGGAATGAGTAAACGCAAGTCGCTGTTGCAAAAACGAATTCGTGGAAAGAGAAAACAGGATTAAAAAAATGATTTGGTCTATTTTCGTATTTAACCCTAGGCCACGTTTTTCCCGACGATTTTCAACAATTTATCAGGGTATTTTATCACGATTAATCAGGATAACAAAAATTGCAATTTTTGAGAAGTTTAATTGTTTTTATGAAGGAAACTGATTTATCGCCGATAAATCGTGATTTTTGAAACAGAGGTTTAGACTCAACATAGCATGGTTTTGTTGGAATTGCATTGCACAAAGATCTACTATTTTCAGGTATGTTAAGGAGAAGTCATGGATGATATGTTTATACATAACGTCTTCATTAATTTTGATCATAACACTGCTTTCATACACACTTCCATCTTGCACAATGACATATTTGTAAGCATATAGGTGGATTCCGTCATGGGAAGTGTTGGGTTTTAGTTTATAGCATTGTTGGCAATCAAAATAGGATCATTTCCAAATCCTATATCACTGCTGTATGGATATCATCATGCATCTCATACTACAAGGAATGATGAGGTGAGGAGCACATCTTCGATTCCATTTCAAGTTTGTTTCCACATATGGGATATGGGTGTTTTTGTGAGTCTTGCAAAAGGAGAAACTTCTGATTTCAAGATCAGCACTACTAATAATTTTATCATTATGAGTGTTGCAATGAGGGAAATATCAAATGAATCTAATGGGGAACACAAACAATATGATCATCTTCATAGAGGACATTGTTTGCATCATTTTAATGCCATCCAATTGTTATGTTTGGGTCATCAAGGTAAGAATTGTAATTCTGATTTTTCGATCTATGTATTGCTAACCCATGGGTCCATGAAAGAACCAAAAGGAATGTGGGAAAAGGGAAGCAATTATGATGAATTTGCAGTTGTACATATATCAGTCATAGAAGGAATTGATGATGTATCTAAAGGGAAAAATGATAAGCGTGCTCTTGAGGTAAGTACTCCACTAAGAGAAGAGGCTGAGTTCACAAATTTTGTGTCTCAAATCGAACATGATGAATGTTATCTAATAGTTCCGGATATTGTATATCAGCTGGAAGTTGTTGGTATGAATGGAAGTAGTGAGAATACCAAATTTTGGGATTTCAAGCATGCTGCCATAAGCTTTTATGTGACTGTCATAAACATTTCCAGCCCCTTCTCCATGTTGCCATCAGCTGTAACTTTGTTGCCAGCCCCATAACATTGATAGTGTGGAAATTTTTGAAGAGATGTCATGCTTACAACTGTTGTACCCTCCTTTCATCTGTTGTTCACAACTTTTCCAGCTACTTTCCTACTTATAAGACACCTAAAAAAGAGCTTCCAATCATATGGTTGAAGAAATTCCAAGCTACTACTAACATTGGCATATTTGTGGCTGATTTAAGGTGGTTTCCAGCCACTTACATTCTGATTTTTGAGAGAAAAATGCAAGGGTACAACTGTGTTTGGAACAACATTACTAAAGTTTTGGGAATCCATCATTTGGATGGTAATTGTAAGGCCTTGGCCAACAAAGAAGAAGAGTTGGTCATCACATCCGCAAAGCATGAGTGGATGAAGAAGGGAACACATTTTTATTTAAGGAGTTTGTTTCATGTGCAGGTACAACAAAGGAGCAATTGAGATTTATTTGGGATCTAGGCACTTGCAATTGCTTAAGGACAAACAATTTTGAGTGGGAAGGACTCAGTAATGTCCCCTAAATGAGACATAATGAGAATTACATTCATATTTCTTCTAGTTTCTATTATGTCTTTGTTTGAGTTAATATTGGCTCAATGGATGATGAATTCTACTTGATGTAATAGCATAAAAGTATTTTTAAATACTTTTATGGCGAGTTGGGCATGAAGGCCTCTTAATTGATTTGAAAATGGTGGAAGGACTTCTAATCTTTATGGGTCGGCCTTGGTTGGAGATCCTACATAGAGGTTAATGAAGAAATAGAATTACTTGAAGGTCGGCCTATGCATTGGGCTTCTAATTGGATGTTAAGGCGCCACTTGAGGATATATAAAAACATGAAGGATCTTTTGAAACGGTTATGCATGTTTATTCTAAAGATTAATATCTTGGGTTTGTGCATTGTGTGCCCTACACTCAACTTAAGACAAAACCTTTAGTGTGACTCAACTTTGGGGGATGAAAACCTCAATTGTTGGAAGATTGAGGAACGAAGACTCCTCAAGCTCGTGGGGAATTCCATACGAGGTTTCCACAATGCTTCAACGTGGTTTATTGTTGGTTTCCCCCCTTCTTACCGTAGGCGACTTGCATGGATGGAGGGTTTGATGTGTTCCAAGGCTGATTTCACTACTTTGGTTTGACATTCTTGTTCGACATAATTTAGAAGGCCATAAGATGAACTTTGGAGAATTTATGTGAGGATTTACTATTTTTCTAGCCCTTTGTAATGTCCACAAATGGACCCAATGGAATACTCAATAAAATATGCTAATAAACCAGGTGAAATAAAATTCCAAATCTAAAATATAGGGTGTAGAAAACAATTTACCCAGAAAATGCGATTTGCACAAGGAGAAAAAAATACTATAAACCAAGCAAAAACACTTATTTTGTATTTTTTAATAGAAATGGATTTATAGAGAACAATAGCATAAATAGATACCAAAATGGGAGCTCCAGTACTTGATTTCAATAATAAAATATTGCAGATCTGACCTGTGTGTTACAACAGTAGAAAAAGGGTTTGAAACCCCAAAAAATATCCCAAAGGTGCTGGATAAATTTCTGGAAATGCCCCCCACAAATCTGATATAAAATATAATATTTTTAGCTCCTCAAAACCTTGAAAACAACCCCAAACTGGGTCACTCCAGCTGAGGATAAATGGTTCTAAAACCTGATTTTTGTTCTTGAATCTTCTCCAACAAAAATAGCAAATTTTAGGAAGAGTTTTCATTCTCCCTTCACCTTTTTCTGAGGGTTTTCGTCCTCAGAAAATTGCAGCAGCAACTCACAAGCTCACAACTCAAAATAGAAAATATGAAGTCATAGAATGAGAGCCCAAACAAGTCGATTTTCTCCTTAAGGGAAAGAAGAGACCCTAAAAACACCTCCCAAGGCAACCAATCCACATGCAACAATTTTTTAACATCTTTTACCCCCAAAAGTCCTCCTAGACCAAGTCACAATTTCTCATGGGGGATATAAAAATATAAAGGGCCTTTTAATAATCCCAAGTCCCCCCCTACAAGGTGACCCAAGTCGTATTTCTCCCCTAGGAACATTATAAAATGTGATTGCACCCCCTTTTATGACTTAGTCTAGACATAATATTAAGTTACTAAAATTATTATAAGTGCTTACATAATTTTCTTTGCTAATGACACTTTATAATTATTATAAGTGCTTAGATAATTTTCTTTGCTAATGGCACTTTATAATAATTATAGATAACTTAAGTCACCCTTATATTTCCCTTTGGCCGTTGGGTAGACAAAATAGGCCAAGGGTCTTTGCCAATGTTATTTTAGAAAGAGGGACATTTCAGTCCTCCCTTCCTCAAATTGCTTGCCCACAAGCAATTTCAAATTTGGATGCTCTAAAATTTCAGCACCCTCCCATGTTGCATCTTCGAGAGGTAACCCCTTCCATCGGATCAAGTATTCTCTGATAATTCTATTCCTCAACCTCTTTTCCCAAACCTCCATGATCACTTCCGGTTCCAAGACCAACTTGCCTTCATCATCAAGAGGAGGCAATTCCATGGAAGGAGAAATATGCTGGCCCAAAGCCTTCTTTAAGCACGAGACATGAAACACATTATGGATTTTGCTTTGAGCTGGAAGTTCAAGCTCATAGGCAACCTTCCCAACCTTCCTTACAATCTTATAAGGGCCATAAAACCTTGGCTTCAACTTCTCCGATCCTTCCCTTTGAGGGAAGATTGTATGTCTAGTCGTAGCCTCAAGAAAACCATGTCCCCCACCTCAAATGACCTCTCTCCTTCGCTGGTCTGCATATAATTTCTGCTGATTTTGTGCATGTGAGAGGTTATCTTTGAGTGCTTTTAATATATCTTGGCTCTGCTGCACCAAGTCCTTAGCTCCCAACACTCTACTATCAGGTAGAACAACATCCACAAAGGAAAATGCATCATAACCATATAAAGCTTTGAAGGGAGACATACCAATAGACATGTGGTAGGTTGTATTGTAGCAAAACTCCCCAAGTATAACCATTTTATCCATGTAGTCTGCTGCCCTGTAACATAGCTCCTTAGATACCCTCTATCCATTTATTAACAATCTCGGTTTGCCCATCCGTTTGTGGATGGTAGCTAGTGCTAGGGGTTAATTTCACTGCAAGATGGAAGAGTTCTTGCCAAAAAGAACTCAGAAATCTGCTATCCCTGTCACTCACAATGTTTTTAGGCAGCCCATGAAGTTTGAAAACTTCTTTAAAAAAAATTCCAGCCACCAATGGTCCATCATATTTAGTTGGTAGTGGAAAAAATGTGCATACTTGGTTAATCTATCCACTACAACATAAATGACGCTTTTACCTTGCATTGGCGGAAGCCCTGTAATGAAGTCCATGGAAACACTCTCCCATTTTTGAGTTGGAATAGGTAGGGGCTACAAAAGACCCACTGGAAATTCATGTTCCGCCTTACATTGTTGACACGTGAGACACTCCCTTATGTGTTGGAGCACCTCCCCCTTGAGACCTTTCCATACAAACTTTTCTTTGATTTGCTTGTACATTTTGAAATAACCTGGATGACCGGCCAAGGGTGAATCATGCATTGCTTCCAATATTTTATGCTTTACCTTGGACCAAAAAGACCTTGTCCTTGTATAATATCAAGCCATCCACTACCTTGTATTTCTCATCTTCAATTCCACCCTCAAGAATATTGCTAGCAAACTGATTTTTTGCATATTCAGCTGTTATAACAGCCCTCCAATCCGCTGCAATTTCTGACATAGAGCAACAATATGGCTTCCTAGATAAAGCATCCGCTACAATATTATTTTTGCCTTTTACAAATTCAATTTCAAAGTCAAAGGACTGAATTTTACTCACCCATTTTTGTTGCCTGTCATTCAAATCAGATTGGCTGAGAAAATACCTTAGGCTATTGTGATCCGTTTTCACCACGAATTTGCCACAAACAAGATATTGTCGGAACTTAACCAAAGCGTGCATGATGGCTAGCATTTCCTTGTCATAGATGGAGTACTTCTTCTTAACCTCCTTTAGTTTCTTGCTCTCAAAAGCAATAGAATGTTTTTCTACATTAAAACAACCTCTATACCTTCATTGATGCATAACATTCCACCACAAAGGGAATAGAGAAATCTGGAACAGCGAGTACGGGGCATGTACTCATCACTTTTTTTAAGTTATCAAATGCCTCTTGGGCTGTCCTAGACCAGCTGAAAGCTCCCTTCTTCGTCAAATCAGTCAAAGGAGCTGCAAGTTGAGAGAAACCTTTAACAAACCTCCTGTAATAACTGCATAGTCCCAAAAATCCCCTCAAATGCATGTTGGTGGTGGGTGGAGGCCAATCCAAGATGGCCATGATCTTCTGTTGGTCCACA
Source organism: Taxus wallichiana var. yunnanensis (assembly GCA_018340775.1). Taxonomy (NCBI): domain Eukaryota; kingdom Viridiplantae; phylum Streptophyta; class Pinopsida; order Cupressales; family Taxaceae; genus Taxus; species Taxus wallichiana. The sequence goes on along the minus strand of CM031235.1, from coordinate 20,136,238 downwards.
TGAACACCTTGGGCATTGATAATATGCCCCAAGTAAAGAATTTCAATCACGCCAAGCTCACATTTTGATTCTTTGGCATAGAGTGATTGCTGCCCCAAAATACCCAACACAATATCCAAGTGTTGAAGGTGTTCATCCCATGATTTACTGTATACCAATATATCATCAAAGAAAACCAATACAAACTTCCTCAAGTGCTCTCTAAAGACATGATTCATGCAAGATTGAAATGTAGCAGGAGCATTAGTCAATCCAAAAGGCATTACAAGAAATTCAAAGTGGCCAAAATGACACCTAAATGCAGTCTTGTAGACATCCTCTTTCCTTACCCGGATTTGATGGTACCCGGATCTCAAGTCAATCTTGGAAAAGTAGATAGCTCCATGTAGCTCATCAATTAACTCATCAATTCTAGGTATGGGGTACCTATTTTTGATGGTTCTCTTATTCAACAAGCGGTAATCAATGCACATCCTCATGGTCCCATCTTTCTTTTTCACAAGAACCATTGAAGATGCAAAGGGGCTTGAACTAGGCCTTATGTGCCCCATTTCCAACAACTCCTTAATGGCTTTTTCAATTTCCTCTTTGTATGCTCTAGGATGGTGGTAAGGAGTGGTAATAACAGCCTTAGTACCTAGTTCTAATTCAATTATATTGTAATGTCCCCTTTTCGGGGCATTACGAATATATTTGTTCATCTCTTTTATTTACATCAGAACCCCTTGGCATGCCTAGCACTACAAGTGGGAGTCTTATTTAGTCTTAAAATGGGCACATAGGTTAGTCACTCTTCATTATTTAATTAGAAAATATTAAAGTGCACATAATGTTAGTCTTTTAATATTTTAATTAAGTTTTATTAGTTTTTCCTCCAAAAGGGAAAAGGTTGGTCATTTGAATGTTGCACCCCTTATCTTATAAAAGGAGGTTGCATGGCCATTTTTGGGGATGTTGATTTGATCATTTATGTCTCTCCATGCTTGGAGAAATGGGATGTATGCCCTAGCTTTTCATTGTGCTCTGTCACTCAATTTGGAATTGAAAGTAGATCTGATTTGTTGGTGAATATGCATGCTTGACACCTCCATATTGTGGCGATTTGCATTGAAAAATCATTCTAACCCTAGCACATTTATTTATGGTGCAAATTTGGTTATTGTTGCATGATTTGTGAGCATACTTGTTGGTTTTCAGATCTGCTGTGTTTTGCAATTAATTTCCAACTTATTGTGCCAAGTTTGAATGCAAAGAATCATCATTTTTGCTTATTTATCCTTGCTAGTCACTGCTGGAATAAATCCAGCTATAGCGACTTGGAGAAAGGGTGGTTTATGCATGATTTGATGCCCCAAAAATATATTTATGTTGCAGATCTGATTTAGCATAATTTTGTGAGTATGTGTGACCAAATTTGGGGGTTTTGGGAGTGATGAAAGTGTCGAACTAATTTATGTGCAAAACAACAATTTATTTTGCCCTAGGCGACTTGCTCTTTTGGTCATTTTGGGAGTTTGGTAATTGTTCTAATTTGGTTTGGATCATCTTGTTCCTTGTATTTTTCCGAGTTCGGGCATATCTCATTTGCCCAAATCAGAGTGGTTTGGAGGAAAATATGAATTTTTGAAAATTGCAGCAGTCTGGGGTTTGATTATTAATTGTTTTCAGCTGTTATAAAAATCTGGTTTATGTTAGCATTTATTTCTGAGCAAGGGGAGTTGAGTGGGTGTGTTTGGAAGCTTGAGAAGGGATGGAAATATTTAAATTATTTTTCTTTAACCCTAACACCTAAATCTGGTATTTCTTGGCCCGTTTTGGAAAGGTTTGCATGATTAGAAAAATGTGATCTTTAGTTCATTAAAAAGGGAAAAATCTCAAGTTTATTATGCACTTTGTTTCATGTGAAAAGGTGAAGCATTGATTAAGTTATGGATTTTTGAAGTTTCAGCTGTCTGCAAGTTCTTTTAAATTAATATTTGTTATAAAAATCTAATCTGCAAAAGATTTGGATTCCAATTGATTCTCCCATCTCACCCATCACCTTGGCTACTTCCAACCCCATTTTGGGTTGTAATTAGTTGACATTGGGTTATTTGAGGTTGAATCAAAAGGATCGAATCCTTCTTGGTTTGATTTGTGTTGAAGTTGCAAATTTCCAATCGTTCTAAAAGTGGACATTACATATATGCTCAAAGCCTCTATCTGGAGGTAACCCATGAGGAAGATTGTCAAATACCTTGGCATGCTTGTCATGGATTGCTTGAATATCCTTATGGTATTGCTGCTGCTCCAAAATCTGATCTGCAGATGTAATAAGACACTCAGCTGCCCAAGAAACCTGCCCTCTATGAAAGGCTCTTTCCATCCTCTTAGTAGTCACTACCGTAGGAGCACCATTTGCCATGCCATGTAACACTATTTCTTTCCTTGCTGATCTGAATTTCAGCTCCATTGTTTGGTAGTTTTGAGTGAATTCCCCAAGAGAATGCAACCATTGTACACCCAAGACTACATCCGTTTCACCAATACCCACCACATAGAAGTCATCTGTCACCATGTGCTTACCAAGTGTGATTTTCAGCTGTGATATCTTCTTAGTGCAAGGGATGGTGAAGCCATCCACTACTGTAACATTAAATCCCTTAAAATCTTCTAATGGTACCCCCATTTTTGCAACCAATTCAGCATCGAATTGTAACCAATTCAGCATCGATTCAGTATCGAATTGCAACCAAATCAGCATCAATAAAATTATGTGTTGCACCACTATCAATTAGAACAGTGACTCTTTTACCTTTTAGTTCCCCTCTAACACGAAAAGGGTGATACCTTGGAGCCCCGGATAGTGTGGCAAGAGTACTATCCAATTGATTGTCTTCTTCTTTGCTTTCTTGCTCTTCATCTTCATGGTTCTCTTCCTTGTCTATTTCTTCTTCCTCTCCATCAGAAATAACTTCAATGTAATGCACTTGGCCCTTGCCTAAGCAACGGTGCCTTGGAGCCCATGGGTCTTTGCAATGGAAGCAAAGATTCTTTCTTCTCAACTCATTTCTCGAACTCTCAACATCTTTGCTCCTAGGAAGCTCTCTTTGGTAACTTGTACTCTGCTGAAATGGCTTCTTTGCTTGATTAATAGGGGCTGTTCTTGAATGCCCTTGAAAAGTGTGCCTTGGCTGCCCCAAATAACTTGGTTTAGATTGTCCAAGGGGCTGATTTTTACCCCTAACTACTGTAGATTCCAGATTTAGAGATCTTTTTATTGCATTTTGGAGAGAAGAGGGTTCAAAAGCCTTCAACCCCTTAAGAACATAACAGACTGAAATGTGAAGATATCTAATAGACGACATAAGAACATCTATATAGATCATGCATTTAGTTCTCATGTAATTTCAGCACCATTTAAAATCTTTTTGTGATTAGTACAGGACTAATAATTGGTGCTGTTCCGACTTGTCACCTAATTTTTACCTTATTATGACAGTTGGTGACAATGCAAAATCCAACGAGGACAAAATAAAAGAAGTGGTATTCATGAAGGATGGGATACCATTTTGGGTAGCAGCTTCTGGTTATGTAGGTTTTGCAGCAATTTCTGTCGGAGTAATACCTGTCATTTTCCCTTCTTTGAAGTGGTACTTGGTGCTGATTTCCTATATTGTGGCCCCAGTCCTTGCCTTTTTGCAATTCATATGGAACTGGTTTGACTGATTGGAACTTGGCGAGCACCTATGGAAAGCTAGGTCTCTTCATTTTTGCATCATGTGTGGGCAGCAATGGTGGTGTTCTTGCAGGTTTGGCAGCCTGTGGTGTTATGATGTCAATTGTGTCTACAGCAGCTGATTTAATGCAAGATTTCAGGACTGGTTATCTCACCCTTTCCTCTCCAAGATCCATGTTTATAAGCCAGTTAGTCGGCACTTTAATGGGTTGCATTTTGGCACCCCTAACTTTCTGGATGTTTTGGACCGCTTTTGATATAGGCTCCCTGATGGAGCATACAAGGCACCGTATGCTGTTATTTTTCGAGAAATGGCAATTCTAGGTGTGGAAGGATTTTCTGCATTGCCAAAACACTGTTTGCAAATTTGTTATGGATTTTTTACATCTGCAATAGTAATAAATCTCCTGAGGGATCGCACTCCTTCCAAAATATCAAAGTTCATTCCCATCCCAATGGCCATGGCAGTACCCTTCTATATTGGAGCTTACTTCGCAATTGACATGTTTGTTGGCTCTGTGATTTTATTTGTTTGGGAGAAACTGAACTCTAAGGATGCTGAAGAATACTCAGGGGCTATAGCTTCAGGATTGATATGTGGGGATGGTATTTGGACCATACCTTCAGCGATTCTTTCACTCTGTAGGGTAAACCCACCCATCTGTATGTCATTTTCCTGTGTGTGAAGAACCTGAAGCACTGAAAAGAATTCCAGCGGACTTGACTAAAACTGAGTATTTATTGACTCATTTGTATGTCACTTGCATCAGTGAAATATTCAAAGTTTTCAATTGTGGTATATAATTTTCTATTGCTTCTCTTGGTGATGGCAACTATATACTGACAGTTGTTATGGAACATTATCTATATGCGTGGTGGTGTAATTTTGTGTTGAACTATAATGGATACTACATGCAAGTGTTTCATCGAATGCCTACAATATGTGTACCCTTTGAAGTTTTCTGATTTTTTTTTTTGGAAGGGATATTTATGTTTTGAATTGGGACCGCAGCATATATAAACAGCTCCATTTGATTATGTTATCTTGTAATCTAAGATGGAAGAGGCAGGGAGGGCAAGTTGGTTTGAATGTAGCTTTCTTGAAGCGGTTGCTGCAATGGAAGCTAATTCAACCAGAATAAATTAGTAATTGATGCATTCCGGTTAGATCAAATGAAATTAGCAATTGCTGGTTCGGTCCTGCAAGAAACTTTTAATAAATAAACAGAAAATGGCTAGTTTTTTCGGAATGTATGCATTTAAGCTCTTACTGAACCTTCGTCTTATCAGAACATACATTTTCTTTTCTGAGTGAAGGCATAGAAAACAATTTGTTGGTCTTCCAGTTCTGCAATAATCACTTGGTAAGCCATTATTAATGGTCACAAATAGATGTCACTAATTTAATAATGATTTATGAAGAGGAACAGATAAATGAACAAACAAGCGATCCATTATAATCTTTTTGCTTACATGGGAGATGGCGCTTTCTTCATTTTGCTAGTAATTTACAACATATTGTTTTCTATTTGAACAACCTGAATTGCATCGGTACATCTGTATTGGATATGAACCCATATGATTATACAATGTAGCCAAATTTAAAAGGGTCAAATTTGCTTCTCCCCTAAAATAGTTCATATTATATACTGTTGGAAAGCTTCTGACCCTAACCTTTTAATGTTCATTTGTTCTAAATTTGTCATTCGTTATAGTTGAAGCCCTGTTTCTAGTCAACTTTTTCACCCCGCAAAGAGATAAATTGGGGAACTCAATTGATCATCGCAAGAACACTCACCTTGTGCATACTCAAGACTGCATCAATGTGCATTCAACTACAAAATAATCTCAAGAATATTTTTAATGCGAGTACATTATAAATGCTAAAATCAACTAGCAATTCATTAAAAGATAAGCTTGATCAGGTAAATGAAATGTGCCATTCACCATAAACATTTGAAAAAACCACAAAATGTGCAATATTCTGATTGTATGGAGGGGTTAAAATACAACGTGGAGAATTTTGTGTGGATTTAGAAGAGCTCAAGAGAAGCCAATTAGAATTGAGAAATAAATCCAAGCATCTCCTAATAATCTTGAAAAATATGAGTTGGTGAAAGACTAAGCATGAAGTTACTCATGTTATAGCCACATGGTACAAAGAACCAAGGGCTGGACTTCCTAGCTAAAGCGAAGTTTTCCTAATTGGTCGTAGGCCTTGGCAAGATGAAGCACTTGGGTGAGGATAAGGCGAAGTTCAATTGTGATGGGCCCTCTGATAGAAACTTAGGTTGCAGTGGAGATGGGATATTATTGAGAAATGAGAATGGCCAACTCCTTTAGTCGCTTTTCTATCAAAGTTATTACATGACCAACAATGAAGTTTAGGTTGCTGGCCTAAATCAAGGCTTGAAGGCAACCCTTCACCTAGATTTAAAAGGAGTTTCAACACTGATCATTAGAACATTGAGAATGGGTGTTGTGCTATATTTTATATTGAATGAGATCATGGTAGAGGTATGTTTGCTTAAACACTACATCTCGATATCCTTCTCTCATTGCTTTTAAGAGGCCAATAAGGTAGCCCATATTCTTGCCAACATTGGTGTAAGCCAATATACTAATGAGTTGATCCATGGGCATTCAATGGATGGTTGGGAGGGCCTTGACCCCGCAATGTTCAATAATATCAAAAGCTCTTAGGATTACTTTGCAGGTGGTAATTATACTACTAAGAAAATTTTGATGCTCACAAGAAGTGAGTAGTTTGATAAATCACACAATGAAATGCTTTATGCCTCTTGAAAAAGCCTTATGGAGTCTCATGGAACACAATCATTGCTACATATGCAAAAATTAAGCTTTTTTATTTTGTGTTGAATGCACCTAGTGAATGTAAAGCTGATTTCGATAACCTTTCGCAACTTCTTCCTTATCTCAAGTTATTCATGGTGGTTTAGAGCTTAGTTTGGAGATCATTAAATTATAAGTTGATAGCAACTTTTTTGTGATGAGGTTGTTACTGTCGTGTTCTATAGTTGAAAAAATAGGGCTACCCCAAATCTCTAGTGCATATTCATGTTTTGTGTTGGATGTTATAGCTCCCTATGTGGAAACATTGAACGATATTGCTCAACATTTGTGTAGAAAAATAACGTGAATGTTGAGTGCAATGTGTTTTATGTTCCTCTGCCTTAACCTAAACTTGCAAAGTGTTTTATGTTTGGGCTATATATTTGATACATGCAGAGCTTAGATAAAACATGTTGCTAATCAATATTACCTCACAACATTACAAGTGCCATGATTATGTGTGGCATCCTATCATCATTTCACTTGTGTTGATATATCTTGCTAATCCTTTTTGTTACACATATTTTATATCCACTAAATCTTTACTTAGTGTGAGCCCTTGAAATTTGTGAATTGTTAATGCCAATGCATGTAATAATGGTAGTTGCTTTCTTTTCCTTCTTATAATTAAAGCAATATGAGGAATTTTAGGAGACCATATAACATCCTATGACGTATGGAGGTAATTGATGAAATTGACTAATACGCTTGTCGAGTTTGTGAGGTGCTTCCTAGGGTCAAATATATTTTCCTTTTACCCATCCAACATTTTCCCATAAGTTTGATGTAGGACCATCATCCACTAGGATGTAAATAGAGTCTTTTTGTAATATAAAGCTCACTTGTGGCTTCAATTTGCTTGTAATAGCCCAATAAGGAGTGGTTTGGAATTTCCCTCAAAAATGAGATTGAAGTGTAATAAGGAATATCTCGATGTCATTAAAGGATTCCAATGTTGAAATCATTTCTCAAAGGGGAATGTTCAATTGCATTGTAGTGTTGGAAGAGTCTAATTGTGATCTTAGAGATCATAATGCAATGTAAAGGGAGTTATAAGGTTATGCTAGTAGGTCTTAGTGATGTATAAGAAATCCTAATATTGTTTGTAAATGTAATTCCATCCTAGAATAAGTGAAAACCATGAGGAAATCTAGATAAGTTGGTGAAAAAAATTGTCGGGTGGACAAATTTGTGGATTTCTTACCAACACTCTGGGAGTTGAAGTCCCTCTACTTAGAGGCAGTCTGCAACTTCACGTATTTGCATGCGCTTGAAAAGTGGATTTTTCCGTGGTGGCCTTGCATGGGGATCTAACATGGTATTGTCAACACCAATCTAACACTATGATAATTTTTCACTGGGAACTCTTCGTGCTATGATTATTAACTAATGCACGCTCTTAGTTTGGTGGATGTAATCTAAAACATAACAACAAACATAACACAAAAATACCATAGACTATGATAAGAAGGAATAATGATAAATCCAAATATCGAAATTATAATATCAACATGAAATTATTACAATCTCACCCATGAGGTTCTTCAAGTGTTATTAACTTCACTTGCCTTCAAACAATAACTATGGGAGAAATTTCACAATTACACCTCTTAATGACTTCTTAACACACCTTAAAAATGATGGCTTCCTTTACACACTTACTCATACAATATTTCTCACTACTTCTCTATACTAAATGAGGGGGTGGCCTCTTTATTTATAGGAATTCAGTTTATCCACCTTATCTTTAAGATAGATAGGAAATTCTTCCGACGAATCATATTTCATGCCTAAACTCTTGCGCTTTACATGTAGGCTTATCTTCTAAGATAAGATAAACCTTATCATCTCACATGGGTTCCACCTTTTGAGACTTTTCCACAAATAAAATATACAAAATATTTATGACATCACTATTTGTCCTTATTACAAATATAATATTTCTAATTCCTAATCATGTAGACCCTACTTTTCTACTTATCCCAACTTTGACATTTTAACATTACTTTGGACCACTTACAACAAATATTTACTTTTTACAACATTCCTATTGTACTTTTTGATCACTACTACTCTACATTATTGGCACTGCATCGACAGCCTTTATATTCTATTGGATGCCACTACTAATTATACTTAACAACATCATATTCCTAATAAATACATTAATAAAATAGAAATACGGAGGAAAATTTTAATGTCGACAAGATCTCACTGACCTCAAGACAAAGCTAGCAATTGCTTGCTAGAGAGGACTTTGTCAAGAGAGCGGGAAAGGGAGTGAGAATATAAGGTAGAGGAACTAATGTTGCAAGTAGAAAATCAGAGTCTTGCATACATCAGTTAGAAGTTTCATCACATGCATTAAAATTAAGAAGAAACAACTCTGCAAATAACAACAAGACCGATTAGAATTTATGAGCACAAAGTATCAATAAATTCCTCAGTCAAAAGAGGGCTAGAAACTCTTTGTATTGATGCTTAAACAAAAGTTGTACATAGTGTGGGAATGGAGGAAAAATAGTGAGGGGGAAATAGAAGAAAATGACTATCTCCTTTGTTCTCTCTAAGTACAATGCACTCTTGAGTTTACAAAATCAATCACCAACCCTTTGAAAAGAGAAGGCCTTTACAATTTATAGAATGAGAGATGACTTTTCATATGCCCCCCAATGCCTTTTCATATGTCCTCGCACAACTTAAAACTTTTCAACTTCCTAGGAAACTTTTAAGTCCCTTTTTATAACATAAAGGTGACTTTTACATTAGAAATATGAAGTTTTTTTAATTTTATTAAGGACATATAAAAAGTGCACCCCAACGAAGAATTATAACATGGAAGAGAGAGAAAGTTGGGGGAGGGTGAGAGAAGAGAGAGAAAGAGAAGGAAGAATTGCAAGTCGCCTCTGATGAAGTCTAATGATCTGATGAAATGCGATGAACTCTTAATCCTTTGGCACATCTCAATTCTCCTTTGTTGATGCTTCATTTCTATTTTTATCCACTTTTGTCATGGACACATGTTATTTTTAATAAGTGCATCGAGGTGGAAAATTTGATCCGGAATCATGGGCATGATAGAGCAAGACAAGCTACGTGCAATGCAAAAATTTTTTATGACAAACGGATCATAAGGGAAAAAACTATGCATGAGCACACTTTATTGTCCCTACTGCACTAAGGGGATGAGAGGGACATAAAAACCCGCTTTGTTCCCAGAGGCGTGATTTTGCACTTTAAGACCTAAAACTGGAGGGAGAGCTAGGGATTGCGAATACAAACGTAATGCAAATTTTTTTGGATCAAACGGAGCAATAGAGAAAAATTATGCATGGGTGCATTTTATTGTCCCCATTGCACCTTTGCAAAGGGACATGAGGTGCACAAAAATGCACCTTGCACTTTTGAGAGGCAAAACATAAGAATTTGACCCACCAGAGAGCGAACTTGAAATTGAGATTGCTGGAGCTTCGGCAGAGTTTTTTTGGGTGAAATTTTATATGATTTTGACTCCAAAAACCTTCTAAGATCAATGAGATGGGTCTCATCTTTTAATTCTTCCTAAAACTCCTTGAAATGGCCCCTTTTTGATCAAGATTATCAACTATCCCTATGAAGAATGAGCTCCACTAAAAGTGCCAAGAGTTTTTTTAAAACTTGATGATTCCACCTTATAGAGGATTCTCTTAGCTTTCCAATGAGTATTTGTTTTCCTCCTGACTCCTTATAGAGCTTTTAGAATCGTCCATCAAAGATCAGGTACTTGTTTTGAAGTGCGTAAGAGACAACTTACTATTTTTAGTAAGTGTCAGAATCAATCTCTCTGAACTCCAACCGATGTTGCCAACTTGAATGTTTATCCCCTTGTATGCTTCTTTTGTGAAATTTACCTTCACCTCGACCACTTCTTGGAATGAATTGTTATTTTTAGTAGGTCCCCATATAGGGAACTTACTATTTTTAGTGAGTGTTTTCATTGCTTTCCGCTCCAAACAATCATTCGGCTTCCTAGTGATCTTTAGTACACACCGCCCTCGCCACAACTACTTTTGATAATGACTTTCCAAACATAGCAAGTCTGTATAGGAAACCTTACTTTTTTGGAAAGTGGATTTCCAGTGCTCGATTTATGACAGAACATATTTTTTCGGACTTGGCTCGTCATCATAGTCATGTCTTTCGAATTTCACTTGATTTCGCCCACTAGAATGCTTGGAAATAAAATATAAAATTTTCGCTGATAGTGGCTTTGAGCACGAGCTGCCATGACGGCCATTCATGGAGTTCAAAATTTACAAGTCTGGTTTTTGTCTCCAATCATGATGAAATCAACTCCGTTGCGATATGTTTTTCATTTGGAGTCCAGTGTGCAAGTTTTTAGCTCGTTTCCATTGCCGGATTGATGGGAAATCTGACGAATGTGAGCTAGGGCACGAAATGGGGTTTTTGTTGGAACAAATGATTTAGGGCACCATTCAACCTCTCGTTTGTTGCATCTTGATCGTCTTGAAAAATGAGGAAGTCTAGCAAAAGATGACATCTCAATCCGACTTGTATTTTGAAAGATATGAAGATTTTTCGATTGGAAGACTTTATGGTTATCTCACGAAAATCTTCATTTTCTCTTCATTCTTTGTTGTTTCGATCCATTTTTTATTTTGAAATATCTACATTTTCTATGTGAAGAAGACTTTGAGGATTTGACGAAGGTGGTTTAGTGCAAAGCAACGATGGTTTAGACGTCCTAAGAAAAATGGATAGAGCTTCTGGGGGTGTGCAACCGTGTGGAGATGGAATGGAGGGAGCGGATTTAAAATATTCAAAAATCACATACCAGGGGTTGGGCGCATTTTTGTGTCCCTGATGTCCCTTTAGCTAAAGGGACAAAAGGGACATCAATTTGGACATCGCACTGAGAGCGCGATTGTCAAGATCTAGATGGTTGAGCATTACGAGTAGGAGTTGGAGAAAAGGACTTGGGGGCTGAAAATTAGATGTATGGAGGACCGTAAGGCATACACAAGGGTTGGGCACATTTTTATCAATTCCTATGTCCCTTTAGCTAAAGGGACAAAAGGGACATCAATTTGCACATCGCGCTAGGTGCGACACTCGGTGGTCATCCGTACTAAGGGGATATACTATGGCAAGTTCTTGGGGATAAATTGATGATGCGGGGGTTCCTATGAGTGATCAGGGGGATAAAAAGGGTTGGGCGCATTTTACTGTTCCCTATGTCCCTTTGCTAAAGGGACGTCAAAATGCGTCGGACTCGTAGTTGGAACGTGTCCACCCCAAAATTTGGCTAAGTATGTGGACTTGAGAGTGAACTTGTGAAGGCCATATCTGGAGTTCCCGATGGAGTTTCAAGGTAAAATTTATATGAAATTGACTAAAAAGGCCTTCTAAATTGAATGGTGGGGGTCTTAGCTCTTGATTCCTCAATTTGAGCCCTAAAAATCATATTTTTGTTCGACTTCCCGATTGAACATGAGAAAAACTTGATATAGAACTATTGCATCAAGTTGATGTGAAAAATCTGATTTTACCATATTGTAGAGCTCAATTCTCGTCCCAGCGATGTCTTGTTTAGCTCCTAACTCCTTCTAGAGCTCTCGGAATCACTTCCCGAACTCGGTATTTTTTTGGCCTTGTGCACTACCTAGGCCTGAGAACCCTATTTTTGATGAATCTGCCCCAAAACCTCCAAATCTTTCATGATTCTTCCACAACCATTTCCTTTGATGTTATTAGACCTTGAGTGCATCTCCATGTTGAATTTTTCCCTTCTGTTCCGCTCCCAAGGGGTTGCATTAGTCCCGGGAAGGCCAATGGTAGCCCTTCCCAAAATTGCCCAAAATTGGCATTCTTCAAGAACTCCTAAAATCGCCTAGGGGTTAACTTGATTTTCTAATTCACATAGGGATTGAATTGACATCCACCGGGGGGGTCCATTGGATTGACTAGGTGAGACTGCAGTCTTTGAGGACGGGTAGACCTGGGGTGTCTTGGAAAGGTAAAATTTGAAAAATTTGACATAGGGGTATTGTTGTCATGCTTGAAAATTGGAAATTTTTTTGTTGCAAATTTGCATGACAACAAAAGTATAAGAGGAAGTCAAAATAACATGTTCTTGCTTTGTTATAGGAGGTTGAGGAAGTTGTGGAGATGAGTGTTAAATATAGAATGATGGTTGTTAGCAAACAAGTATCACCTCTATGTGAGGAAGGAGAGAAATGAGCTTTAAAAGCTAATATATTTATGTTGAGTGTAAGCTTTCAATGTAAGTTTTCAATGAAAGAATAAAGGAGCTTGTTGGTTCCAAGAGGAAACCAGAGTTTTGAGTCATTTCATGTTTGTAAAATGGATGGGAAAGGATTCTTGGATGATTATATGGGTGCTTAGACTACAAACAAGGTGTAAAACATGTTTTTTTAGTTTTTCCAATCCCAATTCATGCTTATAAATGAATTTTTGGTTGATAATTGGTAGGAAACAAAGTTTTTGGTCATGCTTCTAATGTAAAGCTTATTGTTGGGAGTAAACTGTGCATGATCACCTTGTAGAGCCATAAGAAAGAAATGTAAGAGGATGTTGATATAGAGCTATAGAGGTCAAAATTAGGTGTTAAAATGCAAATTTGTCAAGTTATTAAATTATTTGCAAACAACATGTTTGTTATCCTAAACAAACCTAAATATTTGAAAAATCTTAAATGCAGGGAAAATCAGACAATATCAGCCATTGGTCATAAAAGGAAAAAGTTGGAGGAGCTTAAAACAAAACTTTTGGTGTTGGAACAATGGCTTGAAATTCAAATCTACTCAAGTTATGAATTTTCTTACTTTTTGCCTTGTGATAGGACAATCTAGAATCAAAATTTGCATAATTTTTATTTACTCGGTAAAAATCTTCCAAATTGATGCAGACATGTGTGTTTGGATGCCCTTTAACATATTTTCTTGGTTTCATGTTAAATGGAGGTGTACAAACGAATATAATGGTCACGATCTAGATTAGGCTTGTTTGGACACCTAATTGAAGCATTACCATAATGAAATTGTGCATGTTTCCCTTAGAGACCCTCTGAATTCCTTTACCAACATTTGAACAAGCCAAATGAGTATCCCAAAAGTGTGAGAGTTCATGAAGAAACTATGCATATTGATGTTTATCTCAAGAACTCACCATGACAAGGCTAGTAGGTAGAATTAAAAACACAATTTTCTCCAAAGTCTTGAGTTTTCAAGCAAAGGGAAGTTTGAGAATAGTAAAACCATCATTTTTATGGTTTATTGATATTCTTAAGCCTTGGAATAGGCCCCTTAAATCAACGATCAATATTGTGTGTGCTAGACCTAAATACCTTACCAATCTTGAGATTGAATTGAAGTATTTTGGGTGTGTTTCCAAAGTGGAGAGATGAATGAACTTGACATGCATAAGCATATTGTTGATGAAGCCTTAAGATCATGATGGTGACATGATGTTAGTCATATGGAAGACATAATCAAAATAGGGCAAAGTGTGGTGTTAATACTCATATTTAGTTCCTCATGATTGTTAGAAGTTGTGCAGGGCAAAGACAAAGAATATTGTGCATATTGGATGGTGCATGGATGAAAAAATCAAGAAAGAGTGGCTGGTTATAACTAAGTGAGGAAGAAGGAGATCAAGAAGTAGCTTAATGCCTTGAAAAGAGAATCCAAGCACCTACAATTAAAAGGTGAAAGTGTGAATTGTTTATAACAAGAATTTTGGAATTCTTACTCTTGAATGTTGTTTGCCATTAGGTGAAAGAAAAAGTAAGACAAAGAAGGACACAATAACATGTGTCACTAGTTGGAAACATCAACCAAAGGTCTTAGAACCAATTTTTTTCAAAACTCTCAAGTTTCCAACACTTCAAAGGTTAGTATTGCAAGTTTAAGTGATAGTTGTATGAACATGGAAAACTAAGAAGCTTATCAACTGTTGTAAGGTGTTGTGTTTACATCAAAGTTTAATGTTAATATTACAATATTACTCTAGCATTGTTATTCTAATCCAACATGTGATTGGTTTATTAAGGGATCTTGAATGATGCTTATTATGAGCATTGATTGCTTTAGTTGTTGTATGTAATATATAGTGCAAAAGAATTACTCCACTAATTATAATTTCTATATATTTGTTAAATAAATTATAATCTCTCATGTTCAATGATTTCATAACTCCTTTGGTAGACCATGACTTGACTATACAAGTTTGTCTATAACAGAGGTTGCTACCACTGATCTCCCACAAGTATAATTGATTTTTCTTCAAAAGGCATTGTTGAACACTTAGGGAATGCTTGTATTAGGTCACAAATCGATTATAGTGATCAAAATATGACCCACGTGATAAAATATATGGAAAGAGGAAGAATGAAGAGAAAACCAAGATACACATATTATAGTTTGTAGCCATCATTTTATTATGTAAGAGATGATTACAAAGTTGAAGTGGTTATAACTGAAACATTGGTTAATACATAACTAGTAGTGACTTAATAATAAAAGGTAAGCCTTATATTCTAATACCTCCTTGCGAGGCTTACTATACACAAAGTAAAAACAAACACACTGATAGAAGATTAAAATAATAGAGCTAAATAGAACTACACATTCTTCATTAGCTTTCTTTTTTAAAATCATTTTTGACTGATAAGACGGCATCAAGTTGCCTCATAACCTTCGTAAAGATGTGGTTCTCGAGATGAATTCCTGAGTTCCCAGATTCCATCTACCCAAACTTCCGAAGTATGAATCCCTCAAATTATTGAACCATCCATATTGAGCTACATCCACAATGCTCCATCAAGTTGCCTCATAACCTTCGTAAGAAGGGTACCCAAGATCCACATGGTCTTGAACTAATTGAGCAACAATCCATGTTGAGCTTCATCTACACTAGATCCCTTCATATCTTCAAAGTTTGGGGATTCTTATAAAATACGCTTTCTATAAGTAAATTCTTCGCCACTTTCAACACTGGTGGATTTTCAACAATGACTATAATAATCCTTTCCGAGCCAAGTAAAACTTTCTTACAATCTCTATATTTGGAAAATTTAAAATCTTATGACTCTAAACATTATTGTTTCGACTCATCAACTTTTGCGCCTTTGGAAGCACAAGGTTTTGAATGTTTTCCATTTTCACACCAATATAACTTTGTAACTTGCAAATTGATACATCAAAATGATAGTTATAGTCGATATTTTGAATTTTTGACTTGAATTGTCATTGTATTTTGATAGATAATCAATCTCGAAATACCCTTAATAGACTATCAATCTCAAATATCCTTCACGACAATATTTTGGACTATAAAACATAGGGCAAATCATCTTGTCTTTCTCTGGCATTTTGCAACTTTGGTATATCCCCAATACCCTCTAGATGTCCTTCCTCAATGTTTATATTCCTTATCAAAGCTTGTGATTGTATATTGTATTTCCTTTGCTAAAAGTAATGTTTGTCTTTCTTCATACCCTATGTTTGTATCTCATTCGTGTCATTGAATATTAGACGTGCTTTGATTCACAAATTTAATTTTCTCAAAGCATGAAATTTTGATCAAACTTGCATTCTAAGATTTTTTTGACTATAAACACTATGTATGTTTTTGGCATTTAATCTCCTATCGTGCCCTTTTTCTAATGATTGAAAAGCATCTTTTGAACTTGAACTTTGTGAGCACACCTTTCGAAAATGTGTAGATGATTTTACTAAAGGCATGCCCTACTATAGTGGCAATTAGAAATACGATTGAAACACATACATGGATGCTCTTGACCTCTTCCCTTCTCTTTTTCCTTGAATTGTAGACCCCATCAACCACCAAAGGCTCGATACCAATGTTAGAATATGTGATGATAGAAAACAATAAGAGAAAATTGGAATGTACACATTGTAGTTTGTGTGTCCATCATTTTAATATGTAAGAGATAGTTACATAATGGTTGAAGTCGTTCAACCAAATCTTATTTAATACATAACTACTAATGACTTAATAATAAAATGTAGGTTTGATTTAATAAAGTAATGTTAGAATATTATTGGAAAATGTTGAGCAAAAATCTACAACGAGCCCTATGTAAAAGGAGGTCTAGGTTTCAAGCACTCGTAGAGGTGATGTCTCCTAAAACAGACATGGTTGAGCTCCTTCTCCTAAAGGAAGGAAAATCTTATTCCAATGAGGTGGAGGGATGAGATTGTTTACTATGCTTCAATAGGGGATGAGGTCAACTCACAAGCACAACTAGAGTGCTATATGAAGTCACATCCTCGGTGCCCCGCTAGTTCTCATTTCAAATGGACCACATATGTTTTTCAAGAGGGGGTGCAGTGAGGATGGTTCTTTCCATCCCACTAATGGCTCACTTATCTAGTGTCATGGGGATGAGAATGTCATCCAAATGATTGGCAAAATGTCTAGATGCAAAATGCTTGATGAAATTACAACTAATAGGTTCCCCATCGTACAAAGGACTAGGCTCCAAATTATGGTCTTCCCCTATGGAAATACCATCTTCCTCCAAGCTCATACAAAAATTAGGTGGTTGATCTCAATAGGAAAATAGAACACAAAATTATTAGAGAGTCATAATCCATTAACATTCCTACCAAGGAATCCATCATCATCATGGTGATGTAACTGCGTGGAGGAGTCTTATGACCCAATATGCTCGCCTCCATAAAACTTGGTTGCTTTAAAGAAGTAGTGGAAAAAATCAGCCTCCACTTTAAACGTCCAAAAGCCATCTTTGACATACATTGTGGACCCGAGGAAGAGGCTATGTTATTGTAATTTCATGAGGACTCGGTGGACAATGGCCAAGAGTATTTAGAAAAATCGGCGGTTATATATAGATTTAATGGCCTCTTTCCATGCCCACATACCTTGCATCAATGGATACATTTAACATGGATAAAACAATGTGATATTTATTTATGTTCAAAAGGTTTTTTGTTGCGTTATTTGAGGACAAGGAAGAATGTGAAAGAGCCCTAACGATGGACCCTAGTTTTGGGCTAATGTGGGATCGTTCATCACTCCATGGTTTCTAGATTTTGACTCAAATTCTCTCTTGTCACTAAAATTCCTATATGGGTTCGGTTCCCAACTTACCTCTGCATCTCTATCATGCTCTCAACACGATACATGATGCTTTAGGAACCATCAATCATAATGAAAATAGATATAAAGCATTTTTGTGTACTTTTTCTTGCGTTTGTGTGGAGCAAGATTTCATTCAAGGTCTATCGAATAAACCGATACTCAAATAGGGTAGATCTCAACTCATTCAAAGCTTTGGAATCAAAATACTTCCCAATGCCACACATGTAAACTTTTGGGACATCTACAAGCTTCTTGTCCCTAAAATCTAGTTCAACTAGTAAAAATGGGAAAACACTAGAGCCAAAAGATGGAGCTCTTTGGAACCAAAAATTGATTCTAAAGATGATGATCAAGATGCAAGCAACCAACATTCCACAGAACCAACATTATTTGTATGAAATGTGGTGGTATGTGCCTATAGCTTATCTAACTAGTCATGTATGGCATGTATATAGTCACTACTTTGATTGAATCATGAGAGAAGTTCATCCTCAAGAATTTGTGCACTAATTAGTGGTTTCATTATGATCTTAGGCAAAGACCAACTCCTCCCATCAAATTCATGTTGTTTGATTTGAATTGGTTTCTTTTCTAAGTTTAGGGTTGGTCAACTTCTATTATCCTAATGTTGGAATGGAGTTGTCAAACTCAAGTAGAGAGAAGTGCTCGCATGTAGATTTTTAGGATAGTTGTCATCCCGGGTAGAGAGAGAAGTAGTTTTATGGGCTTACTCATAATAGTAACCTTCAAGGCATAAAATCATAACAAATTCTCTTCTCGACATGTTTGGGGGTATATGAATACCCGTAAAATAATAGAAGAGGAAGAATGTGTGTTAAATAGAATGGACATGGAAATGAACAATAACTAGTCTTTAACGTCGGATCCACTAGATTTGTACACTCAATAAAGCACAAGGTGGCTTTCCATACATTCTTGAATCCTCATGGGTTAGGTCAAGGTATCCAACATGTGGATGATGGGAAGATGGTATGGAAAATGAGGATACAAATGGCTAATAGTTGAGGCAAGGTATATGGATGATCCTCTACCAATAGACTTGTGAGAGTGCAACTTGCCCATCAAGGGTAGAAAAAAATACTATCTTCCCATGATGGACTCTACGATCAAGGATGATTTCATTGTGTAACTATTATTCTATGTTATAGTCAACGAATGATCAAATATTTGGTTTGGCTACACGTATGAAGTGATTATTTGCATCTGTAATGTCATGTGAAGGATAGAGAAAAAGGAGACAAGGATATGCTTAAGGATAAAAGAGGATTAAAATCCCTTGGTGAAAAAAATACTTCCTAAAATGGTGGGAGAGGCAATTTTCTTGTGGAGGTAGTGGAACTTCACCATCAAGGACAATCAATTGCTTGATAATGAGTGTGAGTGAGTGGTGTGGAGTGAAATACCTCTCATATTAATTTTGAATGAATGTAATCTTGAATGTTATCATGATCCAAAGGAATGAGGAAACATGGTAAATGTCCAAATCTCTCATGACAGACTTGGTTGTCCAAATTCATTCACTTGCATATTAGACTATCCATCATGTAGTGCTAGCTAGCCTTGGATCTTAGTACAAATATAGCATGAACAAGGGTTGTATGAATGTG
Organism: Taxus wallichiana var. yunnanensis; assembly: GCA_018340775.1. Lineage (NCBI taxonomy): Eukaryota > Viridiplantae > Streptophyta > Pinopsida > Cupressales > Taxaceae > Taxus > Taxus wallichiana. The sequence goes on along the minus strand of CM031235.1, from coordinate 20,116,891 downwards.
ATGGCTAGAACTCAATCTGTAAGTATGGACTATGGTAGAATGGGAGCCATATAAGTGTGTTACAATTTTTTTGGAAAGTGGTAGCGTACTATTTTACATATTAGTGTGTTGTCTTTAATGTTTTGATTGCATTTGGAGTGTTGAAATGGTTGTATTATGGTTTGGAGATGTTGTAACTTGTGTGGAATGATGTCGTGACTTGTTTGAGGTGAAAAGAGATGTGTTTGTTATGTTTGGATAGTGGTTTTGGAATTTTGTTCGTGTTTGGAGGAATATTTGGTATGTGTTTGTATGGTTTGATAATAAATTAATCTTTAAGTGTATAATTGCTGGAAATGAAAGTTTAATTTTCCAATTAACTCTTTTTCACTCAATGAACACAACAAAATATAATGGTAAATAAATCCTATCACAAATCTAAACATGGTATCCAAATGCAAATTCTTTCTTTTTGTTTATTTTCAATGATTCTTAGATAACATGGGGCAACAAACAAACAATATATACAACTATAACTAAAATGGTTCTTTATGATCTAAATGAAACAACAATAATAGTAAATGAAATCTATAATTATCTAGGTACAATTATAAATTCATATGTAATCTATATTTAATGCATAAATAATATGTAGTTCCTACTTTAAAAATTCTTTTTGACAAGATAATGAAATGGATAGACAAAATGAAATCTAAATGAGGATGTGTTGATTTAAGAATAAAACATGTAAATCTGAAAGAAACTTATGATATGAGCCCAGGTCCAAAATGATGGTATAAACCAAAAACTCTTTTCAAAAGAAATATTGAAACTAATTTTTTCTGGAATAAAATAAATTGAATGTAACTACAAAGTGATTCAAACCCTAGATGCAATTAACTGAGAAAATTACACAAAAATATGAGGCTAAATCCCAAATATGGGAGTATCCTAGAGTGAAAAGGATTCAAATTTAGAACGTATCAACAATTAAGATGCAAACGAGGATCTAATCTAAATCATTTTCCTGCCTTTTTCAATAGCTTTTTTAGAAGGAAAGCACAACAAATGAATTCAAATATTTAAACTGAACTATGATAAAGATAAACAAAATGCACAAGATGCAACCTTTCTCTTGAGATGGATGGGGTTGGGCTAAATTATATTATTTTTTTCTTAGAAAACTATCTCCTTGTATGGTCAATGACCAATATGACAAGTAAGAATGAAACCACGAAAGGTTGATATGACTTAGATGGAAAGAAAAGGCAAGATGGAAGTAGATCTATGACTTGTACAAAGAGTTTTTAGTAGAAACAAATATATATTCCTTTGTTTAACCATCCAATAGAGCATGGATTTGGATGAGGTGTTATTATTCTCATTTTGTGCAAACCCTTTTTCACTACGCTTTCTTGAAGTGTAGAAATTTCCCTCGCACCAACACATGAGAATGAAATAGTTACCCTTCTTTAGATAATAATGTTGCAACTTGTTTTGTACCAAAGTAGTGGCATAGGGGTAAAAATCCATAATTCTCTTACATGGTTATGTTGGATGAAGGTTCTTATACTATCAATTTCTTGAATCGGATCGATTCATGTACCTTGGTAAAAATGTACTTGGGAGTGGAATTCATCTATGTTATGTCATGCTCCTATGATTATCATACTTTTATAGACTCCTTCTATGGGGTAGTATTGGAAGTATTATAGTAGAATACATTGAGGGCTGAAATTTTTAGTTTCTCCCACATTGTGTGGCCTCTTTATCATGTTGTTTGCTTCCATATTTGGGTTCTTTTATATCATTTGAGTGTTCCTTATTTATCATGCAAGGAATTTGTTGGCCATTTTGTCTTAGTGTTTCCATTGATGTCAAGTCCATTGATGATAAACAATATGCAAAGGTCATATGAGTCTGAGCGAGGTGTTGTCAAAGGTAAAACATGAAGATTGATTGGTAGTGTCATGTTTTGTGAAGCCATATGGTGTTCGGAGCATGATTCAAAGTGTGCATAGTCATCGTATGAGTCCTCCCAAGTTGAATAAAGGGTGTCATGAGGTTAAGCATGGTCCATATGGTGTTTTACTAGTGTTTAACTATCCATATGAGGTCATCAAGGCCAATTCATGTGATGTCATGGGTTGTAGTAGTCTTTATAGGCCTATTCCTAGACCTAGAACATGCAGAATGGTATGGAAGTATGTGCTTTTGAGGTGATCACTCTTTTTGGAGCATGGAAACAACATGGTGATGATATACATGAGGTATATGATGAGTTTTAGGACAATTCTCATAGGTTTGGTGGTGTTTCATGGTCCTTAGGAAGTAAGAAGGTGAAGACAAGCTAAATAAGCATAGGTAAGTCATTGTGGTTGGATATTTCTAGGAATATTTGAGATATGTGATGAGTATGGATAGTTAAAGGATGTTTTCATGATACTTCATGACAAGTTTCAGGTCACAGTAAAAAAAAAATTGCATGTTACATCAATTTTGGTAAAACATGGTTTTCTAGAGTGTTTTTTTGTGATAAATGTTGACTTTCTAATGCTCGTTGTGAACTGTATGCTTTACATGGGACCCAAATATTTTGAAGGATGTTTTTCCATTGAGATAAGAATATTTTCCAAAAAGAATGAGGTGGTTTGATTGTCAAGATTTTTATGAACAATCATTAAGAAGGTAAAGTGGTTTGAAACCCTCCTAAAACCATAGGTAAGAAGTGACTTAGATAAAGTTAATTTTAATAAGTGTGTTTTGATTCCTTTTGAAAAATTGATGATTAGATGTTGTAGAGGAATCCTCCAGCTTTCCAGGAAGGTATAGTAGTGCATGTGACAGTATGTGGACCCCACTCAAACAAACAAGTTTACAGAGTTTTTCGGTTTGTGGAAAACTTGTCCATTGAAGGTATTGAATAAATTAACATTGATTGTAGTACAAGATTTGTGCTAGATGTCCATGATAGTTTCAGACCATGGTTAGAGTCCTAGAGGGAAAAGTGTGCTCTATCTTTGATGACCGGACTTTGGGGTTGAAAAGTCAGTTTTGAGAAGTTTCGTGAGAGTGACTGGTTGAAGGCCTTCCATTTCGATTTGGAAGGAAATGTAAAATGTTCTGGAAAGTAGATTCAAAGACCTTTCTAATAATTTATGGTTTATCTCTTGATGAGTATTTTTATAGGTTAACAAGATTTGTTTGTAAGATGTAATTATAGGGTCTTGAAGACTGTTAGGAGAAGTGACAAAGTTTGTGATGTTTAGAGGTCTTCCACTTGGAATTGGAATAAAATGTGAGTTGTTACAAAATGTAGATTCAAGTTCCTTTTAGTGATAGATGATATGTCTATCGATGAGTCTATTTGACAGTGAACCAGTTCATTTTTGAATACCTAATTATGAGGTCTAAAGGATAGTTTAGAAGTGTTGGGAAATGTAAGTTCTTGAACACTTGTGGGCATAATAAAGAAGTATAATGAGATTGGGGGTGTTGTAGACGTCCAATGTGACACATTTCATCTTTTAGTGGAGCCTTGAAAGACTACAGTAGTTGCCATGGTTGGGGTCATAAGTTAACCCAATTTGAATGGTTCGGGACAAAACCGCTTTAACTAGTAAATGGAGGTAGGAGACTAATGATTTGGATTAATTGATGCTTGTTATCCACCGAATAGTTAAGAAGGATTAATTTTGTCCATAGTGAAGGAATTTAGAGGCCTTGAAAGTGACAACAAGGGTGCAAACCAGTGACTTCCCAAAACTTCTTTTTGGGCAAAATTTGGTGAAGAAGAAAGTAGGTGTGGTTTGCATTGATGGATGTTTCATGAAATATAACAAGCATGAATGTGTTATACAGGTAAATTGATTCTAATGAGTGGATACATGGCATAGTTGAGGTGCTATGGTGTGCTCTTGAGCATGTTTGGTGAAGACGGGTTCCTGAAAACAATTGTTTTGTGAAGGAAATAGACATTCTTGATAGTGTTATGAAGAATTTGATTGGTGAAAGTTAATGTGTGAGCATGAATGCATTTTTATGATATATTTGACATGTGTGAGGCCTTTAGAGGCTTGAATAATCATGGTGATGAGTTTGGAGGTCCTTGGAACTTAATGATGGGGTTTTGGGCCATTTTGAGTTGTTTGGTTATCTTACTTGCATAACCGACCTATATGAGTCCATTTTATGAATTTTTATGAGTGTATTGTTATGTTTTTGAGTTATAATGGTTGAACTCTTGGATGAATACCAACCTATGTTATGTTTCTAAGATGAGAAGGATATGAAGCAAGTGTTTTGGTTTATTTTTGAACTAGTTGTGCATGGAGGGAAAAATGTGACCTAGGTGAGAGAGTGAAAGTTGTTCAAGGTTATTAAGAGAGTTCTAAGGATGTGTGTGAAAATATAAAGAAGGTTAGAGAGTATATGTGCAAGGGTTTGAAGAAAAATTAGTCCATTAAAGTGTGAAATAGAGCGAGTTAAAGGAGAGAGAAGTTTGAAGAGGGTTTGATGTGTGTGTGAGTTGAACTTCAATCACAATCAATCAGTGGGTTCAAATTTTTGTCCTCTATTTTTAGGGGCAAAATTCACTATAAAATAGGACAAACATACCATAATGTCGAAAAATTTGAAATTCATACCTTCCCAAGACACCCCCAAGTCAATTCATCCATAGTACCAACCCTATCCTGTCATCAAAGTGACCCCTAAGTGATTTTCATGTATCCCCTAGGTGATTTAGGAAGAAAAAATCATTCAAGGAACTTTTGGAGCAAAGTATTCAACAATGGAGTTTTGAGCCATTTTGGAAGGGTTGTCATCAACCTTCCTATGACTAGTGCATCATCCCCGAAGAAGATCAAAAGGCTAAAACTCATCATGGAGGAGTATTCAAGAGCTAAAAATGTTGTGGAATTGATTTTGGAAGATTTCAAGAAGTTTTAGAGGTTTTGGAGCCAATTCAATGAAGGGGAGTTTTTGGGCCTGAAGGAGCCTCAAAAGAGGACCTAAACTTCAAAACAATATTTTGGGAGCTGAAATGAATTATGATCCCACCTATGGAAATAATTTTCAATACTCGATGGTACATGACATCTTGAAACCCTATACCTTTCTCTAGGCAAATCTTTCTTTTAGCACACAGAATGGTGGTTCCAAGAAAAAGTAGAAATTTGGAGGTTTATCACCCTAATTCAAGCCTTGATACCCTCACCATTCTTTTCATAAGATTTTTTCATGCAAAATCATATAAATAAGCACCCGAAAACTCATTCGAGAGCTCAAGATATGACCTTCACAAGTCAACTCTCAAGGTATGCTATTTGGTACTTAGCCAAGTTTCCAAAGGGACACATGTCAACCTGAGGTTAAGGCACATTTTCATGTCCCCATTTCACCTTTACAAAGGGACATGAGGTGCAAAATATTGTGCCCCACCCCTATTTAACCTCTTGGTCACTCATATGACCCCGATGACTCCCGTTAAGCTCTTTTTGGCCATTTTGAGCCCCCTCCTCCGTCGGTGCATGACTGAAAAGTGTCAACCTAGGTGTGAGGCACCCTTTGTGCCCTCATTTCCCCTTTCCCAAGGGTACAAAAGATGCAAAAAAATGTGCCCCCCTCCCTCAAGGTTGCCAAATACTATAAAAACCACACTTTGGCATTTTTTCGCTTAAACCCCCACATGCTCCATCCATTTGCCAAAACATTGGTGATTTTTCTCCATATTTCTTCACCATTTATTCTCTTTCTCCTTCATTATGCCACTTCCCTTGTATCTCACCACCATTATTTCGTAAGAAAAACTAGAAAAATCCATGCTCAAATCTCCAATTTTGTCCAGAATGAAGCAGTGCACGTGAGAATGAAAAAATGCAATATATTGAAATTTAGGGCATGGATCGAAGTGAAATTTATTTCTTCATCATTTTCAGAGGCCGTAAAAACTCATGTGACAAATTTTGCATGCATAATGTTGAATTTTCGTAACAAGAAAACTCTCATTTCCTGGCACCGAAATTTAAAAATTTATTATCTTCTGTTCTAGAGACCGGATCAAGATGAAATTTCATACATGAGATAAAAATAAAAAATCTAGAACCCCATTTTCCAAAAAAAGTAAGCCTTTTACACACACGACCGCTATTTTTGGTAAGTCATCACCAAAGGTAGTTGCGAAAGACAATGCACACTAAGGACATTCGAAGGTCAAAGTTGTATTCCAGTGCTAGAAATGGTGAAAACGGCCACTTACCAAAAATAGTAAGTTTTCTATATGGATACTAGCTATAATTAGTAATTCATTCCAAGGAAGCAACAAGGAGAAAGTAATGAATACAGGGGACAATTGGGAAAGATAATCTTGTTAGTGTGGTCAAAAAGGGCCAAAATCACCACTCACTAAAAACAAGTCTCTTATACAAGTGCTTACTATTAATAATAAATCATATCAAAATGGCGCTTTCTATAGAAGGAGTGCACAAAGGGGTAATCACCAAGTAACTTCACGGCCGTGGTCGAAAAAGTGAATTTTTGTGCTTACTAAAAATAGTAAGTCCCCTTCTCATGTACATGGAAGTGTTTCATGGGTTGTGGAATTCAAGTTCATATAATGGGTTTTCTTCACTATCGACAATGGTGTACTCATCATTGTTCATGTCTTTCCTTCTTGGTGTATACAAGAGATCTCAAAAGTGTCTTTCGACACTCATTTCATGGTTCAAGTTTCCTATGTATCATGCAAGAGGTGGAGTTTGCGATCATCATCGTCAGACTATCCATGGTATGTTTCATTAGATTGCTTAATTCAACATGGCAGTGTTGTAAAAGGTCATTATAGGAGTTGTTTTTCATTCTTATCTTCTCTGGAGGGGATCTCCATGAGCGACATGGTCACAAAAAGTTTCATTCAAAAGTGTTTCTAAACACTTAGCTCTCGGTGACCGTGTGTCCGTGAAAAGAAATTTTCTCGTGTTGCGAGGCATTTAAGGATCTAGAGTTCATTGCATTGGAGCATTTTCATCGGGTCATCTGAAGGATCAGTGGACTTCATTAGAGGAGGATTCTTCTTCATCGACGCTCCTCATTTCTCTCTCTTCTCTTCCCCCACTTTCTCTCTCCTCGTTTAAATTCTACGTTGAGGTTGCAATTTTTCATAATGCCTCTAATTAATGAAAAATGAATTTATTTTCAATGTAATAAGTCACCCTTAAGTCATAAAAAGGGGACTTAATTTTTTCTAAGGATGTAAAAAGTCATTAGTTGTGAAACAACATATGAAAAGGCATCGAGGGATAGGCGAAGAGACATCTCTTATTCTATAAATTGTAAAGGCATTCCCTTTCCAAAGGGTTGTCATTTGTTTTGTAATCTCATGAGAGAGTGACTCTTGTGAAGGAACAAAGAGATAGTTAATTTTCTTCCACTTCTCCCCTCTAATGTTTTCCTCCATTTTCCCTACTTTGTACAACACTGTTGAGATACTAATAAAGGAAGAAGTTTCAGTTTCCGAGACATATGAATGAGTGCATCTTTGTATACATGTTTTCCTGTACTTATTGGTATTGAAACATTGTTGTTTTCTTCATGTAAATGTGTGATGGAATTTTTTGATTAATGGTGTAGGAATCTGATTTTCTACCTACAACATTAATTCCTCTTCCTTTTTCTAAATCACTTTCCCAATCTCTTGCAAAGTCCTCTCTAGCAAGAAATTGCTAGCTTTGTCGCACGGTTAGTGGAGTGCCCCTGTTGGATCCTCGACCATAAGGCCACCACAGAAAACCACTTTCACACACGCATGTAAACACGGAGCTGCACCATTCAAGTAGAGGGACTTAGATTCCCAGAGTGTTGGCAAGAAATCCATAGATTTATCCACCTGAAATTTTTCTCACCAACAAGCTTATTTTTCAGGTGATCATTCTTCTACAAAATTTATTATGATGAGTCATATTCATATGAGTTTCTTGTTATGAGTAATATCAACAAGGGTTTAGGGGTTGGTGCTCCTTGTGGGGTTGGTGCCCCAATAAAGAAATATCTCGTGATGTGTAATATTCAATTGATTCCTTTCTTTGTGTAATATAAGAAATGGTTTTCTGTGGGTTTTCTTTCGTATGAGGGTTTCCCACTTACATCTTGTGTCTATGTGTTATGTTCATTTAAATGTATGGTGCACACCTAATAAACTCTTATTGAATATATATGATTGAGTGGATGTTAATGGATGCTACAAATAATGGTAAATAAAGTAAGAAATTTGTAGGATTGATTCACCACCCTCTCAATCTATTGCACTTCCAACAATTGGTATTAGAGAAGGTCCCTGAGAAGCAAGTTTAATTAGTCGAAGGAGATCCTAAAACACAAACAATGGTTAATTCTTCAGATGTTGAGGATGCATTGAGAAGGAAGTATGAATTTGCAAAGTCCTTGATTCATAGTCTACAAGATCATATCAATTGCATGGAGTTAGATCATGGTCAAGCCATCAAGGGTTTGGAATTACAAGTTGATAGAGTTTTTAAAGCCCTAATGGATAAAGAATAAGTTTGCTCTAGGTATGAAGAAAAATTGAAAGCCGTAGAATCTGATTTGGAAGGTGCATATAGCATGTTGAAGATGTATGAGAGGTTAGAAAAGAGCACTAAAGCTCTTGATGGAATCTTAGAAAGACAAAGAGTTGCTAATGATAAGGCAAACCTAGGTTTCAAAGGAAAGCAAAAAGAGAATGATGAAGAAGTTGGACCAAACACTCAATCAAACATGAAGGTGACAAAGAATATTGATTCGAGAAGGTCTAATCCTATTAGACAACCTAATTCAATGAGGTATGGTGTTTCTTTCAATGGATATATCTATGTTTGTCATAATTTTGGTCACAGAGCTAGAGATTGCAAAAGGTCTTCTAGGAATGTTGAAAGTCTCTTCAAGGGTGAATGTTACTCATGTTGTGAGTATGGTCACAAGGCTAAGGATTGTGGTTGGAACCTTAGTGTGTATGAGCCTAGAAGTTGGAAGGGTGTTGTGTGTTTCAAGTGTCACAAACAGGGACACATTGCTAGATTTTGTCACCAAGATGAATCTCCAAGAGTCAATAAAGGTTTCAAGCATTCAAAGGAAAGAGAATAAATATTTCAAGAGGAAAATCAATACTAAAAAGGAATTTGAGATAGTCAAGAGTGTTCTTATGGTCAAGAAGGATGTTTATCAAGGAAAAGAAGTCAAAGGAACCGAGTATCGCTTTGAAATGCATAACATGAAGTCTGATCAAATGAAGTTTGTCAAAGAAGGGACTAGTTCAATCAAGATGGAAAACAAGTTCATCAAGTCTAGATCAGATCAAGGAGGTATGTTTTCCTTGGTTGAAGAATCAAAGGTTGATGAAAACCATATGTGTTTAACTCGCCATTTAGTCTCCAACATGAGAAGTTGAAGAAGCTACGAATTTGGGATACTTCAAGAGTCATAAGGTATGGGATGTGATCTATCCATGTGGTTTTGAGTCCTTGTTATTAGTAGGTGTCTAATGTGTTAAGCTATGAGTATTGTGTCTTTGAGCTCTTAATTAATTATGGTTGAGCCTTGTCATGTTCTATAGTGTGATCATAATCACAAGGTGTTTTTAGATGAGTTAATATCTTTACCAAGTTGTGAAGGTCTAGTTTAAATAAGCAAGTGAAGTCATGATCTTATCAAAGTGAAAGGAAGTTAGTATATGTTGACATTTGAGTCTCAAGGTTTTGTTGATCTCAATGTCTTGAGTTAGTATTTCAAGGTCTAACAAAATTATATATTCTATTAATTGTTTAAGTAACATGTGTCAAAGTATGTATTTTGATCAAAATTTTCATTTTGGGTGTTTATTTTCTTAATATCTCTCATTGCAAGTGTATTGAATTTCAAGTTTGTAGTATAAGGTCATAAAAAGTTGCTTTTTGTTCTCTTAAATTCAGTGTACTCCATTGAGGCATGAAGTATGTGGAGTAGGTCTCATTGGACCTCTAAATGAATCTAAAATTAGAGGGCTTACTTGATGTCAACTGATTAGAGGTGATCACTTTGTGACCAATGCACCAATGTTTCCCAATATGCAAACTCTTATAAATCACATAAAAGATTGGTTTATGCTATAAATGTCATTCATGGGCTTGTTAGCTTACATACCTTATGGGTCCTTCCTAAGATATACCTTGCCTTGACAATGAAGCCCTTACTCTAATGGAGTTACAAGATCATTTCCACCTGTTTGAGCATGTTCAAAACATCAACTAATGCTTCAGGCTCTTTGATGAATAATCTAGCAATGGTATGCACTCCTAAACTCTGAACTCTTCCCTCAAGCTTCTTAAGGCCTTCTTAACACAACTCAAGGTCTAGATTGCAATTTTATCCCTTCCATGCCCTCAACCTACTCTCTCATCACAAAACACTAACTAAACTTGATGCTTCGCATCAAAAAGTCAATACCGACAAAGGTTGTTGAGATGGTATGAAGATGAGTACAGTCTTGATTCAGGCATGAAAGTGGAATAGCTCTTTGTTTCAAGCAAGTGTTGAAAAGTAATGACTAAGGTATGTGCATTAGTCATTTGAAGAGAAAGATAGGATTCTTAGAACTTAGGGGATTGAGATCATCAAGCTTGAAGGTTAGTTAAATTCATTTTTTTACAAAAAGTATATAGAGTTTTGAGTCGAATTAATTATGCTTGTGATGATGTATGAAACACAAGCATGATCGAAACTATGCCAAGGAACATTGTTGAAGTTCCTCTCAGCTTGAAGCATTTACAAGTGGTCCTGTGTGCAAGATAGTTGTGTAGAGTGCAGTAAAAATTGCATTTAATAACAAAATGGCAGAAGCACCCTTGAAAAGTGAGTTAAGATTGTGACATCTAATGCAATCCAATTCCATGGAAGTTGGTGAAGGTTGACAACTAGGCTTTGAGGAACACAAGAGATTTAGGAGGAAATATATCAGAAGAACAAGTCTCGAAGGATCAAGGTGAAGTATTTTAACATGAGAAGACCTCAAACATAGCTAAACGATGGATTTATGGGCAATGCCTTTTAGTTGGTGACAATGGGATCTGATCTTGATAAAAACTTTGGGATAATCAATATGTTTGTTTCAAGAAGGTTGATCTATGTTTTTATCATATAAAAATAAGCATTAAAAGGAACTTAAGGGTTGATCCAAGAAGCTATGATTCCTATCCATGACCTTGAAATTCATGAGGGTTTGTGTATGCATAACTCAGAAGAGCAGAGCCATGAAAGGAAGATGTGCAAAACCATGAATTAAGTCCTAATGCTAAGGTATGTGTGAAGTTGCACTTGGTTTTGTTTTAAAACATTAAAGGACGATATTGAGAAAGCAAAATGAGATCAAGTCTATATCGGAGGACAAGAAGATAAGAATAAATCAATAAATAGAGTATGAGATTGAAGTTTGATTTAGGTCGGATAAATCTATGTAAGTACATCAAATACAAAGGTAGCTTAAATTATCTTCATCCAATAAGTGGTGAATCTAAAAGGTATGACAATCAAGTATGTGGAGTATGCATAGTAACCATTTATTCCAAGTTTCATGAATTCCACAGATCAAGTTGATGGTGAACACTATGCATTGAGATTAGAAAAGTCGTTAGAAGACATAGGTGGTTGAACAATAATGATTTGTATGTGTGTGATTTTACCTTAGAAGGGTCTTTGAAGATCTATTCATGATATTAAGCTTGGAGTACATGGATATGCTAATGTTTGCTCTATAAGAAGTTCCGATAGGGACTTGAGAAGTCCGTATGTGATGAAATAATGGTGTATTTGAATGGATTAAGGTTTGTATTAGCTCGGGGGAGATAGTTGTCCCATGTTTTTGTTTTTTCAAGGATTTTTTATATCTAATGCTTAAAACCAATTTGATCTATACTCTTTGATGTGCCCGATGAGTTATAAAAAAATGACTCGATATAGTAAGAACATGAACAATACCGCATATTGATTGTTGTTGATGGTCGCTGAGTTAAAGGGGGAGATTTATTTGTCTTCCACCTTGGAAAATGAAGCGAGGTGTTATAGGACAAGTTTGTGTGATATCTTGTATCTTGACAAGATTCATGTGTGTTGTGAAGGATTAAAATGCCATGGTATAAGTTTGAGAAGACCTCATAAGACAAATGATACTAATATTGACCTTTAAACAAGAGTCTAAGGTGTTTATGACATCAAGAAAATGTTATTTTACAATGACGATGGTTAATAAATAAGTATAAATGTAGGGGAGCTTGTGAAAGCTCTAATAATTGAGAAAATGTGAAATAAGGCATTATACACTAAAAGTTTGATTCGGGATTGAGATGTTTGATTGTGACACTTTTCATTGCACGTGAACAAGGTATGAGATCAAAATTTTGTTTTTCATTTAAAGAAGGGTGGTACAAATCTAGGGGGAGCTATAAGGAAGTGTGTCATGTTGTGTATAGGCTTCCATTGTTGTCAAAAGTTGGTCTAAATTTCTCTCAAGATATTCTTTATGTCCAATGGTCCTAAAAGGTGCAAAGGTAGTATTGAAGACAAAATTTGTGGTTTTAGCATGGAATGGACCAAGAAGAGAGTTGCAGATCATGGATGAAGACAAATTTTGGAGAGAATACACTCAAGGGGAGCTATTTGGAAGCTCACATTCATGTCCGTGGATCAATTTTTCTCGATGCTAAGGTTAGAAAATAAAAGGTACAATCCAAAGGGGAGTCAAGCAAATAAGTGTGTTTTGAACATTTTTATCATTGTGTGTTGCCATTTTTCATGTCTTGTTATCATTATAGCATTTTCATAGATGTCAAAGGGGGAGAGAAGCATCAGAAACATGGAAATGAGGTCATGTAGTGTGTGTTTGTCTTATGGTTGCCATTAATGTTTCTGAAGGTGGTTTCCATCAATGACAAAGGGGGAGATTGTTGGCCATTTTGTCTTAGTGTTTTCATTGATGTCAAGTCCATTGATGGAAAATGGCATGTAAAGGTCATAGGAGTCTCCATTAGGTGTTAGTCAAAGGTCAAACATGAAGGTTGATTGATAGTGTCATGTTTGGTGAAGTCCTATGGTGTTCGGAGCATGGTTTAGTGTGCATGGTCATGGTATGAATCCTCCCAATTTGAATGAAGGGTGTCATGGGTTGAAACATGGTACATATGATGTGTTACAAGTATCCAAGATTCTGTATGAGCTCATCAGGTCATTTCATGTGATGTCATGGGTTGAATAATATTTTTAGGCCTATTCCTAGACCTAGAACATGCATAATGGTATGGAGGTATGATTTTTGGCGTTGGTCAGTCTTTTTTGGAGTATGGCAACATGGTGATTGTATACATGAGTTATAAGATGAGTTTCAAGTCAATTCTCCGAGGTTTGTGATTATTTCATGGTCCTTGGGAAGCAAGAAGGTGAAGAAAAGCTAAGTAAGCAGAGGTAAGTCACAAAGTGGTTGGAGAGTTTCAGAAATATTTGAGCTATGTGGTGAGTATGGATAGTTAGAGGATGTTTTCATGATGCTTCATGATAAATTTTAGGGAAAAGTGAAGAATAGTTTGCAAGTTACATAAGGTTTTGTAAAACATTGTTTTTAGAGCATTTTTGTGCTAAATGTTGACCTTATGATGCTCAAGTTATGAATCGTATGCTTTGTGAGGGACATATATCTTTTGGGGTTTTTTTATTGAAATAAGAATATTTTCCAAAAAGAGTGAGGTGATTTGATCGTTAGGCTTTTACGAACGATCGTTAAGAAGGTAAAGTGGTTTGAAACCCTCCAAAACCCCAAGTAAGAAGTGACTTGGAGAATGGATTGTACTTGAGTCTATTTTGATTCTTTTTTCAAACATGATTATTGGAGGTTGTAGAGGACTCCTCCATATTTCTAGAAATTTATGGTATTACATGTGATAGTATGTGAGCCCCACTCAAACAGGTAAGTTTATGGATTTTTTCAGTTTGTGGCAATGTTTTCCACTTAAGGTATTGAATAAATTAACATTGATTGTAGTTTGAAAGTTTTGTTAGATGTCCATAATAGTTTCAGACCATGGTTGAAGTCCTAGAGGGAAAATGTGACCTATCTTTGATGACTAGGATTTTGAGGTTGAAAAGGCGCTTTGAGCAGCTTTTAGAGAGTGACTCGTTAAAGGCCTTCCACTTTGATTTTGAAGAAAATGTAAGATTTTATGGAAATTAGATTCAAATACCTTTCTAATAGTGTATGGTTTGTCTCTTGATGAGTAGTTTTTCTAGGTTAACCAACTTTGTTTATAAGACATAATTATGGGGTCTTAAAGTCTTTTTGAGAAGTTGCAGAGTTTGAATTGTTTGGAGGTCTTCTAGTTAGAGTTGAAAGAAAATTTCTATTTTTCTAGAAACTATATTTAGAGGCCTTTCCAATGATATATGGTTTGTATCTTGATGAGTTAAATTTATGGGTGAGCCGCCATTTTTAAAGACCTAATTATAAAGTTAATGGGAAGTTTAGCAAGTCTTTGGAAAATTGAAGTGCTTGAGAACTTGTGGGCACAATGAATAGGTCTAATGAGCTTGGGGGTGTTTACATATCCAATGTGACATGTTTCATGTTTTAACAGATCCTTAAAAGAGTGTCGAGTTTCCATGGTTGGGGTCAAGTTGACCCAATTTGACTGGTTCAAGACATGACTACTTTGGTTGGAAAATTGAGATAGAAGACTAATGATTTGGATTAGTTGATTATTTATATCCACAGAGAGTGAAGATGTATGAATTTTTTCCCTATTGAAGGAATTTAGAGGCATTGAAAGTGACAGAAAAGGTGCAAACTAGTTGAGTTCCCAAAACTATTTATTGGGCACTCAGTTTGGTGAAGAGGAAAGTAGATTTTTTTGCATTGATGGATGTTTCATGAGGTATATAAAGCATGGATGTGTTCTATAGGTCAGTGGATTTCCAATGAGTGGTTACATGACATAGTTGAGGTGCTATGGTGTGATCTTGAGCATGTTTGGTGAAGACTAGTTCCTGAAACAATTGTTTTGTGAAGGAAATGGTCCTTCTTGGTAGTGTTATGAAGAATTTGATTGGTGAAAGTTAATGTGAGAGCATGGATGATGTTTTTATGATATATTTTACATGTGTGAGGCATTTGGATGCTTGAATAATCATGGTGATGAGTTTGGAGGTCCTTGAGGAGCTTAATGATGGGGTTTTGAGCCATTTTTGGCTTGTTTGGTGTCTTAGTGCATGACCGACCTATATGGGTCCATTTTATGAATTTGTATGAGTATATTGTTATGTTTTTGAGTTGTAATGGTCGAGCTCTTGGATGCGTAATGACCTATGTTGTGTTTGTGAGATGAGAAGCATATAAAGCAAGTGTTTTGGTTCATTTTTGAACTAGTTGAGCATGGAGGAAAAAATGTGACCTAGGTGAGAGGGTGAAATTTGTTCAAGGGAATTAAGAGAGAGATGAGGATGCGTGAATTTTTTTTAAGAAGGTTAGAGAGCATGTGTGCAAGGGTTTGAGGTCAAATGAGTCCATGAAAGTGTGAGATAGAGCGAGTTAAATGAGAGAGAAGTTTGAAGAGGTTTTGATGTGTGTGTGAGCTGAACTTGGATCGCAATCAACTATGGGATTAGCCTATTTTCAGTGATCATTATTCTACATAATCTCTTATGATGAATCATATTCATAGGAGTATTTTTTTGTGATTAATATCAACAAGGGTTTAGGGGTTGGTGTTCTTTGTGGGGTTAGTGTCTCACTAGATAAATCTATTGTGATGTGTAATACTCAATTGAGTCCTTTTTGTAATATAAGAAATGGTTTTCATTGGGTTTTCTTCCTCGTGATGGTTTCCCACTTACATCTTGTGTTTATGTGTTCTCTCTCATGTGTTATGTTCATTTGAATGTATGGTGCACACCTAATAATCTCTTATTGAATGTATATGGTTGAATGAATGTTAATGAATGCTACAAATAATGGTAAATGAAGTAAGAAATTTGTAGGATTTATTCACCCCTTCTCTCAATCCATTGTGCTTCTCATAGACTTGACATTAATGTTTGACCATTTCCTTAATATTTCTACATAATAATGGGGTGTCATTATCATTTCATTCGGTAGGAAGCCCATTTCTATTTGGATATTCCAGTGTAGACCAATATTGTATAAGATCATTCAACTCATTTCATAATCCATGATTTTTTGATTCACTAATATATTGTGGAAGGTATTTCGTATTCATGTAAATATTTGTCCTTTTATTGTGGAAATTTCCATTACATGCAATTTTCGGTATTTTTTTCTTCTAGGTAATACTCATCTTGATTACATCAAAGAGTCACTCAAATAAGGATATGTGATGACATAAATTCATTCTTTTCATTTTCATTCAATTTCTTATTGAGTCCCAATTTTATCAAAGCAATATAAGTTTTGACAAAGTATTCCTCTCTTCAAAGGTGCATAAGGCACTTCTATACTAGTGTGCACACCTTTATTCCTAGAAAAAATTTGGGATGATGTGCATATTCACCATTACTAAAGGACCCTAGCCCGTGCACACAAAATTTATAAGAGAGGACCAAGTTTGGCATGCGGTTATTTTACAAGGGCTCCTATATTCTTGCACACAAGGGAACATGGGTACACTTTGTCAGATCCGCATGCAAGAGTTTATTAGGAACATCATTCAATGAAAAGAAAAGAAAGAGTTAAATATGTATAATAGACTTCTTTCATGTGTAGTAAGAATTAGTGGCACACATAAACAATGCAAGTGTAGTTCACTAGTGATGCACAGTCTCTAATAGCCAAGGCCATTACGTAGAGCCCAAGAATAAGGGAAGATGTCATGTGATCCAAGAGGATTTCTACTAAGAATTTTTTAATCTATTATTCAGATTCAGTTGCAAATAATTTTATTGCATAGAGTACGTCGAGAGATTTTCGACAATATGCGGATCGTGGAAAACAAAGGTCATATGTGAAATATATCGCATGTTGAAATTTTGGCCCAAATGTTAAAAAGTGAAACATGCGGTATGCGGATGTTGACTCGTGCACGATCACCAAGTGGAATAATAAAATTGTTACAAGTGACAACATAATGAAAATAAGGTTTTGGTTTTCTCCTCTAGTTAGCCGGGTTTGATACACTCGCTTTTGAGGAGGGTGCCTTAGCCTCTTTATTTCACACCTACTTACAAGCCACATTTCTTTTATATGGTAATTTATTCAACCCAATGTGCATGTAGGATTAATAATCAGTAACTTTTAAACTATGTAATTATTTATTTATTTCTACCACATACCAACTTTGCCAACTCACCACCTTACATGTCAACTCGTCACGCACGCAGCCTAACTCTTCATGACCACATGTTAACTTACCATCTCCATATGCCCAACCTTAGCACATTACATTTCAACCCAAGTGCTTAAGGAGGCTTAAACCTTGGACCTCAAAACAAAATTATAGGCACCCAACCAATATGCCAAGAGCTATGAAACAATATAAAGGGTGTTATTTTTTTATCTAAATAGTAGGTACTTTTTGACTGTGTAAGAAGAAGCCTATAGTGAAATTTTTGGAATTGTAAATCTAAATCGACGATTTTTTTCGCTTAATTGCAGAGTGGAGACTCCTAATCAGGTTGTGGAGATTTTAAAATTGTGGAACCTCTTTTTAAGGTAATTTTTATAATTTTAAATAGACCACTTTGTTGGAGGACCCGGAGATGTAGGCAAATTACCAAACTCCATTATCAACTTGTGTGTTCTTGGAGATCTCTAATTCTCTTTATAATTTGATTTGCACAATCATTTATAGTTGAAGATTTAGTTCAATAATTATGGAAAAATGTAATTATTTTAAAAATATCCATTTTAATCTTTTTAAGTGCAATTTTGTAGGATCTTGTGATTTAAAATTGCATATGATTACAGATCGATTTGGTATCGAGCTTGATTTAGCGATCAAATTAACCATTATTTTGGATTGCAAGTGTTTGGTGTATGTTAACAAGGTCTCGTTCAAGATGTGGTGAAGGAACATTAGCAAAATTTGATCCCAAAGTTGGATCGAGGCATTCACAACGTGGAAATATGGCTGAGGAACAAGAAGATGAATTTCGTCGATAATTCATGTAAATGAAAGAAATGGTGGAGGAATTATACCGTGATCATAGCGAATAGTTGGATAATGAAGCCACATGGGATAAACAAGTTGTACATGAAGGGACAATCTACTCCACCTGAATTTGTTCTCCCTCTTCCAAGGATGGTAAAAAAATTGATTCTCTTCCTTCATTAAAATTGGATATTAAGTTTGAATTGCCAATGTATAATGGAGAGATTAATACAGAGAAATTGGATAATTGGATCAAGAAAATTGAAGTATATTGCAAGGTTCAAAAAAATTGATGATGAGGAAAAATTCACTTGGCTACTCTTCGAATGAGTGGAACAACACTCATTTGGTGGGAGAATAAGGTTATAAGATATTGCAAAAAAATGTAATATAATTTCTATTTAGAGTGAATTTGTTTCTAAATTAAGACAATAATTTTATCCTTTGGGTTATATGCAACAAGCTATGATGGATTGGAAAATTTTAAGGAAAACTAAGGGAAAAGTGTTCAGGATTATACACAGAGTTTAGAAAATGACTCTTATTTTGGGTATTTCTCTTCATACACAAGAAACACTATTGAAATATATTGGTGGGTTACATATTTATTTGAGACATATGATTCTCATGTTTAATCCTACTAATCTTCATATGGTGTGCATGCAAGATACTCATTTGAAACTAAGGGGGAAAATTTCTAAAGAGTCATTTTCAAAAAACAAGAACAAGCAATCTGAAAGTAAAGAGAAAAGTTCGAAGGAAAAAGTTCAGGAAAGGGTAAGAAAAAAACTACTTCTACTGTTAAGAAGGAAGATGAGAAGCCTATTTGCAAACATTTTCAAAAAATCATGATGTGTCTAAGTGTTGGAAATTACATCCGGAATTGAAACCAAAAAAAAAAATGAATAAGAAGGAAAAGAAGGAAAATGTCATGGTTCAACAAGATCTTGGATCAGATTTTGGTGATGAAACAAAAATCACCACCATGGGTTTACAAGGTTGTACTTATTCTTCCTCTTCTAACACTAGCTCATCTGTTGTTGCTTCTTCATCTAAGTAAAAATCTATACATGATGAGAAAAAATGAAATGAATTGTTCCACATTAGATTTATTTCTAAACATACTAAGATTGATACTCTATTTGATAGTGGATCTCAAGCTAACTTGATTTCAGAGGAGGTTGTTAAGAAATTGGGGCTTCAAACTAAGCCACATCCTAAGCCTTATCCATTAGGATGGGTTTGTGATGATGCCAAGTTTCAAGTAACAAAAACTTACAGATTAAGTTTTTCCATCACTGACAAGTTCATTGATGAGGTAGATTTGGATGTTGTTCCTTTAGATATTTGTGGTATGGTTTTGGGAAGTCCTTATCTTTATGATAGAAAAAAATATTCTATAGGGAGGAAAATAAATATGTGCTTGTGAAAGATGGAGTTGAATATATTGTAAGATCTCACTGTATCAAAACAAGCTTATCTCTTGTTTCTGTAGGACAAATGAAAAGGCTTGTGAATTCAAGCAAGTCTTTTGTACTCATGGTTGTAAAGGCCAAGGAAAAAGACAAGTCCAAGGCATTTGAGGATTGTGATCCTAAACATAGGGATGATTTGATTAAAATTGTTTCTAATTATGATGATGTGTTTCAAGATCCACAAGGATTACCTCCTAAACAAGGAGTACAACATGAGATACATTTTCTGCAGGATGCTCCACTCCCTAATATTGGCATGTATAGATTTTCCATGGTTGAGAATGAGGAGATCAAAAATTAGTGATGGAATTGTTGGAAAAAGGAGTTATTCGTCCAAGCTCATCTCCTTGTGGTTCACCTATTATCTTGGTGCCAAAGAAATATGGCACATGGTGGATGTGTGTTGATTTTCGTGCTTTAAATAAGATCATGGTTAAAAATTGGTACCCTCTTCCTCACATTGATGATTTATTAGATCAATTGAAAAATGTAATTTATTTTATTAAGTTAGACTTGAGAAGTGGTTATCATCAAGTTAGAATTAATGAAGGTGATATTTGGAAAAAAATTTAAAACAAAACAATGATTGTTTAAATGGTTTGTTATGCCTTTTGGATTGTCCAATGCACCGGCTACATTCATGCATGTGATGAATGATGTTTTTAGGCCATTCATTGATGATTTTGTGATAGTCTACTTAGATGACATTTTGATTTTTAGTGAAACATGGGAAGATCATGTTATTCATATTCAAAAAGTCATGAATGCTTTGCGAAAGGAGAAATTATATCTGAAGATGTCAAAATGTGAATTTGTTAAAACATCTTTAGTTTATTTGGGTTATATTGTAGGACATGACGAACTGAAAATTGATCCTATAAAAGTAAAGGTCAGTATGAATTGGCTTAAACCCAAGAATGTCAATTAGATTATAAGTTTTCTTGGCACAATACAATATTGGAGAAAGTTTATTGTTAAATTCTCGTTTATTGCATCTCCTTTGCATTCATTGACTAATATCAAATAGGTATTTCAGTGGGGAGGCAAGCATAAAAATCCTTTGATACACTGAAAGAAAAGATTAGTACCGCTCCTATCTTGACACTTCCAAATTTGTAGCAGCCATTTGAGATTGAGACAGATGCAAGTGACTATGTTATGGGGGTTGTCTTGATGCAAAAAAGAAAACTAATTTGTTATCATTCTGAAACCTTCACTAGTGTAGTAAAAAATTATCCAACTTATGATAAAGAGTTGTATGTTTTGGTTCAAAGTGTGAAAAAGTGGAAACATTACTTAATGGGAAAGGAAACAATTATTCATATAGATCATCAGCCCCTCTAGTATCTACAATCACAATCCAAACTACAACAATCTAGACACTTTCGTTGGATGGGTTTCTTACAGCAATTTCATCTGGTGATCAGGTATAAGAAAGGTATACAAAATAAGGTTGTTGACATGTTATCTAGACCTCCTATTGTTGCATCTATCTTTTTACAACATATTTTTTGCTTCATGAGAGTTATAAAGAGCAATATGCTAATGATGTTGATTTTAAGGATGTGTATGAAGACTTGATGAGTGGTAAATAGGTAGAAGAATTGGACTATCATGTGTAAGATGGAATCTTATATCACTTGGGTAAAATTTGTATTCCTCAAAATGAAAGAGTGCATGTGATTAGGGAAGCTCATACTTCTCTTATTTCTGGTCATTTTGGTGTTGGTAAGATAGTTGCACATTTACAAATGTATTGTTATTGGCTTGAATGCAAGAAAATGTTTCCAAGTATATTAAAGGATGTGTTCTTTGTGCCACAAGAAATCCTAGTAACATGAAGTTGGGATTTTACACTCCTCTCCTTGTCCCTACCCATCCTTGGGAAAGTATTTCCATGGAATTTGTAGGAGGCTTGCCTATGTCATGAAGAAAACATGATTATTTATATGTGGTGGTGGATAGATTTAGCAAGATGTGTGTGTTAATTCCTTGTACTAAAACTATTACTAGTGAAGGGATTGCACATACACCAAGCTCAAGAAGAGCACTACATTTCATCCACGACCGATGGTCAAACCGAGCTTGTTAACCGCATAGTGGTAGATCTACTTCGAGGATATTGTGTCAAATGCCCCAAATTATGGGATGAACATTTGTGATGAGGCCAGAATATGTCTCGTTAATGTACAATAAATGATCTTATTTTACTCTCCTTTTTATCAAGTTTGACTGCATTTTGTGACTTTTGTTTGATCTAATATAAGTTAGGATGTAATTGTCCATCTTTTGTTGATTGTAGTTCTAACGTTTAAAAACTCTGTAATTCCTAACAAAGTGCTTTGGAAATTCAGTTTTGTAATAAAACAGTCACAATCAGTCGGAAGAACAAAGTATGAAGTGGTCAACATGTTTTTGGAAGAATTGGTTTCAATACGGCTCAATTCCTAACTTCCAGACTTAGTTCCGAAACTCCATTATGCAGTTATGAGCTCTATCACTTAGTTTTGAAACTTTCGGACTTAGTTCTAGAACTCTTGTATGTAGCTCCGAACCCTCACAGCTTAGATCTGAACGATTTCCTTTAGTTCCTAACTTTTCTATAGTTCTCGGAACTTCTTTAAAGTTTTAGAACCGGTGAGAATTTATTTATTCCTACAATGTCTGGTGATTTAGCAATCAATGATCCTTTCAATCAGGAGTAGATTAGAATATTTCTGATTCTTCATACTCTCAGATCTAGGGATAACTATCATACAACGAAGATGTCCACCATGATCCAATTCAACATCTATTTTGGGCACGATTCGGTTCTATCTGAATCGGTAGGACAAATATGGTTGTAAATGCACTGTGGAAGAAGCATATATATGCAGAGACTTGTAGATAGAATAATATAGAGATAAATATATGCATAGATAAAGGCACGAGAGATAGAAAGAGACAATACATTTTTGTAATGCAGAACATTTTATCAATAAAATAGCCATTTCTGTTTTGAGAGTATATTAAGTTGTCAAATCCTATTTCAAGGTGGAGCAAGGGCCCACTCTTCCAAGAACTAGGATCTTTGTTTTATTGGTATTTATATTTCCAGAGCAAATAGTATAGATCTATTAATTCTGTAAATGTTTTTGATTACTCAAGTTGAAATTTGTCGTATACTTGTTCCTGTAGGTGTTCTAGATTAGATTCTTATTTCTTTGCAATCATCTTTCAACATTCTCAATTGTGTGTTTATTTCCAAAGCAAGTGTGTTTATTTCTGTAACGTGTGTTTACTTACAACAATCTATTCCATTATGCAAATGTGTGTTTATTTCCAGCAATTTATTTCTGCAGAGAGTGTTTACTTCCAACAAGTTTTCATAGTTTGATTTCAATAAGGTTTTGGCCAAGAAATCCTCAAGACATTGAGAAAATCCCCCGAAAATATTAAAAAGGAAAACAAATACCTATAGTCAATTACTTGGATCACTAAGATTTCTTATTGCATATAGCTTCGGACACCACCCCTGGTTTGAATATGAAATCAACAAAGAGTTGATTAAATGAAGGGAATAACGACACTCATCATTTTTGGCATCGTTTTCGGGGACAACACTAGTTAGAATTTTCTAAATAGGTGTCAACAAGAGCAACAATCATACATCTAGTAATTGCAGGATCTTCCCTACGTCATCATAAAATTTATGAGTAGACCAAGAGACTCCAAGGATCGATTCCTCCAAAAATATATAAACAAGAATCATCATATTCTTTTCAATCAAATAAGAAAGTTGATCAAGAATTAGAAGCACCATTATCCCCATGTTAGACAAGAAGCATAATTTCCACCTTTGTAATTCTTAGATCAATCGTCAAAAGGAAGTAAAACCTTTAGAAAAAAGATCATATCCTAAGACCCGTTTAGAGAAAGTTTTGATTCACAATTGAGTAGTCAACCTCCTACTCCTGACTTTTCACCTTCCCCAAAACAAATGACATATCATATTGATTGGGAGAAAAGTCTAGAAGGTATTACAAAAATGGCACGAGAAGCTGAAAGAGAACTTGATAGGACCTTCACTTATCCAATTTAATTTGATGATGATGATACTCCTATGAAAAATATTTCACCTGCACATTTACTCACGTTTAGAGGGATGTTATCTGAAGATCCTGACCAATTCTTGTTTGAATTGAAAGTACTGTTTCAAACTTATGATTACAAAACAGATAATCAAAAACTCAAGTTGTTTTCATCTACCTTGAATGATGCAGCAATGAGGTGGTTTATGGGATTAACATTTAATTATATTACCACTTGGACACAAATGGAAGTTGCCTTCCTAGACAAGTATCAAGATCACCGTAGAGGGAGGAATAAGAAGGAATTTTTTTTCAAAATCAAGCAGGAGGAGGATGAGAATATGGAAGATTATTTAGATAGATTCCTCTTTGTGAGAAAAAGATGTGGATTTGTACTATAAGAAGAACTAATCAAAACCATTTTTCTTAAAGTTCTAGATGATGAATCAATGGAGGCACTTGATCTGATGGGAGGTGGAAACATTGATCAAATAAGAATGAATGATATTAAAGACATTTGTAGAATCTATTCATGAATAAGGGGTGGACCTAGAAAAGGAAAAATAGTTAAAAATTCAAACCCATATATGAAAAAATTGATGGATGACTTCACAAATTTCAAAACAAACATTTTAGTTCAATTAACCTCCACCATGGATGGATTGCAAGCTAAAGAAAATGCTAAAATTGAACTATTAGCTATGTATTGTCCTAGATGTAAAAAGAAACATGCAATAAGAGAGTGTCCCCTGCAGACCTACATGTAAATGTGTCTTATCTCGTGAATCTAGGGAGCATGAGAGTAATGTTTGTTCTCTTCTTCTATTTATTAAAAATTAGCTTAAACAAAGCAACATTCCATCCACATCAAAGAAATAAATTTTGTCCAAAGACAACCTAGCCAAGGAGCTTCATGCCCAGGTCAATTCCTAACCCTGGATGATGCCATGGGCAGCTTAGAAAGTGCCACAAAATTAGGGACAACCACCTTGGGCACCTCAACCAACATGGAATCCTCAGGATTGGGCAGGTCAATCTTGGTATGCCCAAGGACACCAACAACCATGGTCTGGTCAAGGAAACCTAAATGCTTGGTCACAACCTAGGTGGAGCCCTAATAATTATGCTCAAGGGAGGACATATCCCAATCACAATCAACAATCCATAATGGGTTCCCTAGCACAAAATTCACAAAATGAAAATGTGGTCCAAACCCAAATATCAACACAACTAGTACCAAACCCAAGAAAAAAACAAACCCCCGCTCATGGAACAAACTAGAAAAATTAGTTAATCAAATGCAATGGATTGTAAGGATATTCAAACTAGATATGGCAAAATAATTAGCACCCACCCGTGTATAATCACTAGATGACAAGAAAAAGCGAAACCCCTAAGTACGGTTGTTCCCAAGAAGGATGTAAAAGAAAAAGATAAGGAGCCAGATAGCAACTCTACTGAGACTCCATTTCCAGAGATATTTAAAGAATCCATAAAGACTAAGGAATCTGAATTTGTACAAGAACTAAGGAAATTGAATATTGAAATACCATTATTACAAGTAATTAAGGACATTCCAGAATTGAACAAATTAATCAAAATGTTATGTTTAAAAAGACCGGAAGGAAGAAGCAATACCCTAGGACTATTAAGGTAGATGGGAAACTTGTTGATTTATTAGCATGTTCTTGACTTCAAATGGCCTTATAAATCCACCTTTATTCCACCATTTACCCCCTAAAATTTAGGATTTTTTTTTTATCTTCAAGGTTGTGCATGAGAAAAACTAGATGGGGGAATAGAGCGCCAAGGTGTTGTGAAGAAGATGATTCCATCATATTTAATAGCTATGAATTACCTTTCTAAAGATATTTTGTTTGACTCTTAACTCATCATGTTAGTGCAGTTATTATTTATCCTTTTATTTATTTATCGGATAATTATTACACTTGTGTTAACCCTACACTTGTTGGGTTAGCTTGCTTAGGTGTACTAGTTGTGTGGAGTTAGCTTACTAGTTGTGTTGAGTTAGCTTCTCAGTTATGTGAAGTTAGCTTACTAGTCTTTTGGAGTTAACTTAACTACTAGTATTAGTTAGTGGAGTTCTTCACCACTGATTTAGGTAGTAGTTGCACTTCCCTCCTCTTATATGTACATCTTTCTTATTGAATAATTCAAGTCATTCTATTGTAATGTATTAAGCATTATGGATTATGATGGATTTCCATATATGGTATTTTAACTCTTCTCTCTTGCAAATCTAATGTGGTGTGCTATTATCATATGATATCGCGGCTTGAAACAATCTTATTATCGTTATTTTCATGGTATCAGAGCTATAGATGATGTAGACATCCATTTGTAAGTTTTTCTTTGCAAGCAAGGGTTTATTTTTTCATGTATTTGGAATTTGTTAGCAATTTTCTGCAGCATGCATTTTTATGCAAAACAAAGTGCGGAATTGGATTTGGAAGGTGTCAAAACCCTAGAATCGATTGTAAACTCGACCATGTTTTGAGATAGTCAAATCTGGTGCATTCTTTTATCCATTGATATAAACATGTACCTTCTCGGACGCATTCTTGTACCCTCTAGGTATTTCAGTTTTGGATGAATCTTTTATCCACTTTGGATGCGATCTGTACCCTCTGGGTGCATTCTTTTATCCATTGGATATAAGTGTGTACCTTCCGGATGCATTCTTTTACCCTCTGGGTATTTCGGTTTTGGATGTAGTCTTTTATCCACTAGACGCAAATCTGTACCCTCTGGGTGCATTATTTTATCCATTGGATAAAAGTGTGTACCTTCCAGATGCATTCTTTTACCCTCTAGATATTTCAGTTTTGGATGTAGTCTTTTATCCACTGGACGCAGATCTGTACCATTTGGGTGCATTCTTTTATCCATTGGATATTGACATGTACCCTCTGGATGCAATGGTTTACCCTCTGACATTTTAGGTTTTGGGCGCAGGATTTTATCCTTTGGTCGCAAGCTTTGTATTGTGTGGATGCACTCTTTTACCCTTTGGACATTTGGGTGTCACGTGTACCTTTTGAAAAAAGATCAACATTAAAATATTATTTTAATAGCAAAACCTTCTAGAGCTCATAACTTTTGATCCGTAGCTCGGATTAAGGTGATCTTTTTTTTTTTTACAAATTGTGTATTTTTTCGAGATCTACGCATTGGTGGATTTTTATACACATATTTCAAATGTAAAAGGTAATTTTACTCATTGTAATATGTACATGCACTCAATTATAAAGTGCCAATTTGGGAGGGTGTTGTAATCTCTTGTGGACGCAATTTCGGTTGAGCCCGATGTCTTCAACTTTTGGGTGTTACATTCTTGTATCTATGTGTGTATACATTTATATCTCTCTTCTTTGTTGAGATATTTTAGATCTATATTTTCGACACTTTTTTTGGCATGTTGACAGTCTCTCTTGTGGGGGAGCTATTCTGGTGGAGCCCAGTGTTAGTTTGTCAGTGTTCGAGTAGTTGATTTTGGCAACTCATATAGATCTGTGGTATCACTCTACTCATTCAACAGTATGGGAGGGTTTGGTGTTGATACTACTTCTTCGGGTTTTGTGCCCTTGCCTTGTTACCTTGGTTTTTTCTTGGATCGTGGCACTCCTATTTATTTGGATCTCGTGTCCTTGCCTTGTTGCCTTGGTTTTTCTTGGATCGTGGCACACCTATTTGTAGCAGTTGATCAAATTATGTTTGGTGTTTGTTTTTCACTTTTCGACATCATTCCATTGACAATCTCCTTACATGGAGCTATTCGTGAAGCCCAACATTAGTTGTTTTTGAGTTATATTATCGAGCAAAGTGGATTCATACCATAGTGTGCATCACACTTCTTCAAAGATTGTATAAATTTTTGGATTCAAGCTTCGAGGATATCTTGCAAATGGATTTTGCTCTCTACTTTGTTATTACTAGTTTTTCTTGGATCGTGGCACACCTATTTTTAGCAGATTGATCAAATTATGTTTGGTGTTTGTTTTTCACTTTTGAAATCACTCCATTGATAGTCTCCTTACATGGAGTTATTCTCGTGAAGCCTGAGTGTTAGTTGTTTTTGAGTTATATGATCGAGCAAAGGATTCGCACTACATAGTGTGCACCACACTTCTTCAAAGATTGTACAAGTTTTTAGAGTCGAGATTTTGATGATATATTACACAGGACTTTTCTCTCTACTTTGTTATTACTGGTTTTGGGTACCTTGCGGTGTCTATTTTTCCTAGTTGTTGTACGTGGGTACCTCATCAAGCCTTGTTTCTGGGACCCACCTTCTTTTCCACCCACCTAAGCTATGCTTACGGAGGGTGTTAGTGTAGGTTATTATTTATCCTTTTATTTATTTATTAGGATAATTATTACACTTATGTTAGCCCTACACTTGTTGGGTTAGCTTAGCTTGCTTAGTGTACTAGTTGTGTGGAGTTAGCTTACTAGTTGTGTTGAGTTAGCTTCTCAATTATGTGAAGTTAGCTTACTAGTCTTTTGGAGTTAACTTAACTACCAATATTAGTTAGTGGGAGTTCTTCACCACTGATTTAGGTAGTAGTTGTACTTCCCTCCTCCTATATGTACATCTTTCTTATTGAATAATCAAGTCATTCTATTGTAATGTATTGAGCATTATGGATTATGATGGATTTCCATATATGGTATTTTAACTCCTCTCTTTGCAAATCTAATATGGTGTGCTATTATCATCTGAGATCGCGGCTTGGAACAATCTTCTTATCGTTATTTTTGCATTATGGAGATCCCATAATTGCTTCCTGAAGCTCAATATCTTTTTTAGCCTTGTGCACTACTTAAACCTCCAAGACTCACTTTTGTTGAACTTGATCCAAAACTTGTGAAACCTTCAAAACCTTCCAAAAATGATTTCACAATTCCCTATCCCTATGATACACCTCCATGATGGATTTTGTCCTTTTTCTACTTCAGAAGATGTGTGCCAGCTCCGAGAAGATTAGAAAATGATCTTTCCTAAGCTTGCCAAAAACCTGTTTTGATGGATCTTGCCTTGAAAACACTTGGAGTGACTGGGTATCCCTAAATCACCTATAGAAACATTGACTTAGGGATTAGGGTGATAAGAAGGGGGGCTCAAAATGACCTTTGAGTAAATTTTTTAGGTATGGTATGGTTGTCATGCTTAAAAATTAATAATTTTCTTGTTGCACATTCGCATGACAACAACTGGCTCTATCTTGGGGATGTGTCAAGGATCAAGCAAAGTGAGGACATCACATGAGAACTTCATAATCTCAATACAACCCATAATGTTTTCCATTTCCTTATCCATTGGGCATTGCACGACATGCACAACTTGTAAGAGATAGACAAAAAGGGACAAAGACGCACAAACACAATCGAAAAGAGATGCACCACAAAATAAAGGGGAAAAACACATAAAAAGGAAAGGGGAAACAAACCTAAATCACTAATAATACAAGATGGGGATAGCCTACTTTCACCGATGATACTTTTTTAAATATTTCCCGTTCATGAGGCAACTCCAATGGTGTCTTGTAGGAATGCATTGTCACCACAAGTTTCCCAGATCTGGAATGGGTTGATCCACAATGAGTTGAAATTTTCGTGACTACCTTTTGTTCCCTCCTCTTGTTTCAAAGCGAACAACGCTCCAATTTTGAACTTCTTGGCTTTAGCCTTCTTATCGAATATCTTATCCACCTTCAACTCGGTGTCTCTTGATGCGATCCACCACTCGTAATCTATTTTCTTCCAGATTCTCAAGGAACAAGAAACCACCATGGATATATATTACAAGTCCCAAGATTCTAAAATGGTGATTTAGTGAATACCTTCTTTGGACAACTTTGCCACAAACTAAAAATATATGGAAACTAGCCTTTTGAGTGGGCTCCATAAACTATTAGATGTTCTAATAACCTTTCCAAAATCTAGAGGATTCATCTACAACCTCCAATCATGAAATTTACAAAACCAATCAAAACTTGTGTGGTACAAGTAATTTCCTCTAAGTTGCTTTGAGCTAGGGTTTAACTAGGGTTTTAAACCACTTTACCTTCTTAACGATTGTTCTTAAAACTATACGATCAAATCACCTCATTATTTTTGAAAAAAATATATATTAATGAAAAAAATCCCCAAAACCTCTAGGTCCCATGCAAAGCACACAATTCACAATGACCATCGAAGGTTTTTTTTATCACAAAAACACACTCTAGAAAAGTCAGTTTTACCAAAACTAATATATATTCCAAAATATTCTTCGTAATGGCTTGAAACTTGTCATGAAGAATCATGAAAACATCCTCTAACTTTACATACTCACCATATAGCTCAAATAGATCTAAAAATCTCTAGCCACAATGACTTACTTGTGCTTACTTAGCTTGTCTTCACCATCTTGTTTCCCAAGGACCTCATACATGCACGATAACTCTAAGAACTATCTTGAAACTAATCATACATGTCATGTACACTATCACCATGTTGAAAAAATGCTTCAAAAAAATTTATTATCTCCAAAAATCATGTCTCCATACCATATCGATGTTATAGGACTAGGAATAGGCCTAGAATGACCCGACTCAAACCATACATCTCATGAATTGACCACGATGACTCATTAAATATTAATTAACACTCTTAACACATCATTCCAACCATGATGGACCTTATAAAAATATTCAATCAGCTTAGGAGGACTCATACTATGACCACACACATTGAACCATGCTCCAAAACACCATAGGACTTACCAAACATGACACTACCAATCAACCTTCATGTTTGACCTTTGACTAACATGTCATGGTGTATTATATTTTTCTTACTCAAACCCTAGACATGTTGGACCATCACTCGTATAGTTTTGAGCACTCACCCAAAGTGTACAAAGGTACCAAGTCCCTCTTTTTATACCATCTTCGTTAAGGTGTTAGTATGATCACACAAGTATTCCATATCCATGGCTGGTAATTAAAGGTAAAGCATAACATGTACTAGATCACAACCATGGTGCAGAATAAATCAAATAATGATCAAGATTAGATTTACCATATAATAACCAATAACAGAGATATTAAAAATCAATATCTATCCACAAAGATCCATTATATTAATCCATCAAAAGACAATATCTGAATACAAGACAATTACTATCACAAATTCATGCACACAAACACACTAGCAACATAACTCTATCTCGGTCTAGTACTAGCGTCCTAAACCATGAAAATCATCATATATATATATATATATATATATATATATATATATATATATATATATATATATATATATATATATATAAGGGTGGGAACTTTCCTTCACTTCCCAACACTTTTCAAAACAGAATGTATGCTCAAAATAGCCATGCACCACTACAAAATTAACTAAGGAAGCATGCAAGCTTCGCTAATAATAGATTATCTATAATTAACTCTAGATTTAATCCTATTATTAGCTTGAACTTTTCATGACGCTTGATCTTCCACTTGCTCCAAAAATAGTCATTGCTTCATCCAAAAATCTTTTATCTTTTTCTAATGCATGTTCATCACTCCACGTTTAACTCCAACTTGATCCATGTAAAAAGAGGTTAAGTGCCAACCTATGTCTTTCTATGTGTGGATATTCAAAGCGCAACTTCACAAAACTTCAACACCTATTCACACATCCTCTTATGCTTATTCAATATTTTTCCCACCAACATTACCCCACACTAACTTCATTTCTGCCCTCGGCAATGGGTAATCATGCCTTTTCCCTCCAAGAATAACGAATGAAGTATAACAACCAATTTACAGAAAGAATGAAAGAATAATAAACAAACTCAACAACTAGCGCTAAATTTTTGTATTTATTAACAACTCAGGGTACTCATTCTTGATGTCTGCTTCCAACTCCTCCCAATCACTGAGTCCCTTCTTGGCTTTAGCAGGGATGTCACCAAGTACAACATCCATTTCATCTAAAGTCATTTCTTTTCCTTTGTGCTTCAACACCCGACGACATTATCCAATCCCGATACCATTCCATCTATACAACACGCCATTAATTTCTCCAATTCCTAGATCCTGTCATCATGAGGGTCTTTTACTACTTTAAGCATGTCGTGCTTCTTTTCTAAGAACACCAACCTCTCCTCATGCCCCAAAGTGTAATTTTTCTTTACCATAAGGACTACATTTTCTTCCTCCAATGTCCTTGTCTTAATGATATTTTCAGGATCTTCACACATTCTGAACGCCAAATTTTCCATCTTCAATTTATCCCTCAATGTATCAAGAATGGTATCATATTCAACTATTTTGTGCGCTATTTGTGCCTTCATTTTGTCTCTTGAAACCACAACAATTTTCTCTTTCATCGTCATCACCTCTTCTGTACTCGGGCCATGCATGTTTGTTTCTTCATTCAATAGCAAGTGCACCAAGGTCTGCAAATAATGTAAGGCCGAAGGAAAAGTACCATCTACATGCTCCTTATACTATGGTCGTGCCATCAGAATTTCATCTCCCATTTCCTCGGCCATCTCAAGGAAAACCTTCGCTTTATTTTTTTCACTTTCCTTCTCCTCCTTCAGGCGCTCAATTTCTTCGTCCTTATCCTTCTCATCCTTCAACAAAACTTGAAGTACCATCGCCTACATTTCTACCATAAGGTCCACCATATTTCACCACATCTTCTCATGTCCCCATACAAAATGGATGTTTAGCTATCCATATGTCATTCTTTCAAATCCAAAGTTACTAGTAAGATCTTAATTGCTAAAGGGATATCACGCAAATAATATCCTCTAGGTTTTTGCAAGAAGTGAAACTTAGTAACATCTTGACATGAATAAGTAGAAACAACATACTCCAATGTGTAACTATGTAAAACACCACTCCACCAATGATCTAGTGTCCAAACAATTGTTCTATACCTCCAATTCCTCTTTGATGCATACACTACTAGCCTCACGTACAACTCTATAGGAAGACAAAAAGAACGTCTCATAGAGTTCATGATACAAATATTCTTCAACCCACGCACGAGCATCGAAATTATGTCCAATATTATATATATGAGCAAAATGGTCTTCCAAATCCACAACCCAACTCTCAATGTTGTTCAAATTGAACTGATACATCTTCATTATGCAACATCCTTGCAAAATCTTGAAAAAGAGGTCCTAGAAATGGAACCAAAATGTAGTCTTTTTCTTACTCAAACCCTAGATGCACTGGCCCATCACTCAAATAGATCTAGCACTCACTCGAAGCACGCAAAAGTACCAGTCCCTCTTTTTATACCAGCTTCATCAAAGTGTTAGCATAATCACATAAGTATTCTATATCCATGATAAGTAATTAAAGGTAAATCATAACATGAACTAGATCACAACCATGGTGCATAATGAATCAAATAAGGATCAAGATCATATTTACCATATAATAACCAATAATAGAGATATCAACAATCAATATCCATCCATAAAGATCCATTATATTAATTCATCAAAAGACAATAGGGGAATACAAGACAATTACCATCACAAAGTCAGGCACACAAATACACCAAAGAACATAACTCTGTCTTTAGTCTAGTACTAGTGTTATAAACCATGTAAATCAATACATATATAAGGGGTGGGAACTTTCCCTTCACCGCCCATGCACTTCTCAAAATAGGTTGAATGCTCAAAACAGTCATGTGTTGCTATAAAAGAAACTAAAGAAGCATGCAAGCTTCACCTAATAATAGATTATCTATAACTAACTCTAGATATAATCATATTATTATCTCAACTTCGC
This sequence comes from Taxus wallichiana var. yunnanensis, assembly GCA_018340775.1. Classification (NCBI taxonomy): domain Eukaryota; kingdom Viridiplantae; phylum Streptophyta; class Pinopsida; order Cupressales; family Taxaceae; genus Taxus; species Taxus wallichiana. The sequence goes on along the minus strand of CM031235.1, from coordinate 20,083,367 downwards.
ATGATGCTTGATCTTCCACTTGCTCTAAAATATCCCTTGTTTCATCCACAAGTATTCTATCTTTATCCAATGTGTCTTCATCACTCCATGTTTAACTCCAACATGATCCATGCAAAAAGAGGTTAAGTGCCAAACTCTATCTTTCTAGGCGTGGATATTCAAGGTGCAACTCTATCAAACTTCAACGCCTATCCATGAATGTTATTATACTTAGTTAAAAAAATTCTAGTCAACACATGGAGACCGATATGACATAATGACACCATTTTCCATCAATGAAAACAATAAGACACAATGGCCAACATTCTCCCCTTTCTCATTGATGTAAACCATAAGAAAAGACACTCCTACATGAATTCATTTCCATGTTTCTGATGCTTCTCTCCCCCTTTGACATCTATGAAAAAGGTTCTACGGAAAACAAGAAATGAAAATGACAACACACAATGACAATAATGCTCAAAACACACTTACTTGACTTGACTCCCCCTTGGATTGTACTTGTTCTTCTTTGTATTTAACAACAACATATGATGATCCATGTACCTAATAAAACATGCAAACTGGATCCCCCCAACTACTATCCTCTCCAAATTTGTCTTCATCCATGTTCTAGAACTTATTTTTGGTTCATTCTATACTAAACCCACATAATCTGCCTCTAATGCTATCAAAACCTCCTTTAGGACCATTGTCCATAAACCATTCCTTCAAGACATCTTGGCCAAAATTTTCCTTTCTCTAGAAGTGAAAACACAATATGAATTATCTCCTTATAGCTCCCCTAGGTTCATACCATCCTCCTCTAACTAAAAATGCAAAAATTGGGACTCTTCCATTTATTCCATGTTATCTATATGTGTTAACTATAACTCCTCTAACATGTTTATCCATTTAGTGTAGTATTCAATAGTGGTTATGATCCATTGGTGGCGTTAGGATGAATGAGGGTTAACCTCATCGATTAGGTCGAGACCCCATTGAGAGTAAGGCCGAAGGTCTCTTACGACCTATAAGGCATGATCTGGGGTGTGATGAAGGTTCGAATGTTGTTGACATTTCACACATATTTTGATGTAATCACAACAATCACGGTTGAGGGTAGGCTAGTAATAGTTGAGGCGAAGGATGCGTTTAGCGACAACTAGGCCACTGATATGACCCCACAAATGTCGTCATGGATTTATTTTATGGTATAGGGTATTTCGAGCTAGTGAAGCATCGAAGAAGGATACCATCAAAGCCACGCTTATAGAGGAGACCTCCCATGATGACGTATTGGGAGACCTTTTGGAAAAAGCACGTCGGCCATTACGGGTAAGATCTTGAGGAAGGATGGAAAGGGAAAGGTAGTTTGAGTATTGTTGATACCAAAGGTCGAAGGGGTCAAGGTGGGTTTTTCAACAAGGTTGGTAGGGTAAGATAGGTAGGAAGGTGATTGCAATCTCTCGCACAACAACAAATTTGTGAGTCAATGGGTGATGAGGGTATTTGGGAGGCAAGACAAGCCATGGTGTCTACAAATTTTTTCGTGGAGCGTGGGATGGTTTGTAGGTTGTAGTGGTTGAAGGTGGTTAACAGGAGGTCCACATGGTTTTTGTACTTTTGTAATTCCTCGTTATGACATTGGTATAGTCCATTAACCTGGTTTACCACTAATTGAGAATCACCAAAGATATTAATGGATTTAACATCTAAGGTTCTAGTAGTTTGGAGACCCAATACGAGTGCTTCGTATTCGGCTATGTTGTTGGTACACTCAAAGTCAAGTTTGAAAGATAGGGGTATGGGTTCACTGTCGTGTGGAATGAGGATGATTCCGGCTCCACCCCCACATTGACACTTAGATCCATCAAATAATAAGGTCATTTGATAATGGGGAGGCTCCTCGATGAGATCATCGAGGGAAAGGGTAGCGATGGATTCATCGGGGAATTTGAAGTTGTTATGTTGGCATTTAGAGAGTGAGGCATCGGCTAGTTGGTCAGCGATAACTTTTCCCTTGATTTATTTTTGGTGAAGAAAGGTGATATCCAGATTGGCGAGGAGCATGAGCCAACAGAGATTCATTGGTTTTGGAATGGTTTAGCATACATGTAATGTCAGGGTCCATGTTGGTTATGACAAAGGTAGTATGGTTGAGTAGGTAGTGGCGAAGCTTGGTGGCCACAAAGACCAAAGCAAGACACAACTTTTCTGCGTGTGTATACCTAGTCTCGTAATCCATAAGTGTACGACTTATGTAGTAAACCACTTGTTCCTTGTGTTGGTCATCACGATGAGTGAGCATAGCACCCAAGGAATGGTCAGTGGTAGAGATATAGAGGTAGAAGGGTTAGTTGTCTTTAGGCGCGGTAAGCACGGTGGTTGCGTAGAGGTATTCCTTCAAGGCCTCGAAAGCTATATGAAAATATGCATTCCAATGAAAGGCAATATCCTTTTTAAGGAGGTGGTGAAAAGGTTCACATGGTCCAACAAATGAGAAATGAACCGACGGATAGATTGCAATTTGCCTTGTAAGATACGAAGTTGGCGTAGGTTGGTGGGTGGGGGCATCTCGAGAATGGCCTCGATTTTAGCAGGGTAAACTTCAATGCCTCGTAAGGAAACAATGAAGCCTAGGAGCTTACCTGAGAGGATGGCGAAGACACACTTCTTCGGTTAAAGGCGCACATAGTATTGGATGAGGTGGTCGAAGATGATTTTAAGGATGGGTAAATGTTCAGCATGACTTTTGGATTTTCCCAAAAGGTCATCAACATAGTCCTCCAAGATACTATGCATAATGTCATGGAAGATATAGGTCATGGCTCGTTGGTAGGTGGCACCTGCATTCTTTAGTCTGAAGGGCATGACGTGATAGCAGAAGGTCCCCCAAGGGGTAATGAAGGTGGTTTTGTGTTGATCCTCAAGTGTGAGTAATATTTGATTATAACCCGAGAACCCATCCATGAGAGATAACATCTCATGTCCGACAATGAGGTCAACCAATTGGTCTATGCTAGGTAGAGGAAAGTCATCTTTAGGGCAGGCTAAGTTGAGGTCAAAAAGTTTGTGCATATGGAGAGTCTCCCGTTGCTTTGGTGGCGAGAACGATATTAGAAATCCACTTTCACAGGGATAGTCGATGGGTAAGATGAAGGAGATAGAAGGAGGCGCTGGAGAAATTCCTTCACGAGAAGGGCAATGCGTAGGCATTTGCCGATTCTGCTCTTGGTGGCATCAAGTTTATATTGCCACAATTTAGAATCAAGGGCCATCCAGGTTATGGATGGGTAAAGTGACTATATTATGGACCATGATTTTGGATCTATAGACTCCACAGGTGATGTTGGTTGGCTAGGTGAAGGCTTATGAGACTGGGGTTCCTCGTTAATGAGGTCAACATGGGGTTTCTTAGGGGAAGGCTCAAAAATCCGACCCTACTTTTAGTGGTCTTTGTGTTTTTGGGTAGTGCAAGGAATGACAGTGTGACGACCTTGTTTGTAGAGACCAAAACCAAAACCTTTCCAGGCACAGTGATGGAGAAAGGTATGGGCGAGGCGTAGGTTGGTCAACGAAGGAAGGGTTGAGGTAAATGGTAGAGTTTGGGTTGGTGGCTAAAGTGTGTGGGTGGGAGTGTCGAGGCCTCCATAGGTCCAATTGGTATAAAGGTGCAGGGGTCCATAGGTAAAAATTTCACCAATAGACAAGTGGTTAAAATGGGGGTGTTGGTGAAGGTTTCTGTATTCATATGGAGTAAGGAATGTATTGACGTTATAGAGGTATTCCCCAAGGTGAGGTGTTGAAAAACACCCTCAAGTGAATCAATATTTGGTATATGGTAAGCGGGATAGATGACTCCGCAAGTGGTTGGGACGAGGAGGGCACGGATAGACCTCCGAAAGTTGTTGCTGAAATGGTGATAATGGGTGAGGTAGGGGTCGAAGAAAAAGTGATAGTGGGAGTGGGTGTGGTAATTGGTATGAGGAAACCGTTGGGTCGATCCAACATGTTACATGTTTAAATGGAGAAGGTCACCGAAATGGTGTAGTTGTGTCCCTCATGTTCGAATTTGAGACAACGATGTAAGGTTGATGGAACACATCCCATGGCACGGATCCAGGGTCGGCCAAGTAACATGTTATATTAGAACTCCCCTTCTAAGATGTAGAAGAGTTCAAGGACACTACGGGACCAACACGAATGTGTAGGACAACCATCCCGAGGGTAGTGGTCATGGCATCATTGAAGGAACGTAGCGTAATTGGGTTATTATGCATGCAATTGGTCAAAATGCACATTTGGTTAAATGCATGAGAGGAGACGATGTTAATGCTAGCTCCCCCATCGATCATAATACGTTGAACATGTATATTATCGACATAGGTAGAAATGAATAAGGTGGGGTCAGGGTCATCTGCCTCGTGAGGCGTAATTTTGTCATCAAAGAAATTGAGGGTAGCTACCTGAGATGAGGCAGTGTGCTCTGAGGTAGGAGGTGAAGAGATAAGGGAGGCCACATGGTGAGGGGTGATGATAGAGGTGACTGTGTGGGGTCATTAGGTGGGACCTCAATAGATTGTAGGACCTCGATGAGATATTAAGATGAGATTCGAGGGTTGTATGAGGTATACAAGAAAATTTTGAGGGGGATTGGTGGAGCTGTTTGAGCATGGTGAAATGAGATCTCCCATTGAGACAGGAATGCAGTCCTCGGATAGTGATTTTAGGTGCCGGTGCGGGTAAGATATGAGGTCCGGTTGAGGCGTAAGGTTCGTTTGTCTTGCCTTTACCTTTATCTTGTTGAGCTCGAGTGGCAATTCTAACCATGTTGATTTCAAATATCGGCGGTGGGTAAGAAGGGAACAATAATGAGGGTGAAGATACTGATCGAGGTAATGGAAGAGAATGGTGGCTATGGTGCGGGGGGAGTGAGGTCTTTGTCTAAGAGATCATCCTTGGTGAAGGTTTGCAGGAGGAGTGTCTTTTAGGGCCTGAAAATCCTCCACATTATGTCCTGGTGCACGTGATGGTAAGTACATTCTAGGAATCATCAAACCATTTCGGTTTATATTTGAGCGGTCGTAAGGTCAAATTTGAGGTAATGTAATGTGGGAGGTGGTCAATAGGTTGGCTAAGATATTAGCGTAAGATCCTACCATTGGGTCACCACGCAAAGTGGGTGTGCGTTTGGGCAAATATTTTGGTGTTGATTTGGGGACGGGTGTTATTGGTCGTGATAGGGGTGTGGTATGGGTAGATTGTGCAGATTTGGGTTTGGGTTAGGGTTTGGGATGTTCCTTGTAGGTAAGGGTGCAATGGGTAACCCAATTTTGGGTTTAGATATCGCTTTAGGAGGTGGGAGGTTAGAAATGTGGAAGAATGGTATGATGAAGAGGGTCGTTCCGAGGACGGGAGAGGACGGGTTACCCAAAGTGAAAGTGGTGTTGTTGTGAAGGTAGTGGTGGGAGATAACACCGAGAGTGAATGTCAATGGGTAGGTGAGGGAAATTTAGTGGGATCGGGTAAGATGGGTGGTCACGGTAAAAGAGTACATTGTCGACCTTTGGCTGTATTGTGGGTGGGTGGTTTTGCCATCAAGGTTGACGGATGAGGACCTAAAATGGATGGCAATGGCAAAGGGGAAAAAGAGGTAGTGGGCGATGCTAGTATTAGTGCTCTGGGAGGTTGGTGTTTCTTCTTAGGTAGGGGAGTAGTTTTGGTGAGAGGGTGAGAGGGGGTAGTCAAATCAATCTTGACTGAAGGATGGGTAAGTCTTGTGTCGGTCGGACTCCCTAAAACATGAGAGATCATGGAGATAGGTGAAGGATTAGGTGATGACGATGCATAGGTGGTGGGGTGAATAAAAGCAGGGTATATGTACGGCCGAAGGTGACATGGGAGGAATTGTGGCCACCTCTTTAGGTAGGGGAGATATGGATGTTTCCATCACTCTAGGATAAATGGTGGGAGTGTCAGTAGATGACATTTGCATTTGCGTGGAGACAGGTATTTGAAGACGTTCCCAAAGTATCGAATGGTCAACGTACTCTAGGTGGTCCATCAAATGGGGTGATGAGGAGTGAAAGGAATGAGTGTTGATTTGGTTGTGATCACTGGGAATGAATTGGATATTCGTGAAATAGGGAAGCGCTCCACCTCTAACTTTATGGGAAGAGAGAGATAGAGGACATCAATTGGAATTTTGAGAGACAATAAAAATCGATTTCAACCTTAAAGGGGTCTCCTTTATGTCAAAGTGAGGGTAAGGTAGATGAGTCGTGTCTATCATCGATGAAGGGGCAACTCCACATATTCTTCAACAAGTGTGGAGGAAAGTGTTATAGGTGATTCATCGAGTATGGGGAAGATGGGTCAATGACATTTTCAAGCATGGTAGATTCATCTACGAGATAGTGGAGAAGATGGTGAAGGTTCTGACAAGAGAAAAAGAGGCTATTCGGGAATCTCTTCAATAGGTGTTGCTGGGGGATATGGTGCAGGGGGTATGGGTAAGGCATCAAAACGACGTGAACCTCCCGAGTAGTGTCATTTTTTATAGAGGAATCACTATGTTGATTAGAGAGGGTGTTATTAGGGAATGGTTTTTGGAAGATGTGGAGGTTTTGGTTTTCCAACACATTGGGATTATCTAGAACGATATTTCCTCTATCTAATGTTTCTTGGTCAATATTCTTGAACGTGATGCAATTATTGGTGTCGTGTCCTCAAATGCATGGTAATCATAGAAATCATTTTCCTTGTACCATGTGGGCATTGGACGGGTAGGGTCAAAATCCAGCGTGGGGTTTAATAGGTAGAATTATGATAGCTCATGCTTTTAATATTTTTCCGAACAACAAGATAGGGTTCTCCAATTGAAGTGTATTTACATTGTTCATGTTTAAATGGGAATGTTTACATAGAGAGAGGTTGGGCGAGGTTTTGGTAGGTTGGATGGGTGAGATGGACCATGATCTTTCGGGACCACCACGTGGGTAGATCCCTTTTCTTTAAAGAAGTGAAGGAATATTTGTAGGTGTCTTAGAAGCGGGAATGAACATAATCGTGCGGTTTGAAAGGAGGCACCCTTTTTGTGCAAATTGAATCCTTTTTTCTTCTATGGCCCGGATTTCAAGCTTTGTCTATGGTAGAATGTTTCATCAAATGTACGAAATGTTTGGATTTATAGAGTGGATGAGATGTGTCTAGCGCACACTCATGTAAACAACTCTATTAATTTGGTCTGAGGTAGCTGGAATGTCAATTGGTTGACAAGACTCCACTAGTGGGAAATGAAATCTACGATAGATTCGTCTTCATACTGTCGGGTTGAATAGAGATCGGTCATGGTGACTTTCTTGATGACATTGATTGAGAAATGGTCTAAGAAAGCTTGGGCTACTTGATTAAAGGAATAAATGGAATGTCTAGGTAGCCCACTATACCAATCCAATGCTAGTCCTATCAAGGACATTGGGAAGGTTCATAGGAGCAAAGCGTCATCATGGGATTAGGTAACACCCATGTTTGAACGACCGCAAGTGTTGTTGCGGGTCTTCTTTATTATTGAAGCGATTGAATTTAGGCATTTCCCAATGCATAGGGTAGGGACGAATGGGAATATATGGATGGATAGGATCATTACAAATTTCATCATAATTTAAATAATTATGGGAGCTCAAAATAGATGCTTCTAAGGTTTGCTCTTATCCATCATCATTTTAATGAGGTCATTAGTAGGTCGTGATGAATGGGTGCCCCTGTAGAAAAGGGGGTTGATATGGAAGGTATGATGGTGGATGGTATGCTAGTGTATGGTAGTGCTAAGTATGAGAACTACATAGGAGGATTAGATGTAGGTGGCACATAGCCAGAATAAGCATCAAATGAGGTTGGGGGTTGTTGATAGTATGTGTGAGTGGGTGGGGTAGTCATAATAACTCTAGTGGTGATTGAGGCTAAGATCGGGATAGAAAAATGAGGTTCTGGAAAGGGGTGTAATCTATCACGATACATTGGCGGTGGTTGTGATGTAATAGGCATATGTGAGGTGGTAGGTGCAAATAGGGCTATTTTAAAGTGGTATCGGAGGGATAATTGATGTCTTGGGTGGATGATGATAGACGCTACAATTATAGCGGATGTGGGATCTAGGCCGAGACACCACAGTGGTAAAGTGGACAATGGTAGTAGATAGAGGTGGTGCTAGTTGAAGCAGAGGTGGGATCGAGAGCAGGAGAGATAGATATGGGCATGTTGTATATTAATTGTCTTGAGGAGTCTCGGGTGGATGAATGGGCGAGATAATATCAGGGATCGGGTTCGATCAAGGAGTCTTACAAACCCCTTATCGTCGATAGTAATGCAAGAAGTAAGCTGAGTCGATCCATAGGTGATAGGATGGATGACAAGTGATTGATTACGTGGCAAAGTGGTGGTAGACAACTAGCATGCAAAAACAAAAGTGTTAGTGTGGCTGCAAGTCAACACCATGTGAATAATTATTGACTTGGTAAGATTGCATTATGTAAATGATACAAAAACACCAAAGTGATGGAAAAGAATTGATTATGAGAGGTGAAAAGGCGGTGTTTTGAATTAAAAATCAAAATAGAATGACCGATGCTAATTAGGCCAAGTGATGTTGGTTACGGGGCTGATCGATGAAGGTCACGGTAACGATGCGGTGATCGTGGGAAAGTGACAGCTTTTAAACAAGTGAGAAAAAATGAGGAACATCAACCGGGAAACTATAATCAATCAGTAATATAAGAATGTAGAGGGTATGGTGATATCCAAAGATTTCAAACAGAGAAGAAGATGAGATGAGTACCCTTTGGGTAAACAAACCCAAAATCGCACAGTGCCGATGCGCTAGATAATCCGATGGCGGTTAGATATAAACCGATAAGGTTACTTATAAATCTATGTAAAATGAAGAAAATTTGGCCTTTTGTGAATTAAAGTTGTATGAGACACCACCCAAGAAATCTGAATATGGTAAAAGCAAGTCTTGATACACTCAGGAACAACCAAATACACCAACTATGATTATGGAGTGTGAAAGGAAAGAGAAATGGAGAATACGACCTCACACCTCAAAACGCATGTCAAGCACAAAGCTAAGAAAAACACGTAATCCTGCAAGTGAATTTAGTGTATTTTAACTTATGTTATTTAAAGACCTGACTCATGAATTTAGAACAAAGTTTTGGTTGGGAAGGCTTCCTACAAAGAAGGAAATTCTAAAAGGTGAGGTTTGAGGTTATGTTTTGTTTCGGGGGTGGGCCATCCTCTAATGGGGTACTAGGAAAGAGATAACCAGTTGGGTGCCCACTATCAATCCTCTGATCATGTGATAATTGATAGCTTCTTCCGGTGGGATATTGTTTAAGAATATGTGTAAATTTTAATTTTGCAATTTGGCAAAGAGAGAGAGAGAGAGATGTTCTTTTTTTATGATTCAATTATGTCAACCATCACCGGGCATGACTTCCATGTATAGGTTGCCCTCATTTTTAATGTGAGCTAAAATGTAGCATAAAAGAAATGAGATGCAAGTGTTTTAAACCCAAATCGAAATGTGATATTCAATGAGTGCGATGAACAGGAAGAGGGATGTTCTTTCACTAATGCAATGCAATGGAAAGGAAGAAGTGTTCTTTTAAAGAACCAAAAACATGATCTGCTTTTAGACAATAGAAAAAGGAGAGGATTCCAGAAAATAAAATTAATGTGGAATCTTTTCAAAAGGGAAACAAACACACAACTTTCACCTAGGAATGAATGAAATGCAAGGAAACCCGGATGGGTCCCACTCAAAAGCCAAAATGTTTCTATCTTTTTGCGTATAATAAGAGATTAAAACAAATAAGGGTAATGGACATAGGGGAATACCTATTATTGGGTGATGGGTATGTTGTCCACTCAAAATTCCCCGCTCTGTCAAAAGTAAAAATTTCAAAATTTTGAGTTTAAATGTCTTTTCTGTCGAGCTGGTGGTGTGAAAAAAGTCTTGAAGTCGAAAAAATCTAAGTTTTGGGTCATTCTGTAAGTATTTCGGGCCTGTCGGACATTTTTTCCCTTTGTCCCAAGTACGAAAGTGCATTTTGTTCCCCGATCGGCCGAAACCTCCGAATTTGTCCCATTTTCGGGCCCGTCGGAAGTTTTTGTCCCAAGTGTCCCGAAGTTACTGTGCGAGATGTTCCAATTTCGGCCGAACCTTGAACCGCGTACTTCACACTTTCTTGTCCCAAATGTCCCAATTTCAAAAGTGCGCTCTGTTCCAATTTCACCCGAACCCGTACTACTCGGAACTTTTTGTCTCAAATTTCTCAAGTTCAAACTTAAAGTGCACTTTGTTCCATTTTCGGCCGATCTGCGATTTCGTCCCAATGTCCCAAAGTCAAATTGTGCATGTTGTTCCATTTTCGATCAATCAAAGTGTACAATTTTTGTTCCAAGTGTCCCAAAGTCAAAAGTGCATGTTCCATTTTCGGCCGAATCACCCGAACCGCGTCCATTTTGTTCCAAGTGTCCCAAAGCAAAAGTGCAAGTTGTTCCATCGGCCGAATCCGTCCCAACCGCGCTTTCATGTTTGAATTTCCCCAAGCCAAAAGTGCAGTTGTTCCATTTTTGGCTTGGACCCGCGTCCTTAGCGCATTTTCGTCCCAAATGTCCCAAAATGCATTTGTGCGTCTTCTCCTGTTTCGTCCGAATCGGCCGAGCCTCGTGTTTCGCGCATTCGCGTCTCACATGTCCCAGTGAACCTAATGCAATTCATACTTAGTTTTCCCGCTCGACCCGAATGTGCTAAATTTGAATTTAAGTTGCGAAGATCAAATTTCAGGGCAATTTGTAGAGAAGACGAAGCTTTCAAGAAGCCGTTTACATCGGTTTTCAAAGATATCCATTGTCATCTTCAAGATGAAACGTCTAGTGTGTCCTCGTGGCAAAGACATAGGCTAGGCGTTAAAGAAATTCAAGAAGCGGTTTACGAAGACGGTGGGTCCTTCTCGGTGGCTTTCCACTGTCTCCTTCTTCATTCTTTTCTCTTCTTCCTATTCCTTTCATATTCCATGTAATTAGTTAAGAAATTGCGTTTGGCATTCCTTAACTATTCTCTAGTTAAAAAAGAAATGGTTCGAAGAGTAACCCGACTTGTAAGCTATATAATGGCCTTTCCACGCCATTTTGCAAAAGGAAGGAAGAACTTGGGTATTTGCTTTGAAAGTGTAAATAGATCTTAAAGAAATCAATACAAAAGGGCTTTCCATTCTTTGTCTATCTAATTCTTGTTATCTCTGTGTTTTCCTTTAATATTGTGAAGATCATTTTGTTCCTGATTCGTTAGTCTCTCTGATTGCATACTGTTCAGTTTTGCAAATACAGTGATCTTGTATAACCAAGAAGGAACTTTGTGTCCTTGATGAATGAATCTGAAGAAGGTTATTTATGGAACTTTGTGTCTTTAAATTTAATCTCATTCAGCCAATGCAAATGATCTTGTCTTAAATTCTTTGAAACTTCGCATACATGAAGAATTATTACTGCTATCTATAATTCTAAATGTTGCTTTATTACTGCTCATCTTCTTATTCCCTTTCCTCGATCCTTGTGTAATTGATGATCCTTGTGGAAAACACTTTCGTAATATCCAAGTTTGACCATAAAACAATGTTCTGTACATTTGTAAATAAGTTCGTTTCTGAATAAGGGAACCTCTCCCATTAAAGAGGAGGGACTTCTTGTCCCCTGACTGTTGCTCTTCTAAAAAGTCCTATTTGAAAACCAACAGTTTTTGGCGACTCCGCTGGGGAAAATCGCATTCCAGTTCTGTAATTTTTGATCATCCTTTGATCTGGCGACTCCGCGTTTCACTCGAGGGAGAAGGGCCCTTGGTATCGAAGATTCTCAGTTTCAGCTTTTGGAGCAACAGGGTTTTCCTTTCCCTTGAATAGAAGAACTCGTTCGGCGAGCACTCCACTGTTCAAGATAGAAGTCCTACGGGTGGTATTCCTTGAGACACTGCTAGTCCCAATCTACGAGCTTTGATCCTAGTTGGTGTTACGGTTCCCCTCAAGCCGTATTTCCAGAATGGCGGCACAATTGCCATGGGGTCAACGTGTCGGGCCCTGGCCCTTACTCGACCTTTGCATGAGTTACCTAGAGGTAACCGGAAGAACTTCCCCAAATTTAAAGGAGATGGCAAAGTACACCCTGATGAACACATTGCAGCCTTCATAGTTGCATGTGGAGTCTTGGGAGTTGAACATGAAGACGTCTCGATAAAGGACATTGTTGAGGCGTTACAAGATAATGCTGCTTTGATTGGTTCTATCACCTTAAATTTGGTGCCATCACCGGCCCCGGAATATGATGAGAACTTCGGTTCGAAAGCCGTTTCAAGCCGGCAGAAGATGTGCATGCCCTGCTTGCCCAAATTTCTCAGATAAAGAAAGATCCATCAGAACCCATGAGAGAATTTGTGGCTCGATTCAACAGACTGATCAACAAAATTCCTGTAAATACTCGACCGGTTGATCAAATTCAAAAATGTTTCTTTCTAAATGCTCAAATGCCCAAAGTCAGTTATGCTCTAAGAAGGGCTAATCTCGGAACGTTAGTTCTGGATCAAGAACTGGCTGTTAGTGTCGAGGATGACTTGATCATGTCAGGGAAGTTGAGAAGAGATCCTCCCAAATCTAAATCTGCTGCTTCTTCCTCTTCCACCTCTGGACCCAATACTGATCCATTAGTCCAGAAACTTGCAAATGATCTAGTAGCTATAAAGAAACAATTGGCTCAGCATGCCCCGTATGCAGATGTTCCAAGAAGAAATTTCCAGCCCAGAAATCGTTTGCTGCTCCACACACAGACTAGCACTTGAAGGACCTCTGTTAAAGTTCTGTGAATGCGACCTATGAAGTTGAAGAGCCGGATGATGATGTGGACGATGAAGCTTGTGAGGAGTTCTGGAGGAATTTGATGATGAGGCGGAAGAACTTGAGGGATCTCGGGTTAATTTCTTTACCACTTTGAGGGCATTGATGATGGAGATGACTATGATGAAGTGGTAGCGAGATATGAGCAGTGAATCATTTCTTTGTCATGACTCGAGAAGAGACAAAGCGAAGGAGAAAAGTGACCACGACCCATGAAGAAATCTAAGGAGCGTCGGTAACTATTCCTGTAATTGCAAAAGAGGATCTCCTATCCCTACCTCATCTACACCAAAGGTAAGTCTGTCGATCCTATTACCAAAGTTGCTTCTTCTTTTTCTCCTAAAGTTGATAAGCCTAGAATTCCAAATGATGATGGTCCATCCACCTCTGGATCCTTTGATATTGTTGATCACCTAAAAAGACCAAGGTTCAAATTTCGAAAGTGAATACTATCAAACCCATCCCAAAGCTTTTGCCAAGATGATCCAATTTGTTAATTCCCATTCCAAGACCACCTCTAAAGGCCTTTTGCCACTCCTCATTCTGCACTGACCTAGTCAGTAGTTCTTTGTCACCTCGCACAGTGACAAAATCAAGCCTTTTATGTAACACTTCTTATAGGCTGGCCATAGGCTCGATGCGTGTGTCATAGATTCCGGAGCCTCGAGATAACGTGATGCTGCTAAAGTAGCTCATGCTTTAGGCTTGACCCTCACTCGTACTTATGGATCTTGCTTCTCCATGGAAAGTAAGGAAGTGCCTTTGGTTGGAAGGATTAAAGATGCACAAGTGGCTTTTGCTTGCTTTACACGAAAAGAAAGTCTTGGCTACCATCCTAGTAGTGAGACATTCCTCCTTCTTATGGAATGTTGCTAAGTAGGAACTTCGTAAAGATGTGGGTGGAGAGATTCAAATGGATTGGTCACATGCACTCATACTGTCAATGGACACATGAAGAAGATGTTTTGCACGAGAAACAATCGAGTATATTGTGCGAGAAAAAGCGGATGATCCTAAGGCACTATACTCTATGAGGACATGGGTCATGGTAATTACATGATTACGTCCCACATGAAATCGACCCTCAAAGTATCACCTAAAGATCCCATGGTGTTTGGGTTTTAGAATTTGATGGAAGTTGTTCCTCGGCTGGTTACGGAGCTGGTGTCTGCTAGTGTCACTGAAGGATGCCTACACCCTTTTTCATTTAAGTTGCGGTTCGAAAACACTAACAATACAGCGAGTATGAGGCTCTCATTCTTGGGTACTGCAGTGGCCAAAGAGCGAGTGTAAAAAATCTTACGGCTCGTGGTGATGCGAGCTGATTGTGAAGCAAGTCGAAGCCTTTTCGGGTAAAAATGGGAGGTGAAGCATTACTAGGAATCAGGTTTGGGATTGATTGAATTCCTTGATGCTTTCTCCATTGAAGCAATACCTAGAGAAAAGAAACGGGGGGCTGATTCATTTTGCATCTCGGGATCACTCGATTCCCCATCTGAATTCTCTCGGGATAAGTTCACTATTGAAATGGTCCACCGGCCTAGTGTACTGACAATACCAATAAGCTAGGCAAGTTTTCAACGATGACCAGCATTTGCTTTCCTTCACGGAACTCAAGGGTAATTTTGAACAAGCGTATTTTGAGGAAGTGACAACTTTGCCTCGTGAGAGTGTGTCCTCGACCATCCTGTCACCCAAGGAGAAAAGCAGATCGGGAAGGGTGCATTAAACTCAAAGGAAACAAGATTCCCAAAGGTTTGGTGAGTTTGGAGGAGTTGTTTGATAAACATGACAGATATGTGAAATCTAAAGCCTTCTTGGACCTCAATGATCAATTGAGTATGATAAGATTGATATAGGGAGTTCTCACGACCCCAAGCTAGTAAATATTGGAAAATGTTGCACAACCGAGAGAGGAGGAAAAAAGCAATTGATCTTCTAAGGAGGTATAAGGATGTTCTTGCTTATTCTTATGAAGATCTAAAAGCCTTGAAGCCAAAGATATGCGGCATTCTATTCCCTCAAACCGGAATTAAGCCTTTGAAGCGAAAGCGAGAGCGATCAATCCAAAATAGGCGACACCATCTTTCGGAGATCCAGAAGTTGTTGAAGGCTAAAATTATTTTCCCATTCACCATTCGACATGGATCGCAAATATAGTGCTGTTAGGAAGAAAAATGGTGAGATCCGCATCGTGTTGATTTGGGGAACTGAATCGGGCTTCTCTGAAAGATAACTACCCTTTGCCTATGATGGATCAAATATTGCAAGATTCAGGATCTGAAATGTTATCTATGCTTGATGGATTCTCGGGATACAATCGGGTAGAGGTTGATCTTTGCGGATCAACACAAGACAGCCTTCACCACTCCTTGGGGTACCTTTGCCTCTGAGAATGCCTTTTGGGCTGATTAATCTTTGGTGCCACTTTCCAGAGAGCTATGGATTTGGCTTTTGGAAGCTTGAAAGGGAAATGTATTGTCATATACCTTGATGACCTGACGGTGTTTTCAAAGACAAGAGCGGATCACTTGACCACACAGAAAGCAGTTACTGCTTTGAGATGCGAGAGCATGGGATTTCTTTAAATCCTAAAAAATCTGTCTTCTGTGTTCCAGAAGGAAAACTATTAGGGCACATCGTCTCCAAGGATGGTATTAAGATTGATCCTGAATGAGTTCAAGCCATCCAGCAAATTCCTCTCCCAACCAGTAAAAAAGGCGTGCATTCCTTCTTCGGTAAGATCAATTTTTTAAGAAGATTCATCCCGATTTTGCTGAATTAACTTTGAATATTTCTCGAGATGATGAAAGGAAGCAAACATTTGGTTGGTCTTACGAAGGAAAGGAATCCTTTGAGGGTATCAAGAAAGCTATTGCTAAAACTCCGATTTGGCACATCACGATTTCAAGAAAGATTTCATCATCTATTGCTATCTCTGAGATAATACCACAGGCTCTGTCTTAACCCAAGAAGACTACGATAAACATGAGCTACCAATTGCCTTCATGAGCTATATAACGAAGAATCATGAGCTAAAATACACCATGATGGAGAAGCATGCTTTTGCGGTAGTCAAGTTGTCATCAGCGATTCCGTTTCTATATCCTCAACTCTCACTCTATGGTGCTGGTTCCAGATCTGTTTGTTAAGTCAATTCTTACACAGCAAGAATTTGGGTCCAAGAGAGAAGCTGGGTGGCTAAAGTCCGAGAGTATGACATTGATATCAAACCGACCAAGCTGGTTCGTGGAAAAGGTCTTTGTGAGCTCATTCTTTGAAGGAGCCAAACATGAGTTCTTTGGAGGAGAAAGTGACATTCCTCTTTGTTCTATTCCTTAGTTCGATCGATGAATGGTATTCGACATCACCCATTTTCTCACCTATGGGAATGCCCTCATTTAACTACCAAGGAAAAGAGGGCATTTAAATTGAGATCGGCGCATATGTGCTTGTGGGAAAATGCCTTGTTGAAGCGTGGTTTAGATGGGAGATTTCTGAAGTGTGTGGACAAGGAACAACGAGAAAGTTGCTCTCGGCTTTTCATGATCGGACATGTGGAGGCACTATTCATCAATGATCACATGCTCACAAGATACTCAGGGGAGGATATTCTTGGCCTTCCTTGTTCGAGAGATGCATCAGTGGGTGGATAAATGCGAGGCTTGTCGGACCTTTGTGGGAAGACCTAAATTGGCCTCTTTGCCTCTCGAAGCCGGTTGTGATTGAGGAACCATTTCAACAGTGGGTCTGGACTTCATTGGTGCACTCAACCTGTTTCTAGTGCTGGTCACACTCATGTGCTAACTTGCCACATGACTACTTCACCAAATGGGTGGAAGCTATTCGATCGAGAGCACTACTTACGAAGTGGTATGCAACTTCATCAAAGAGAACATCTTGGTAAGGTATGGTGTACCTAACAAGATTGTAACAGATAATGCTTCGAACTTCTCCTCAACTGAGATAATGGATTTCTGCTACGGGTATGGCATCTCTCTGGCTCATTCTTCAGATTATTATCCCCAGGGGAAATGGACAAGCAGAATCCACCAACAAAAATCTGGTGACTATCATAAGGAAGTTGGTCGATGAGTCTCGTGGCGGCGGCATAAGAAGCTTTATGATGCTCTTTGGGCGGACAGGATCACACCTAAAAGAGCCATTGGAATGTCTCCTTTTCAAGTGGTGTATGGAGTAGAAGCTCAATTGCCGGTGACAGTGGAACTGCCAGCCTTGCACCTGATGAAGGCCATTGAGGATACTAGTTTGGTGATGCTCTGGATAAAAGAATCATGTACTGCACAAAGGCTAAACGAGGACAGATTGGAGGTTCTTGATAGGATATCTGCTCACCGGTGAAGGTAAAGGTTACTTTTGACAAGAAAGCTAGGTTCGAGAGAGTTCCAAGTTGGAGATACTGCGTCTTTGTTATGGGACAAAAGACATGAACCTCGTGGCAGCCATGGAAAATTTGATTCCACAGCGTGGCTCGGACCTTTCAAGATAAGACACTTTCTTTGGTAAGAACTCTTTCTATCTTGATTACATGGATGGTTCTCCTCCCACTTCCTTATAGTGGGCGATATTTGAAGTTGTTCAAGTCATAGGTGACTAGGAGTCCCTTTGTATATTATGTACGTGTTTTCCTTTTACTTGTTTTGGTGTGTTTTCCTTACATTGTTGTGTGTGTTGCCCTCTGTATTGGTTTGTTTTTGACTCCTTTGCCCCAATGGATAAGGCAACTTTGATGCTTCACCAGAGTTTGTCTAAGTTCTTGCCTTGTCTCATTCCTTGAATTTATGCCAAGTCATCCCCAGAAGGAGCCAGCTGTTGTCCACTCAAAATTCCCATTCTGCTCTGAAAGTAAAAATTTCAAAATTTTGAGTTTAAATGTCTTTTCTGTCGAGCTGGTGGTGTGAAAAAAAGTCTTGAAGTCGAAAAAATCTAAGTTTTGGGTCATTTTGTAAGTATTTCGGGCCTGTCGGACATTTTTGTCCAAGCCCATCCCAAATGCGAAAGTGCATTTGTTCCCGATCGGCGAAATCCTCAAATTTGTCCCATTTTGGGCCGTCCCGTCGGAAGTTTTGTCCCAAGTGTCCCAAAACTTATTGTGCGAGATGTTCCAATTTGGTGAACAACCCGAACACGTACTTCAGCACTTTCTTGTCCCAAATGTCCCAATTTCAAAAGTGCGCTCTGTTCCAATTTCACCCGAACCGGTCGAGTCGCGTACTCCGGAACTTTTTGTCTCAAATTTCTCAAGTTCAAACTTAAAGTGCACTCTGTTCCATTTTCGGCCGATCCGCCCGATTTCGTCCCAAGTGTCCCAAGTCAAATTGTGCATTCTGTTCCATTTTAGTCCGAATCACCCGAACGAACCGCGTTTCGCACTTTTTGTCCCAATGTCCCAAAGTCAAAGTGTGCCTTTGTTCCATTTTCGGCCGATCATCCGAACCACGTGCTTTCGCAATTTTTTGTTCCAAGTGTCCCAAAGTCAAAAGTGCAAGTTGTTCCAATGATCGGCATCGCGTGAGCTCTTTGTCCCAAATCAAAAAAAGTGCAAAGTTGTTCCATTTTCGAGCCGAAACGCTTGGAACCGTCCTTGCGCATTTTCGTCCCAAATGTCCCAAAATGCATTTGTGCGTCTTCTCCTGTTTCGTCAGAATCGGCCGAGCCTCGTGTTTCACGCATTCGCGTCTCACATGTCCCAGTGAACCTAATGCAATTCATACTTAGTTTTCCCTTCGACCGAATGTGCTAAATTTGAATTTAAGTTGCGAAGATCAAATTTCAGAAGATCAAATGGCGAAGGACGAAGCTTTCAAGATGCGTTTACATCGGTTTTCAAAGATATCCATTGTCATCTTCAAGATGAAACGTCAGTGTGTCCCTCGTGGCAAAGACATAGTGAGGCGTTAAAGAAATTCAAGAAGCGGTTTACGAAGACGGTGGGTCCTTCTCGGTATTTGTCCACTGTCTCCTTCTTCATTCTTTTCTCTTCTTCCTATTCCTTTCATATTCCATGTAATTAGTTAAGAAATTGCGTTTGGCATTCCTTAACTATTCTCTTGAGTTAAAAGAAAGCGGTTCGAAGAGTAACCGACTTGTAAGCTATATAATGGCCTTTCCACGCCATTTTGAAAAGGAAGGAAGAACTTGGGTATTTCTTTGAAAGTGTAAATAGATCTTAAAGAAATCAATACAAAAGGGCTTTCCATTCTTTGTCTATCTAATTCTTGTTATCTCTGTGTTTTCCTTTAATATTGTGAAGATCATTTTGTTCCTGATTCGTTAGTCTCTCTGATTGCATCTTTTTTCGAGTTTTGCAAATACAGTGATCTTGTATAACCAAGAAGGAACTTTGTGTCCTTGATGAATGAATCTGAAGAAGGTTATTTATGGAACTTTGTGTCTTTAAATTTAATCTCATTCAGCCAATGCAAATGATCTTGTCTTAAATTCTTTGAAACTTCGCATACATGAAGAATTATTACTTTATCTATAATTACGAATGTTGCTATTCTGCTCATCTTCTTATTCCCTTTCCTCGGTCCTTGTGTAATTGATGATCCTTGTGGAA
Source organism: Taxus wallichiana var. yunnanensis (assembly GCA_018340775.1). NCBI lineage: Eukaryota > Viridiplantae > Streptophyta > Pinopsida > Cupressales > Taxaceae > Taxus > Taxus wallichiana. The sequence goes on along the minus strand of CM031235.1, from coordinate 20,063,855 downwards.
AACACTTTCGTAATATCCAAGTTTGACCATAAAACAATGTTACGTACATTTGTAAATAAGTTCGTTTTACCGTATCGATTCGATTAAATACTAAAAACTATGTGGGTAAAAGGTTTTCAGTTAGGTTGTGGGTAGCTCATGTGGTCTGCAGGTCACAGATAAAATCTTGGTAAGGTTGGGAAATGTTTTAGGTTGTTTTGGGTGACGTAGGTCGATTAATGGTCTCCGAGCAAGATAAGCAAACACATCGACCGATGTCTGGCCTATGTGATTGATGTCGGTTTAGGTATAACCGATCTTTGGTTTAAGGTGACCATTATCGGTCATTGTGGAAAATGACAGGGAGTCATGTGAAAGGTGTTTTGGGCTCTCTCCTATGTTGGCACATAGAGTTTGGGAGGTGCCAGTGAGGTGTAACCGAGGGTAGACTTAGGACGACTCGGTGGGGTTTGGAGAGGTTTTGGGTATAGCTAAGGTAGAGTTGTTGGAAGTTGGGGAAAACAAAGGAGCCGATGTCGGTCAGGTGGAACCATTCACGGTTATAGGGGACCAATGACGGTCACGTGAATGAGCCGAATGTAAAAATGGAGATTGGGGGCGCTCGTTGTGTTTGCACAGAGAGCTAGTGAGGGACAAAATGGGGTGAGAAGGTCTTGTAGAGGGCTATGGGCTAAATAAATAGGGTTTTGGAAGGGATTTGGAGGAGGTGTGAGGGGATGTTTTAGCAGAGAAAGCTGAGGGATAACTTCAATCGAGAAAACAAGGAATAATAACAAATGCTAAAACCAAGTGAGGTAGAAGATGTACTTACTTGAAGTCCAAATGAGTATTGGTCGCATGCGAGGAAAAATAGATGGTGGAAGATCTTTGGTGATTTGAGAGCTTTTACTTGAGATCCTTCAATGTCTCTTTACTTATAACATGTATGGAGGTTGCTTGCAGTCCTCCTTCTTGCCAAAGAGTTTCCTTTGATTCACTAAATCAATCTACTGTCGAAGGAGTGATCTCTTCAATCCGTAAATGACCAATAAATCAACCAAATCACCAACCCTTTAGAAATAGCTCGGGTTGTGTATTTACAGGTGACCGATGTTGGTACCACTCTGACCGACATCGATTATGCCGGGTAGAGTTATTTTTTCAAAAGTAGGGAATATGCCTTCCCCACTTGACTTGAGTGGCGGAGCACATGCCCCATCCGCCCTAAGATGGGGAATAGGACAAGAATGAGTCTTGTGAGTGGGGTGGCCACTATTAGGGCTTCTAGAAGAGGTATGGGCAAGGTATGGGAAAGGTGAGGAAGTGGAATGGTGATGTGGAGGGGCAAGTGGGGTAGTGGAATGGTGAGGTGGTGGGGCAAGTGGGGTAGGATGAGGTGGCAATGTGAGTAGGTAAATGAGTTAATTTAATTAGTTGGATTTAATTAAATTATTATGTGTAGGTGGGGATCAATATGATAAGCAAAAGGGTTTGTAGGTGATTTAATTAGGGTTAAATCAATTGCCCGTATAAAATGTGATTATTAGGTCATTCGGAGGGAAACGATGAAATGTGACGCTTTTTAGGGGTCCGAGCTTAACCATAACTCCTCTACCCTAAAACTCTCTCTTAGTTATCTCAACCTTATTTGCATGAGATTATACTTTCTTGAATCGAAACTTTCTTACCTTTGAAGCATACCTACAAACAATCATTTGTTCGTCCTTTCTCACCTTCTTGACATCTTGCATACTTGATGAAGATCAGAAATGGAATCCCCTACCTTAATAGGCCATCACAAACCTATACATCATTCTTGTACCTCTACAATATAATAATGTAGCCCTTTACAAATCTTAACATTTGTACTTCTTGGAGAATAAATCAACACTTGATTTGAGGCAATCTCCTCCTTTCTAGCCATTTATGATAATTTGATACTCTTTTTAGATACCACTATACACCTCTGCAACTTTTGGGTTCATACCTTTGAATGACATCATACTCAAATTAGGGTACGTTTTTCTTAGTTGCTAGACTCAGTCATGAAGATGAAATATTTGAGCAACTCTAATCATGAAAACACAAATCAATACATCATATCAAGGCTTCGAAGTAAGTCATAGCTCTATTTCTTGGGTTAATACACGCCCATTGTATACTTCAGCTTCTCGGACTTATAGATACCTAATCAACCTAGGACTTGACTCCAAATTTTCATTCATCTTTATGTAACACGGTATACTTGAACTCTTACTAATTGTTAAAACCCTATCAAGTAATAATTGATGATACAAAGATCTTTTCATACTACTTAAGATCTCATTTTACCTCAACACAACAATTCTTTTGAGATTTGTATGCAACACTCCATCTAGTTCTTCTCAATGATGAATTAAGATACCATATCATGCATACAAAACTAGGACATTTAGTTCTCATATAAAAACTACTTACCAATTCCTCGAAGAATTTTCCACTTGGTTTTCTCTTCCCATAGAACTTCTTAAACAATTCTCGAAACTCTACTAAGATATTATCTAATTTTGATACATGTCATAGCCCTCTAATTCAATACACACCATTGTTCCACTCCACAACCTTTAGTACCCTTATTCATCTAGTTTGAACAAGCTATCTCCATCTAAGGTGAGCCACAAAACACTAAAATACCTTCCTTGAGGCATAATGTGCACCTACAACACAGTCATCTTCACATCATACTGAAACATGATATGGAATTTCAAAACCATCTTCATGTCTCTTATGATAACCTAATGAGCTTCATTGTTTAGACACGATTATCAACTACCTTTCTTGAGAGACAATTTCATGTTAGAAAATAAGGGATAAAATATGCGAATAATCCCTCAAAAATCGTAATAGTATAGAAACTAATATGCATAAAATATTACAGATCTCAAATAAAAGTACAAAATAATAATAACACAACACAAAGAGATAGTATTTAATGTTGTTCACCCAATTTGGGATACGTCCACTAGGAATCACTTGCTCAATTTTATTACAAGCCACCACTCTCTCAATCAATACAATACCCGATTTGTTTGAAGCTATGCTCAACAAACTCTATAGAATTCACACATTAATTCAAAACACATTTGCAATGTTACATCATACCTACCATATGCACAAAACCACATAAGTAGACAACTACTTAAGCATTTTTACGAAATTATGGGTATTAAAATGATGGGCAAAAATCATCCCATAAACCTATGGATCAAAAATCCCACTCATATTAGAAAAATCAAATCTCCCAATATATCGGCATGTTTTATTTCGAGGCCAAAAACAAAATCGGGGTTGTGCCCCAAACCCTTCTACCGGGGCTACCGCCTCTAGACCCCGCTGGGGCCCGGCCCACCTTGAACCCCGCGAGACGACCGTGGAAAGTGTATAATACTCTTTGTGTACATTCTTCAACACTTTCACACATGAAAACAAGCTCCACAACCTAACATTTCAAGAGACATTATTTACTCCTCGAGATCTTACAATACCCTAACCATACTCAAACTCTTCAAGCTTGCTAATCAAACAAAGATGACTTAGACCTTAAAGACTCAGCGAATACAATTTCCATCAATAAATAGACTCGCCGAATTTGAGACTTCAAAGTTTGATACAAACCTTAAGAGTTATGAAATTCAATTCATGATACATCTCCAACCCTTGCACTCGATTGCATACCTTTGATAAATTAACAAAGATGATAAGTTGGATAAGGGCATGACAATCACTCCACTATCATAACTTCTACATGCCATTATGAATCACAAGATCCAATGCTTCCTTTAAGACTTAAAATATCAACTCAAAGATCTTCCAATCAAGGACTCGAGACAAGACATTATGTCCTAATAGTGAACACAATATTTTCAATCTCTATGTATAACAACCTCTTTATTACGCTTCTCAACTAGGAAATTTTTTTATCTTACTTTATGCTTCATTGATTTAAATACCCATATATTTAAACCCAGCATAAATCTTAAGTTCATATCTCATGTTTCCTTGTTCTAAATTCTCATGATTTAGAACTAACATCATCTTAGTCAATCCATCCTATAACAATCATAAACCATGTGCAGTTGCATGAGAGTATACAAATCCTACTCAATCCCCCTCAACACTCTTTACGAGTGTGTTTACTCTTTACGAGATGATTACACCAAGTGTATCATTTGTTTTGTGTATACAAAGTATACTAATGGTTTCATTCATCTATAAAGAATAGTCAAATATTGCATTCTAAGTGTCTACATGGGTATCCATCATTGAATCCCATCCAAAATCCTACACTTAGATCCTTGGTTAATTTAGGATAGTGTAAACAATAGCTTACACTACTTTGACCAAAGTTCCAGACACATGTATGCCATGTTCGATTCCGTGATGACACACTCGTCGTTAGGAATTTGTCCATCACCTTATTACTTAATTTCTATTATCTAGATTAGGACTAGATAATTACAAGTTACGTACAAAGTACCAAGTCATATCAACTTGCATATGTAAGTGCCACTAATGTTGAATTAGGATGACTAAGGAGAGTAAGTTTCTCTGCAATGATTTACATCATTACACGGGTCACTCCCTTTCCCGTAGTCATCATAAGATGAAATTGGGTACTTCACCATATAAGCACAATCTGTGTTCATATTTAGGATGTTACTTGCATCTTAGTTCATTACGACCTTCAAATTTAGGGGAGCTTGACATGATAACTCAACATAACAACTAATTCGTTGTAGCCAAATAATGACCCTATTCATTAAGTGGTTACTACGTGATAGCAATGATCATATCGAGTTGGATCGTCAAGTTCTCGCTAAATGGGAAAGTCATATCTCATGAAGTTAAGGTTATCTAATTAAGTTAAAACTCATTGATACCCTAGTTTCAATGATACTCTTATTACGATATAAATCATACCTAATATCCTATCTCAAGATAACCGAGTAAGTCGAATGTAGTTCATTGTTTTACTTCACGTTCCTTTTTACTACCCGGTTGTAGATGTAAATTTACTTGCTACATTATCTCTGCCAACCTAACTTTATCTATTTATTCAAGCATAGTAATATTCTCAAGAAGTTATCTTTTTGGTACCACATAACTATCTGAGCAAAATAGCAGCAAATATTTTATATTCTTTCCATAATTGGTAGTTATAACACATTTATTCATATTTTATCCATCAAATATGTTGTATTCATTCACTCACCAATACAAGATATCACTCAGCATATGATCCATGCATCCATTCCATTAAATAGAGTACCCTTATTCTGATTCTTCGTACTACATCACATTCCTTTCTTATACAACACTTCACCATTATATGATATTTGGTGTTTTGTTAGGTAACTTGCACTTCCTAAGTTTCCTTATATAACACATTATAACTAACAACATTTCACTAAAAGATTCCCATGCCCAACTAAAAGATACTTTAGTTAAATAATAATCTTATAAACTATTGCTTATTCATAGCCAAAACGAAAATATGAAAGAGATTATGTTTACTAGGCCCATAGTCCTTCATTCCTAACGTGGATATCTTCTATCAATCTTTATCTTTTCCATTAATTATAACACTACTATCAATTAATAATGTATTGTTCCAACGACAAGTTTAGAACTTCCTTATTATCGAAGGAGATCAATTACAAATTGATTTCACACTCATATTCAATAAATTCCTCATCCTCAATTAATAATAGTGTCTTATGAAGCTCAATTTACATTAAACCTTATTGAGGATAATTAGTGGTACAAGTAAAACACAAATGAAAGTATCAATCCATAATTTAGAACTTGCAAGCATCAAATCAATAATTTAGAACTTTTATAACGATATAATCAATTCAGTTTTAATAATCAAATGTTAAACATTCTTGTTATCACAAAATTATAGCACCCGTGATTTCTTGTGATTTGTGTGTGATGCAATCAGTGTAACTTGTATAACATGAGATTATCCTACGAAGGGGGATGTTGCAGTAGGATAATCCTCCAAGAAAGAAAGCCGACTTCTTCTCATAACCTAGTGTCAACTTATCCGAAGTGCATAGAATGATAAACTATTTTAATCCTATCCTAATGTTGTCCAAGGAGATATGGATATAAGAATGTGTAAAATAAACCTATTCTAAGCAAAGGTGATGCACCAAGAAAGGGTGTGAGGCATTCGGTGAGTGAAAATAGGAAGTGAACTAGGCAAAAGAGGGTGGATAAGAATTCCACAATCTAAAACAATATCCAACTCCCTAGTTTCATAAAACACAATGAATTAAAAGTCTTGTAAAGAGACATAACATGCAAAATATACCTGTAAACACAATGGAAGGAAAATGATGCAATATAACCCAAAATAGGGCAAGAAAAGCCACAAAACACTGATTTTATTGACTAAAAGCTTGCACAATCCATTATAATGTAGGCACAAGGCAAAGTCATTTACAATAAACCCAAATTTGAGGCCTTTAGCTCACAATAGATCTAAAACGAATTTGATAGAGTTCCTTTGCAAAACATAATGATTCCCCTCAAAATGAGATAGATTTTACAATATATAGGCAATTTGAACCACCAACCGGAGAATGCATAAAAAGGTATGGGAGGCCATAAAAATTGGTACTTTGTTTGCACATGCAGTCATGGGTGCCATACCTCATTAAAGTGGTAATTTAGAAACCTTGTACTGCTCCCATTAATACCTGGTGTGTTACTTCATTCGGTTAGTAGCACGTATTTCTACTCCCGAATGGTCGCACTTTCTTCTCTTGTGTCGGCCGATAACATAAATGTGACCGGTCGGTAACATGTTTTCCCCACTCCTGGTTGGTATCTTAAAATCTACTATCGGTCAATAGTGTCCACACAAGTGCTACTAGCACCTTTTTTGTCACCCAACCGGTCTTCATCATCACTTTTGTGTGACCAACAGTAGCACAAAAATTGCTACCGACCCCTATGCTCCGTTTTGTCTTCTCCAACATATTGATCTTTCTACAGCCGATAACATCCATACTTGCACACTGCACCAGTTCTAGCACCATTGATGCTACCGAGGGCAATTTTAGCATAATTTTTTCCTTTTTGGCCCGACCTTTGCCGCATCTAAACCTATTAAATTTCAAAGTTTTACACCCATCAACCACCAATGTTTAAACCTAATAAGTTGTCCATTTTACGGGGTGCAAAAATGGATAACAATTGACGACTTGCGGGTGATATCCCTAAATCTAAAAGACCAAGTGACTTAGAGGATCCATTAGGCATGGAGTCATCTTGATTTTTGAAACTGATCCGACACCGAGAATTCACCCTTAAACCTTTGAAACACTATATTGGGGTCTAACATTACTTGAAAATCTTGGTCCTAAAACTGATCATTCCATCACAAGAACCTTCTTGAACTTGGAAAGTACAACAACAACAAGGCACAAGTATATACAAATAGAAAATATCATACATATCCCAAATGGAACATGCAGAGAGTGCACTAGCACTTATTACAAAGAAAAACTACACTACCAATGAACAATGTGCCACAAGCACTTAGAGGAATATAAATCTTGAACTAATATGTACAAGGAGGATATTTCACTTTAATAACAATGCTTGAGATAAATTCCATTGACTGGAATCTGTAGCTCTTCTTCGTCCAACCTTGATAGCTAGAAAGCATTGTTTTCTTTGCAACCTGAAATCATATAAGGTCCACTCCATATTACATCAAACTTAGAGTGCCTTCCCAGTTTTTCCTTGTCTACATCCCATTTTAGGACCAAGTCCCCCTCTTGGAAGTTTCTATCTTTTTCCTTCTTGTCAAAACACCTCTTGATCAACTCTTGATCCTTCTCCATGATGTGCATGGATTGGTTCCTCATCTCCTCCAACTCTGTGAACTCGCATATCTAACTTCCATGGGTTCAAACTTGAATAGATCTAGCTACTTCATGAACTCCAATGCAGGAAATTCAAGGGATATATGCAACCTTGCCTCCCTTCCATAGACTAACTTGTAAGGAGAGTTCAATGTTTATCTCTTGGGAGTAATCCTATCATCCCACAAGGCTGATTTCAACTTGGTGTGCCAAGTCCTTTGATTTTCATCTAGATTCCTCTTGATGATTCTCAACAAATTCTTATTTGTGGAATTTTCTTGCTCGTTACCCTAAGGGTAATAATTTGATGAGGTTCTCAAGTATACTCCATTCCTAACATCTCATTCTCGTGATCTTAGAAGAAAGGAATGCCAAAGCATTATCTAATATAATGGTGGTTGGTACTCCAAACCTCATCACTATACCTTCATAAAAATCTAGTATGTTGGCCTCATTTGCTTCCTTGAGTGCAACCACCTTCGTCCACTTGGTGAAATAATTTGTGGCCATAAGGATCCATTTATGACCCAAGCTAGAGTTTGGATTAATCACCCCAATGAAATCCAATCCCCATTACATGAATGGTTCATTTACAAAAATGGGGTGGAGTGGAAGGGCTTCTAACTTCTTTTCTTGTAAAGAAGGCACACTTTTTACACTTTCTAATCCATGCATAACAATCATTAAAGAGGTTAGGCCAATAATACCCTACCTTCATAATTCTAAGAGTTGTCACCCTTGGGGAAAATGGCCTCATATTTCACCATCGTGAAATTCATGTAGCACCTTTTCTATTTGATCTATCTTGATGCACCTTAGGAGGACACCATTTACATCTTTCTTGAAGAGAATACCATCAACCAATGCAAAGGGAATACAATGAAGCCTGAAATACCTTCTTTTGGCCTTCTCAGCCCTTGAGGACATTGACCAATCTGAAGGAAATGGACTATATCTTGAGTCCAACAAGGATCAGGTGAAGCATCATTGATTGTTCTTGATCATCTTGTAACACCAAAACAACTTCTTCTCTACCCCCTGACTCAACATGTTTTCCCGAGGCTAACTGTTCACATAATCCTTTTCCCTTGACCAACTTGGTCACTTTAATATTAATGTCATATTCCATGACCTTGGTTACCCAACCAACCCTTTTTTCATTGAGGTCCTTGTTTAAAAGAAAATCTTTTATACAACATGTGTGACTTGTAGACGAATCTTATTATTTGACACTAAATGTATGAATTTCCTTAAACTCCTAATCACAACGAGGATATGCTTCTCAATGAATGAATATCTTACCTCATAGTCTACAAGGCCTTGGCTGAAGAATACACTAGGTTGTTCTAGTTCTTCTTTATTTTGTTGTACCAAGATTGCGGAGATGGAATCAACCACCAAATGCATATAGAGAGAGAAAAGAGAGAAATATTTGGAGAAGTCCGGATAGATGAGATTTTGGGCTTGAGATATGGCCTTTTTGATAGCCTTGAAACTCTCTTTTCCCTCTTTTATCCATTTGAAAACCAAATTCTTCTTCAACATCATCGTTAAAGGCTTCACAAGAGTGGAAAATTTTGGTACAAACCTGCGAACAAAATTAATACTCCCTAAGAAGTTTTGGAGAGCCTTCTTATAACTTAGCAATGGTGGAGCACATATGGATGTTACCCTCTCCAGATCAATAGTCAACACTTCTTTTGACACGATGTGGCCTAGGATATTTCCCTCATGTGCCATGAATATGCACTTTTTGGGGTCCAATGACACCCAAATCTCCTACACCTTTGGAAAACCTATCTAAGATGAAAGAGGTGACTTTTTGCATTTTTAAAATATACGATGATGTCGTCCAGATAGACAAGCACTATTTTATTTAAAATCCCCTTAAATTCCATACCCATTTCTCGTTGAAATGTTTCTACAACGTTTGATAACCCAAATGGCATCTTCCTATAGGCATAGGTGCCCCATTTTATGATAAAGGTCATTTTAAATTGATTTTCCTTTTTCAATGTGACTTGATTGTAGCCTAAATATCCATCCAAGAGGGAAAATATTTTGAACCAACCATTACCTACATAATCGACTCCATGTAGGGCAGCAGATAGTGATGCTTGAGGGAGGCCCTATTCAAATCCTAATAATCCACACACACCCCGATTTTCCCATTCCTTTTCCTGACCGACACCAGATTTGCTACCCAACTTGAGTGCTTGATTGGGGAAATGATGCTCGCCTCAATAAGCTTGTTCACTCCTTCCTCATGAGATGCTCTATATGAGGATTGACTAATTTTTACTTCTTCCTAACGCGTTTAGCTCCCGGATCCAATTTAATCGTGTGTTGTGCCAATTTGAGATTAAATCCCTTCAAATCCTCATAGCTCCAAGTGAAAATGTCTATGAACTCTTGGCAAAGTTGTATGAATTCATATTTTTCTTGATTAGTGTTCACTTTTCCAATTTGGAGTATCCTACCCTCTCCAACCAAAATGAGCTCATAATCCTCCTTTTTGACTTGAATGTTGGCCTTCTCTTTTCGGAATTAGTTATTTGGGTTGAAAATTGACTCTAGAATCACCAACCCCTTGGGTAATTGGTTTGCATGTAGTTGCACCACTTGATCCTCGTATTGTTTCTCTAGATTCTCTTGAGTTTTAGTTGAGAACTCAATCTCCTCCTATAAAATATTAATGATATGTTGATCATTCTCAAATACATGTCAGCTTGTGTTATTGTCTGATATGGTTGGCCTCACAATTACATGGATGTGGTTACATTTTGTCCCTTCTAATATTGTCAACAAAATCAAATGTTTCTTGGATGTTCGCAAGCCTATCTGCAGCATCATTCATTTCCTTAGTATGGCCTAAATATTGAATGCATTAAAATATTCCATGAGGTCCCAACCTAATGGTTGTAGGCTTTAAGCAGATCATTCTTAGCAGCATGTTGTCCTCTAACCTGGTTGACAATTAACTCATTATCCCCAAACACTTGTAAGTTTTTATATCCCTCTTTCTTGCCCAATGTAATCCATGTATCAAAGCTTCATACTCAGTTTTGTTATTTGAACATGCAAACTAAAAATAGAAAGTTGAGTAGTACTTCATACCTTGTGGTGTCAAAATCATTACTCCTCCTTTAGCACCTTCCTTGCTCCTTGAGCCATCAAAGAATAGTTGCCAAACTTCATTATCATATTTATCTACCAGCTTAGTGAGGTTGGGAATGAATGGCTTTTCTTCATGTAGTCAATAGATGCCTAACTCATCTTCTTCCATCTCCTTGTATGGATCATAACCATGCTTCTTGTTTTCTCATTCATCTAATGTTAAATCTGGGATGCCTTCGACCTTAGTATCTGCTACTTGAAGGTTTAGGAAATCCTTTTAATCAAAGGCTGAACAATTTGCATTGATTACACTTGGCAAGTGAGGCTCAATATGAAAATTTGCAATAGGTTCAGACCGGATTGTAGCCTTGGCTCCATACCTTTTTCTAAAAATCATGTGTGACCAATCAACTGATAGGTACCCACCAATTATAGCCAAGAAGTCTCGAGACAAGAACAATGCAAAGAGTGGTGGCTAGTCAATAACCGACATGTCTTGTAAGATCGTGACATTGGGGCATGTATGCAATGTAAGACTCAACCCTTTAATTACCCCGATTGTTGTCATTGTTGTTTCATCTAATTGCAGTACACTTCTAGAAATAACTTCATACTAAAGGCCCAACAAATCAACGATCTGTTTGTGCATTATGGAACTACTTGCTCCCGAATTAATCATTTAATTATTAACAAGATCTCCCCCAATAATTAGAGATATATAGAATGGAGGAGGCTTCATGTTTTTACCTTGTTGAACTCCTTGAATGCCTTCTTGTGGAGCTGCATTAGTGAGCACCTTTTCTTGATCCTTGGGTGACTCATTTGAGATAAGCAAAGTTAGTTATGGTTTCTCATAAAAGATCCCTTTGCCCCAAAATTTTCAAAGATTCTCACATAGAGATGCTTACATTTGTTTTCTTCATGTGGTCAATGATATTGAATGAATGTGGGTTGTCCTTCTCTTGCCCCTACTTGGCACTACCTTTTCTTGTACCTGAGTTGCTACAATGGGAATTCTAGGATGATTTTGTGAACTTGGGGTTGGATTCAAGCTACCAACTCCTTAGGGTGTGATAGAAGGTTGAGCAACACCTATGTTTGATGAGTTCCCGCCCTTTATATTTCTTTTCTTATACCTTGAGTTGGTTGATACCCCTTGAGAAGGAGACTGGTTTATACCACAAAAATCCTCAGCCTGCCAGTTCACAAGTGTGGTTTCACTTGAAAATGCATATTAAGTAGTTGTTTACTACTTATTCTCTTCTTGGATTGTCTCTCGAGGCACACCAACAGTTTGTACCATCAAGGCTTTGTTTAACATACCATTGAAACACGCTTCCTGATTATGGGGTTGACTGGAAGGAAAGTACCATTCATATTCCTGTGTTATATTGTTTTGGGCTGGGACTAAGGCCTGGGATATTAAAGGTGTATTTGGATTGTATCGCTGAAATGGTATAGCAATCGAGGTTTATCCTTGATTTTTGTTTACAACTCGAGCATACGGTTTATTAGGCTGATATGGAGGCATGTTTGGTTGGGCTTCAGACTGATATGGTCTAAAATTCTGGGATTTCTATCTCTGAGGTTTACCAACTCGTACCCTAGGTTCTGCAATTGTTTCATAACCTCTTGCATTTTAGTTGGGGCACTAGAAGAAGAGGTGGAAGCTTCATTGGAACTTTGATTTCGGGAGTAGGATTAGGGGCTAATGTAGGAACTTGACTAGAACTAGGTTTCCCCATTTCTTGATAAATAGGCATAAGTGGCCCAAGTGCAAGTTTACCACTTGAATAAGGAAATTCTCCGCCCTAATGGCTATGGTATAAGATCATGGTAAGGTTATACCTTTCATAGATTATATCATAAAAAATATATTGGAATTTAACACTTTAAGGAAATAGATAAATACACCTTTAGCGATTTGGTCACCACAATGGAAAACTTATCCCACGTCCTTTGAAATCTAAAATTGAAGTCACCATGTGCTCGTTCGACACTCTCTTGATCATAGTCATCTGCTATAAAAGAGAGGTTGACTATCCTTTCTCCAAATTGATTGTAGAGGGCCATTCACAAATGATCCCAATTCTATATTGACCCCGTTGTTAAGCTCTTGAACCACTGCAAACCTTTCCCTTTAAAAGAGGAAGTTAGCAATTTGAATGTAATATTCATTTCATTGATTTCGTGAATTTCACGGAAATTTGCAATGTATTCGATGTGATCAATAGGAGTCATATGGTTCTCCCTAGTGAAAAATGTGATGTTCTTCAATGTTGCAAACCAAAATTAGACTTTAAGCATTTAGGGCAAGTGGACTGCTTTCCCTTGAAGTTGACAAAGGGATTTTGAGGTCCTTGTGATCGTTGCAGATGTGCCATTATGATTGGCCTTAGAGATCTGGTTGATTGAATGAAGGGCCTACCGATGGAGGTGTTGAAAGAGTCCTATTTGGTGGAGATGGAAATCTCTCGAACTTATCTTCCTCTTCTTCCTCTGCTTGAGATAACTGCAAGTACTCAAATATCCCCTCTTCTCTCGTCCCTAGACCTCGTTTGAATTTTTCTCATGAACTTGAGCCACCAATCTTGCCAAAACCGGTTGATTTTCTTATTGGAGTCGTCGATGTGTTGTTCTGAAAGCCTCCAAAGGCCGAGAAATTCACTAAGACACACTCAATCTTGATAAAATGGAAGTATTGACTTTGGTCCCATTGGGCGTGCCAAAATGTTATCACAAAATTACAGCACCCCTGATTGCTTGTGATTTGTGTGTGAGGCAATCAGTGTAACTTGCATAACATGGGATTATCTTGTAGTGTGGGACGTTGCAAGTAGGATAATCCTTCGGAGAAATCTGACTTCTTCTCCTAACCTAGTGCCAACTTCTCCAAAGTGCAGAGAATGAAAAACTAATCTAATCTTATCCTAATGCTTTCCAAGGAGACAGGGATAGAAGAATGCATAAAATAAACCTACTCTAAGCGAAGGTGATGCACCAAGAAAGGGTGTGAGACATTCTAGTGAGTGAAAAAATAAGTGAAGCAAGCAAGAGAGGATAGATAGGAATGCCTCAATCTAAAACAATATCCAACTCCCTATATTCATAAAACACGATGAGTTAAAAGCCTGTGAAGAGATATAACATGCACAATATACCTATAAACACAATGGAACACAAAGGATGCAATATAACCCGAATTAGGGCAAGAAAAGCCACTTGCAAGAGAAATATTTCACTTTGTTCAAGTACATATGTATTTATTTCATTTTGCAATATTCGGTACAAAAATATTCATTTCCCAATGAACCAATCACTATCCTTATCCTTTAGAGTACTTATTTATCACTGCAATTTAGAAGGAACAACATGTATAAACATGGTCAGTCACAAATCACTAGCATGGAAAGTCCATTCCCCTCTTACATCTTAAGCCATTTAATATTTAAATAAAGGAAATGTTGCAATATTTAAACTCCAAAACAACATATATCATCCTAGATCAATATATTATTTTTCAAGGTGACTTTATTCGCATTCGAGTAATCAGTAACTACATCCTTTTTAAATGGTATAAATCTTGACTTACCCAAAAGTGTAGAATTTATTTCAATAAAATCCCTTCATACTCAATAAACAATCTTATATGTAATAATTGTAATAATATTATTTGATTAATGCATGAATTATATAAATATCAAAATTATATGTATATATCTTAACTCTTCTTATACTAATATTTCCTAGAAGTATCCAATGCTACTTGTAAATACAAAGTTAAGATTCAACTCACAGTTACCTTCTTAGTCAAAACCAATTTGTGAGTAATTATTCTAAAGCCGAGGTGACACACCCAAATATACATATACATTATTAATGATTTCATATATTTTCTTAAATTCCTACCGACCATCACAAAGGTATCACATATCCTACCGAAATGAATTATCCTCAAGCTCAACATGATAAAGGTGAGGTACTTTTACCTTAACAAATCCCAATGCTACCAAAGCTAACGAATTTTCAAATTCTCCAATGAGACCAAACCTTGCGTCAAGTTATAATCACAACCCATCATGACGGTTACACGGTGTAATCATGCCCAAAAGCTCTTGAGCTCCTTGCTAATCGATCAGAGAATGGAACTTTACCCTATCCATGTGGGCTTATCAAGGAAAAGTCAAACAAACGATTATCATAACCACCGTTATAATATCGCCGTGTCGGCTATCATCTAACAAAAACGATTTCATGAAGCAATTGCCCATCGATTTACCTACTGACTTCCGTGTCATTCCAGTTATTAATAGCTTGCTCATAACCTAGAATAATAATTGGTAGATATTCCATTCAATAAAACATACAAAGTTCCCTCCCCTTTTAAATTAAACAAGGGTTTGAATCGGTAACAAATATAGAGAGTGTCTCAACACTTTGAGGTCCAAAATGGGTATTGGGTTAATTGTCCTTTAGAAGAGGGTAGAAAAGTTGACCATGTACATTTCTAACCAACAAACCCTAATACCATTTTCTAAATAAAAATCCATAGAATACCCACACGCCTAAACAAGTTTCGAGCACAATATCAACAATAATGTTTCTCTTAGTAAAATAACAGAACCCTAAATAGTAAATACGTATTTATTCAACTAAACAACTATTCATGCTTAACTTAGTCCATATAGTAAGCCTTCAATCATAATGCCATCACGGTTTTGAGAGAGTCGATAAGCAAACAAAACTATAAAATGTTTCCTTCCCTGAACTAGATCGCATCACCCAATATTACAGCTGACCCATTTAGACAAATATGAAATGGAGTAAACTATAAGAGGGAAAAAGAACATTCCGTGCCTGTAACTAAAGCTCTTCTGCAAGTTCTCCTCCAAAACTACAACAGGTCGAGTTGATTGTTCAATCCTCTCATGTGCAAACCTCAACAATCATAATCATGCTTCTAGATTCAAGAATAAAACTAGAGACAATCAAACCGTTCTTATTTTATGCAAGGAAGGGTCGATCCTGATAGCTCGATAAATTACCATGCATGGCCTCTTGAAGGGTGAATTCTAGTTCCTCCATTCAAAGTGGCTTCTCTAATTCATACGAAGGGATGAGATTCAGTTCCTTATTCAATTTTTTGTATATTAATTGCCCTTTTTAACCGTAAAAAACCACGCCACTTAATTTTTCACCCGTAATCTAGGGAAATGGGCAGATGTTTTGGAAAAGCGTCATTTTGACGTGCACTTCTTAAAACCAACCGTTTAAATTTTTTTAATAGACAGGTAGTAGTAGACGCGGATGCTCGGAGCAGGGGTTAAATTTGCCAAATTGCCGGCCGGACTCACCCTGTCCCATCTTAGTTGTCTCGGACTCTCGAGCCCCGAGTTGGCAGGCGGCAGGTGCCAGGGCACATTGTCAATGAATTTATGAATACAATTACAGCGGTGAGCGAGTCAGCGACCTTCGGCTACCCTACAGGGTACAGGATACTAATTAGTAATAGGCTATAGTGATTCGGCGATAGGCTATAGGGCAATACATTATACGGGTAACAGGCTACAGCCAACAGGCACAGCCGCACAACCACGCTGCCACAGGATAGTGTATTAGTGAGCTCAGTCGACTCAATGTTCGTGAAACATTTTAATACAAACACTTAGTGACTTAACACTTGGGCAATATGCCAATATCTATCATCCATCAAATACTATTAGTGAACTGTGACTCGTGAGACAGACCGTCTGAATCGTCCGAGGAATAGGATATTGTTACTGTTTTACAAACTTACAAAATTACACATACATCCCTATTCCCGGCCCCTACTGTAATTAAAGTCTCAACGTCCAGCGGCTATAATTAATTTACCTGCTGACCAACTGTAGTCACTAGTCTGTAATTAAAGTCTCGACCATATTCAATGTCCAGCGGCGCCGGCCAGCATTAAGATGGATTTTGAAGCAGTATAAACCAGACTCCAGTTCAAACTTTCAGTGAATGGGTGAAGAGAAGCCAGAAGCTAGACATGGTGATGGGAGACTGAAGTTTGCAGTTCAATAAACTGTTTGCAATGTGCATGGATGAAATGAAGGCAGCCACAACATGCATGCGGTGAACAAATGAAGTGTCAACCACCAAGTTGCAGAGGAGCAAGGCCAGGGAGATACAAAAATTAGTTCAACAACATAATTCCGGGTAAGAAAAATAGATGAATAAGAGATAAATTTACCATTAATTGTTTGACATAATTTCAACATGGTAGTTTTATGTAGAAACATTGTTCAAGGATGGCTTTTCGCTGCAGTAAAATGAGTCCTTGCTATGTCTGACGTGAAAGCCTTGTATGTCTCTGGTTATAACCCATTTTTCATAACAGTCCCCTTTAAATAGTCAATCCAACTGTAAACCTTCTCTTAATTTGCTTGCTTTTACAGGCCAGTTTGACTCCACATCTTAAATATCCATCTTGCCAGTCACGTTTCTTCACGATTAATATCTGATACAATCAACGTATAATGATAACAAAGAACAATACAATAATGGTAAAGTTGCTAAGAAGCACAAACAATGGAACAAAAAAGTCCACACTATTTCCTCTTTCGGAGGTTCATAGACAGGTAACTGTGCAAGCTCAGCTTCAGCAGCTGCAAGATCATCCTTGGCTCTTGCAATCCTCTCTTCTGTCATGCTGAGATTCTTCTCGCTTTTTAACTTCATCAATTTCACTCGTTTTTGCTCGGACTTGTACACTATATCAAATAAATATAAAATCAAAGTATAAAAGGTGAACATCCGTTTCTTAAGTTGAAACAACCAACACTTAAATTATCCATGGTTCTACACCTTGAATTTAGAAATTCAAAAACACATTAGAATGTGAAATATCAACAAGCAAAAGGCTTACAAGTTGATTTTCAGTCTGAATGATTTCTCTTCGTTTTTTATCATTTAAACTTATGTTGCTGTTCAACTTCTTACATGTGGTCTCAAGCTTCGATTTCTGTTGTTTTTTTAATCTAGAACAAAAAAAATGTTAGGCCAATGTATTCTTTTTGACAATTATCGAAAATAAACTCTTAGTATAATGGACAAATGAACCTATCACATCCACTATGTTGACATAAAATTTCAAATTATTGCAGCATATTCGCTGAAAGTAAAACATACTCTATAGGATGCTTCTGCTCTGCTATTGATATTGCAATTTCATCTCGTTTACGTTTTGCCACTCTCTCCCTCTCCTTTGCCTCAATGTATTGCATTTTCCTCATATCATATTTCAACCAGGGTAGCTTCTTCTTCATTGAATCAACCTGCATTTGAGGTTAAGTTATCATGTTCAAAAATGTAGTAAGTTCACAATAGAAAAAATCATAATACCAGAAACTCATATATAGTAGGAAAAGATTGCATTTCCCCAAAACATTTTCCATAAATATTCCAGTTACATAGAACAACTCAGATCTGAGAATACTTTTTGCAGTAACTGTTCTCTTTGGCGAACCCTCTCAACATCGTTTTCTTGCTCAGCATTTTGTGCCTTAAGTTGAGTCAAGGTTTTCTCAACATTGTTTCCTCATTCAGCATATATATTTTGTTAAATAAATTGTGAATTCTAAAAATAAGAATTAGGAAAAAAAATTGAACATATTGTATATTCTAATTTCCTTCAAAAATGATATATAAGTCATGTTTTTTAATTTCATAATTTATCATAAAATTATTGACAGTATTTATGCATTTTATTCAACATAATTATAATTCTAGATTCAAATGTGTTATATTTTGCAAAAAAACTCTAAAACTTAACTTAAAATTACTGTAAAAAGTTATAGTTTTATAAAATATTTTCTATACTATTTGTAATCATTATTTGGCTTTTATCTTATTATTCTACAATATTATAATAATCAAAAATTGAATTCTTTATATTATAAATATTAGTATTATATATGGTATAAAAATATTAGTATTATAAATATTAAAAATTGAATTCTTTATATTATAAAATTGAATTTTTTATCTTAAAAATATTAGTATTATAAATATTTTCTATACTATTTGTAATCATTATTTGGCTTTTCAATTATTTTTAGATTCAAACAATAATAATTAAAAGTTTAAAAATATGTTATAAATTATTTTAAATGAGTTTTAATGTAATAATATAGTTTTATATATTAAAAACAATAATTTTTAGGTATGTTTTATATACCAGGATTATATTTGGGTGATGTAAATTAAGTGTATATTTTAATTTTAATCTAATTTGAGTGTAGAAAAAAAGTGTATTTGTGTATTTTTTAGAATTAAAATTGTATAATGTTGATTATTTAAATATTTTTAATTTAAATTGTATTACATTGTAGAACAATCATAATGTAATTTAATAAATTGAACATGTATTGTGGATGTTCCACAAATAGTTCGCAATACATTTTTTGTGTGGATATAATTGTGGATAAAGTGTTATATTTGTAGTAGTGATTATGAATATTCCACAAATTAGATTTAACTTTCATGAAATTGTGAAAAATCTACCTTCTATACTATGGAAGCCCCCCATTTAATGTTGCTAATCCACATTTTTTCCACAAATTGATTATTTTGTTGATATCATCTTTTATTGAATAATTTATCAAAAATCTGAAGAGTTTATTTAAAATAGATTTTGAGGATGCAAAACTAATGTAGTATTTCTCATCGTTTTATATGGCCATTCTCATCTAAAAAAATTAAACCGCTTACAAATATTTTCAATTATAACATATATATGTTGTAACAACAATTGATTGTTTTATATAACTAATAGTTTTATCCATAGTTTTATCATTTGAATAGTATACAATCTAAAGAGACAAGGTTTATTTTGGTTTAAAATTGGATCATGCACATCATTAAAATTAGTTGAGTTAATGCAAATATTAATGAGATTGAAAAGGGCTTGGGACATGTTATGATCTCCTAGGTTTATTGTGAAAGAAATATAACATAGAAAAACAATTATAATGGATTTTTAACTACATATTTAGATTTCTCTTGAAAAGCTATCATTGTTGTAGTGTGTTGAATTAATAATCTATCATTAAGTTGTTGACATTATTATATTTTTTTATTATTGAATTTTATATCTAATTATTGTTTTTAATTTTGGTTGTATAGGTACATTATAAGCTAAAATGTCTCAATCCAAAAAGAATCAATCTTCAATCAAAAAGTTTTTGCATGGTCAAACACATCACAAGCTTCATCAAGAGATGGTCATAATTTTGATTTGAATGAAGATTTAAATATATTAGGGTATGATGATGAGTGTGATGAGGCATTTGAAGGAGAAGAAGTTTTAACACAAAACAAAAAAGGGCTAGAGTAAAAAGAGGATTTAGAGATGAATGGAAAGTGAAATTCAAGTGGTTAAGGTGTGCAATGCATGAAGGGAAAACAGTCATGAAATGTATATATTGTGAAGAGCACAAGTCTGTTGGACCATGGGGAACTGGAACTGGTTGTACTACTTTGCAACATGATGCAATAGTTACTCATGCTGAATCAAACAACCACAAAATTTCACAAGCAAAATGGATATGTGGAAATGAAGGCAAAGCAAAATCAATTCCAGAACACATTGCAAATATTGATGACACCAATAAGGAAAGAATAATCACAACCATGAAATTAGTTTATTGGGCAGTGCAAGAAGACTTACCCCTCTCAAAATATGAGTCTCTTTGCTCTCTTGAAATGTACTTAGAAACACCAAACATGCCGAAAAATAAGGATTATAGATCATATACAAATCATATGGCTGCAAATGATTTCCTGTTTTCCATATCTAAGTATCTTGAAGAGAGACAAAGTGCAAAAATGTTAGATAGTCCATTGTTTTCTTTGATGTTGGATGAAAGTACTGATCGAAGCTTGGAGAAACACCTTGTGGTTTATGCTACTTTTCTAGAATCAAAAGGGTTGGGCCCACCAATTTCACAATTCTTAAAGCTCATAAATGTGTGTGATGGACGAGGAAAAACTATATATGATGCAGTCTGTGTTTTGAATAAAGAAAGGGGTCTTTCAAATAAAAGATTGATTGCAGTTTCTACAGATGGTGCTTCATCAATGGTGGGGAGTGAAAATGGATTTGTTACTCTTTTGAAGAAAGATGTTGACAATCTTATAGGCATTCATTGCATTGCTCATCGTGAGGCTTTAGCTGCATCAGATGCTGCTAAAAAAATACCTGAATTGTTGTTTGTTGAGAAGCTGGCAAATAAGGTATATTCTTGGGTCCAAAATTCTACCAAAAGACATAATGAATTGATTGCTCTTCAGGAACTCATGCAACTTGAAACACTTCAAGCTCTTCAAATTCATGGGGTTAGATGGCTCTCAAGAGGACAGGTTATTGAAAGACTTATTGTGTTGATGCCTCCATTATTGACTTTGTGGAAAAATGAGAAGAGAGACTCATGGTATGATAAGGCTAGGATCTTCTCAGTACAATTTTTCTTACATATGCTTGCAGATGTATTGTTCGAGCTAAACAAACTGAATAAAAAATTTCAAGAGGATAATGTGGATGTTACATCTTTAGGGGCAACCATAGATTCTACTATACAAACTTTGAGCAGGTGGTTTCTAAGGACTGACAACTTTGCAAATGGCACAAGTTACTTGTCTAAATTTTTGGAGACCTCTAAATATGGTTATTTAGAGATTATTGATAAAGATGGACACATTCATAGGCATGAACTTCGATTTGTGGCAATTCCAAATGTGTGTGATGATAATGTTGATGCACCAAAACAAACATTGAAGCCTCAAATTGATGGGTCACTAGAGAGTTGTAAGAAACTTGCAAAAGAATATGTTCAAAAGCTTGTAGATTGTTTAAATGAAAGATTCCCAGATCTTTCATTTTTCAATTCTATAAAGTTGTTTAGCCCTTGTCATTATTCAGAGGATGCATGTACTAGAGAAGAAAACTCAAAGCGGTGGCTTCTTAAAATTTTGAACACTTACAACATACTTTGTGTGAGGGAGAAGAAAAGCCTTTTTTGATTTTGAAGGTTGTTCAAAAGAGTTGTATAATTTTGTTGATACTCTTCGCTTTAGTTGTGAAGGATTCCGCATGAAGGAGGCTTGGAGGGTTTTTTGTGCTACAGATTCGCATACAAGCTTTCCAAACATGACAAAACTATGGCAAGCAATACTTACCATTCCAGCAAGTACAGTTGCATGTGAGAGAGGATTTTCAAGACAAAATATAATAAAAGATATAAGAAGAACAAAGCTCTCATTGGAAACATTGGATGCCTTGATGCGAGCTTCATTGACAGGACTTCATATATCAGAGGTGGACTGGAATAGAGTTTATGAAATTTGGAAAGATGAAAAGCAAAGAAGGATTTGAAGTATCTTAGAATGTTTTGTGTTGACATATTTGTAATGATGGGGTATTTCATATGAACCCACGAACACTAGATATTTTGTTTACACTACTTATGTAAATTGTTTAAGGGTACTTTCTCAAGTCAAAAGTGGTGAATCCATGATATACATTTGATCTTTTTGAAGATATATGTGATATATGTTTGAGTTTTTTCAAATATTTATTAGTGTGTATTGAGGATGTTATAATACTTTGTTTAAAATGTTTTCTTGAATAGGAAAGGATATTAGACATTTGATTATTTTGAATATACATTAACGTGTATTGGGATGATATGATAGTGAAGCCCATCTAAGTATTGTCAAATATGTTGCATTAATTGACTTCACCAATAGAAAAGATATATTATCTTTAATCAAGTATCATTTAATTTTAAAAAAATCAATTCTTAATTTATGTATATTGTTTTGTATTATAAAAATTATATTGAAAATTTAATTTTTAATGCTAAATTAGGCTATACATTTTATACAAATTATTTCGTTGCATGATTATGATCTTAAATTAAATGCGTCCACAATATTATGACATGTTAGTGTTTTATAGCTATGTTAATATATATTTATAATAGAATAAGATTTCGGTTTTGCATACAATATCTCTATTTCATATAGTGTTATTATATAGTGTTTTATTAAAATCATGAAAATATAAATTTTGATATTTTTGGAAGAACTCAAGTGTCAATCGACGAGACTATGGCCAAAAGAGTTAATTCTAACATTGAACACATAACTTGTGTCATCATCTAGGGTCAAATGTCATGTTTTATTTGTCATCATAAGTTATTTAATATTTAGCAATCGTTATGCTAGAATATAGATATAGATATATAGATATAGATATAGATATAGCCATAATGACTAAATGAAAGACACTAAGTCCTAATAATGATAAACCAAGTATCTTCATAACTAGTATGCTAACTTGGCATAGTATTGACAATTAAAGTAATGACAATAATCATCAACAAACATAGCAGTTGATTGTTTAGAATACAAGATGACCAAATCAATCATTTTATGATCATAAGAAAGTAATCGTAAATCATATCACTGATCACCATAAAGAATAAAGAAGGTATTATAAATCACAGCAACCAAAAATAGATCAAGTAGTTATTATTTCCCACAAGATATGTATTGTTGTTATACATGTGCCTATTTTATCCATCACATTCAACAAGCAAGATGCAAAATAGTTACTCATTAATGTTCTTTGAAGTAAAATAGTATCACTTGTCTTTGGAATCCATGTACCCATTTTGCATTTACGACCTACTCCCTTAAACGAAGCAAACAAAAATTGTGGGGTGTGAAATTATGAGATGATAAATAACATCCATACACATGATAGACTCATAGAGGACCTCAACACTTGATACCACCAACTTGATTCATGATAAAACTTTTACAAGCTACATACCATATTATAGACTCATCATGGTTGCAATCCTTAAAACATGATTTCATGATGTTAATTTTAGACCCGCAAAACTCAAGGTACTCGACCATACACATCTTCATCTTCTCTAAACACACTATAGACACCAAAATTTTGTATCGCTACGCTTGTCACACTATATTTGCCTCTTTCCACCCATCCCCTATCTAGACTTGCACTTTATCCATTTGATTACCATTTCCTACCTTTCCCATATATTATCCCATCCATCCCAAATTATTATTAATCATCATTAATTATCCTAATCCTCATCTCATTATTTAATTATTCCTAAATCACCCCCAATCAACCCTAATTCTCCTCCCTAGGTTGTCTCTCATCCCTAAACTACCTAGTTGTTTATCCCTAGGCTACCTTTAGCCTTTATTTACTCCATTTCATCCCTCACCTACTCATTTCACTTCCCTATACAACCCTAACCCACCTAAGTATCATAAAACCCTAATCTTGCTTCCTATGGGCTTGATACCTCGAGTTAGGCATCCTCTCATCACCCAAATGGATAGTTCCCATGATTGGCAATGACCCATCCAAGTCGTTATTGACCCTATAAATATGCCCTCACCCCTCCTCCCAAAGAGATGTAAAATCATAATTCTAGTGCAAACTTGCGAACTTATCTTCATGCCTGAGCCTCTTTGTAGTTGTTATAGTCTTCTTGGAGTCCTTTTGAGTTTATTTGCATCAATCTTGGAGACTTTGGGGAGTTTATATTCATCTTTATTTGGTGTACTTATCATTATATCATCATTGTTGTTATTATCTGCCACTAACATTTTATAGGTTCATCTGCCATTAGAGATTTAGTTCCATCCTTCCCTTCCTACCATCTTGTTTGCAAGTTGTCATTCCAACCCATCTATCTTCGTTCAAGCCTAGATCATCCCAAGTTGTTGTTGGCCATGTCAGGTCACCATCGACCCGAACCTCTTTGCATCACCTTCCCTTCCATACAAATCCACAGATCTTTGGTACCACTGTTTTCTATGTCCATCCATCTTCCGAGATCTATCATTTTTCGTTCTGCCATCTTAGATCCACTCTAAAAATTCCCGGTCACCACTAACACAAATTTAGTAACCTCCAAACTAGTCCATCTATCTCGTCATATCCCTTTAGATCCTTAATTTATTTACTTCCTTTCTAATTCCATAAGTTCTAGATCTCTTGCATGTTTTTATTAGTCGTCATAGTGTTGCATTAGCTCCAAATTTGCAATCAAACCATTCAAATCTATTTTATCGATCAATGTTTTCATTCATCAGCCCCAGTTTCGTCAACTAGTCTTCTCGTAGTCTAAGTCACCATCGACCCACTAGGTATGATTAGTTTTGTATTAATATAGGTCAATATCTACTTTCCTTGCATTTCTACATTTTTAATTTTTATTTATCTTAGATTTTGCATATTATCATATATATTACTATCAATTTTATCCTATATTATCTACAAGAGGGTTGACATCCATCCTAGGAAGCTTACACTTCTCGATATCGGCTTATGTCGGGCAACCCTCCATCCTATCTTTTCACCTATATCCATTCATATCATCTCAAAGTACCATAAACCCT
This sequence comes from Taxus wallichiana var. yunnanensis, assembly GCA_018340775.1. Lineage (NCBI taxonomy): Eukaryota > Viridiplantae > Streptophyta > Pinopsida > Cupressales > Taxaceae > Taxus > Taxus wallichiana. The sequence continues at coordinate 20,038,350 of CM031235.1, read as the reverse complement.
TCATATTTCAAGTTGGTTTTTTTTTTTAGTACTAGTTCACTAATCTGAGGAGGAAAGAAGAAATAATGGTCAACACACACATAGTTATAAGCCATATTTTCTATGTTTGATCATATTTGAATTTCAAAACTTATATGTACTAACAAATATTGTTGCACGACAAAATTGACTAATTACATGTTGCGCGCAGGACCTAGGCACGCACGGGTAGGCATGAAGGGGTGCACACGTGTAGAATGGGATAACGTAGGGGGTTCGCGCTTGAGAAAAAAATTAGGACTTGGTGATTGTTGGTACCACAAGCTAAAAATATAAAAATAGATTTAAATTGTCGACCAAGAAATGATCCAGATATTGAGAAAAGCAAGGAGGATTGGTGGCCAAGGAAAGCTTATTTTGGGGTAAAAGCACATGTAGATCGAAGATGAAGGGACGTGTATGGATCGAAATAATAATAACATCAAAGAAAGCCATATTTATAGGATAGTCTATTATTAGTAATGCATGTAAAGTACACATGGCTATTTTGAGCATACGATCTATTTTAAGAGTGCATAGGTGGTGAAGGGAAAGTCCCCACTATTAGATTTAGCGGTGAAATATAATCCACTGATCACAAATCCACCATTAATGCCAAAGATTATAGATTATGATGTACATTCAATTTAGACTAAGCTATAACTTGAACTAGAGAGTGAATAATAGAGCTTAAAGAGAAAATAATGAGCAAGAGATGAAAGAAAATAACAAGAACAAGAACAATGACACATTACACCAAATATAAGTGGAGAAACTCAAGGAAAAACTCCACTGTAAAAGCATTGTCTTTTATTATGAATCTAATACAATTTTACCCAGTACTTCCACTTCGCTCCTTAGCTATTTATTTTCTTCGAAAATTTATGTGTCACTTTTGTTCAATAGCTTAAAAATTCATTTAATCCAACATGTCCTACAAACAACTCACGATATTTAATACAAGCCTTCATAGCCATTGTAGACAATCAAACATTCAATCCCAAGAGGTATCATCCAATAAATTAGGTGGGTGAATCGGTTAGGCCACTTCACTCTTTGAGTGTGAAAGACTTCACACATTAAAGTTTGATCAAAAAAACTATAATCATGTTGGGCGTGCCCAAGTGGCTAATCCCACTTTACATTATCACCCCAACACTCTCCCTTAATGTTAAGTGGGAGAACATGCTCAAACACGCTAAGTTTCAAATCCATGAATCAATAACAGTGATTCAAGCTTAGCATGCCAATGAGGGAAATACACAGATCTTCCCAAACAAATATTCATAAGACCAAGTGCTTTACAATATGAAGACTTACATCAGATCATGGAGCCTTTTATAAGCTAAGGCATACCCATGACTAAATCTTCGTTGGGATTTACAAGTAACTTCACAAAATAGTGACACATTTACTTATTACAATTGGAGGAAGTATTGGAAGTTTGAACATGTCGTTAAGAGGTGGCATTGTCATGTGCACTCCCCCTCAAGGGAAACTCTGACAGCCCAACAAGGCACGAAACTTGTAAAACTTGATAGAACACAACAAGTTTGTGAAGATATCTACAACTTGATCTTCAATTGGATAGAACTTGAGATCAATATCACCATTAAGGACTTTTTCTCTAATGAAATGCATATGAACTTCAATATGCTTTGTCCTTTGATGTTGAACTAGATTCTTTGCAAGAGTAATGCATTTTTTACTGTCACATAGAAGAGTATTACTCCCTTTTACATCCATGTGCAACTTAGCCAACAACCTTTTCAGCCACATAGCTTCTTTAGCAGCTTCCATGGCACTCCTATACTCTACCTCAATAGAAGAGATAGACATTGTTGGTTGCTTTTTGCTACTCCAAGTGATAGCACTTGCACCAAGCTTAAAAAGATATCCAGAAGTAGAATTCCTATCTGCAACATCACCAACATGATCAGAATCACAATAACCAAATAATTGTGCATCATTAGAAGAAGAATAAACAAGACCAAAATTGATTGTGCCTTTGATATATTTCAAAAAAATTGTTTCCATTTTCCAATGATCCTCATAAGGTTCTTGCATAAATCTTGACACTACTCCTACTACATAAGAAATATCAGGTCTAGTAATAGTTAAATAGATCAAACTACCAACTAGCTACCTATAAAGAGTAGGATCAAATTTAGCACAAGTTGGTTTAGGATCAAACTTAACACCAACTTCAATAGGAATGACAATAGGCCTACAATAAACCATGTTAAATATCTTAAGAAGATTAACAACATACTGAGATTGAGATGCAACAATAAGTTTATGATCTTGAATGATAATCATGCCAAGAAAATGATTTAATAAACCTAAATCAGTCATTTCAAACTATTGTTTTAATCTTTGTTTGATTTTTACAATTAGAATTTTATCACTGCTAGTAATCAAAAGATCATCTACATATAAGACAATAATGATAATATGATTGTTATCAAACTTGAAAAATAAATCATTATTAGAACAATAGTTAGTAAAGCCAAGGTCTTGAAAGAAACAATTAATTTTAGCATACCAAGCTCTAGGAGCTTGTTTAAGACCATAAAAAGACTTTTTAAGCTTACAAACATAAAGTTCCTTGCTAGGAGCCTCAAAGCCTTTACATGACTCATATAGATTTCTTATTTTAAGTCACCATTTAAAAAGGCATTTTTGACATCCATTTGATGAATCTCCCAACCATATTGGGTGGCCAATGCAAGAAGAACTCTTACAGTACTCATCTTAGCAACATGAGAAAAAGTATCAACATAGTCAATACCTAGTTTCTGAGTGAAACCATGAGCTACTAGCCTTGCTTTGAACTTGTCAATTTCTCCTAGAGAGTTATATTTGATTTTGAACAACCACCTAGATCCTATAATTCTTCTCTTAGAAGGAGGAGGGACTAGTTCCCAAGTGTCATTTTTATTAGAGAATTGTATTCATCCTTCATATCCTGAAGCCATCTAACATCTTGAGATGATTCTTCAAAGGATTGTGGTTCTACCTCATAGAGGGTCATCAAGGCATGATAAGTATGCTGACTTCTAGTTAGTTTTCTAAGATTATCAGGATGAGAGTTTTGAACAAGATTTTTATCCCATCTAGGAATCTTAGGTTACAAGACATTTTGGGATGACTCCCCTCAATATCCATCTTATCTAGATCAAGATAATCAACATCTTGAACTTTTATTTCCATAATATCAGTAGGAGGATTATCAGGATCAGGAGGAGCAGAGGAGGGTTCATTAGCATCAAAAGAGAAAGTTCTTTCTAAGACTTGAACATTTCTATTTTCAAAAATGTCATGTTTGAATGGATCAATAAAAAAAGGAGGTTGGATCAATATTCTTCCTTTTAGATTTTGGAATGAAGATGGAAGCATGACTACCAAATATTCTTAGGTGAGAGATATCTAGTTTTTGCTTTGTCCATACTTCATGAGGAGTAGCTTGATGAAGAGGTTTTGTAGGTAGTCTATTTAAAATATAGACAACAGTGTTCATAGCTTCATCCCATAATAACTTAGGCACATTGGAAGCATGAATCATAGTCCTAGCCATTTCTAAGACAGTCCTATTCTTTCTTTTTGCAATGCCATTTTGTTGAGGGGAATAGGGAGTGGTCAATTCTCTTTGAATTCCACATGACACACAAAACTCATCAAAGGATTTGCTGACATATTCTCCTCCATTATCAGTCCTAATTCTCTTAATTTTTAGATTTGAAGCATTCTCAACTAGAGCTTTAAATTCCTAAAATTTAGATAGGACATCAAACTTTTTCTTAATGAAATAAGACCAAGTCATTCTAGAATAATCATCAATAAAACAAACAACATACAATTCACCACTGAGAGAAGGAACCTCAAGTGGACCTCTTACATCACTATGGATCAGTTCTAATAACTGAGAGGAATTTGGATCATGATGTTTTTGAAATGGTTGAGCATGTTTTTACTACGTAGGAACATTCACAAGTTTCGAGTTTAGATTTAATCTAAGGAAGACAAATAACAAGATTCGATCTAGACATATCATATAGACTCTTGAAATTTACATGACCAAGTATTTCATGCCATAGATGAATATCATTCTTAGAAGAGGAAGAAAAACAAGACTCAGAGACAAAACCATTAAAGATATACAAGTCATTCTTCTGGATCCTAGAAGCAATGACATTTTTAAACTGATCTTTGACATACCATTTTTCTTGTAGCAAAACAACTTTATAGTTTTCTTTAGTTAGTTGAGAGCAAGACAAAAGATTATTTTTTAGTTTAGGGACATACATGATATTCCTAATTACACCATGTGATAGTTTAATATTACCATAACCTTCAGTTCTAATGACAGAGTTATCTCCTAGATAGATATTTTCTTCATATTTAACTACATCTCATAGGATGTCGGAGTATAAGTCATGTGTCGGAGGCACCACTATCAAGAATCCATTCATTTTCATTTGAATCTGAAAGTGTTGTATATATGGCAATAGAAATCTCATCTACATTTTCTTCATTTTTCTTTTGATTTTCTTAAAATTATTAGGCTTGTTGTTCTTAGCATTCTTGACTGATTTATTAGTTTTTACTCTACAATCAACTTCTTTGTGTCCAAATTTTCCACATTTATTACAAGTTCCATTAAATTTGACTTTGAATGGTTGATTTCTTTTAACAATGTTAGTCTTAGGATTAGATTTAAATCGGATTTAATACTAGAATTATGATTTGGATTAAAATGTCTAGTATGAGAAGGCTTATGATTTTGAGAGAATAGAGCTTGAGAAGCAATCTCTTTTGAATCAAAGTTCTCCATGACTCTCTCTTCTTGAATCAACAAAGAAGACAAGGTGTCTAGATCAGGAAGATCATTCTCATTCTGATATTTGGAATTAAGAATTGAGATGTAATGTCTGTATTTTTCATGAATGTTGATTTGAATTATGAAATATAGTAGCTTGTCTTGAAACAATTCACAGTTGTAGCCATCTAGTTGAGCTTTAATGTTCTTAATTTTAGCTAGATAGTTTACAATTTTCTCATCCCCTTTCATGGGTGTTGTAAACAACTCTAGAACAAGATTAATGATCTTAGACAACCTACTTCCTTCATGCATGGTCTCTAATTGCTTCCATGCAGCTGAAGGTGAGTCTAAATGGCCTACATGCATCAAGAACTCATCTCTAATTCTTTGCAATATGATGGATAGAGCTTTCTGAGATTTTTGAGAAAATGAGTTAAGATATTCGGGGTGGTGGTCTCCCTGTGGAGCAGTTTTGAATACCATACCACTAGATCATAGAGATTTCTAGCTATAAAACAAGCTTTCAAACATACTTTCCAGATGTTATAGTTAGTTAAATTCAAGAGCTAAGACTTATCCATTGAAAAAACAATAGAACTAGCCATTTTTATGCTCAGACGACAAATGGAGACAAATATAACTAGAAAATGACTCAAAAAAGCTAAATAGAGACAAAAAACCAAGCTATAGATCTTTTAAATGTTATATGACAACAAACAACCCAAATTTAATCAAAAATTAGCTTGATTTGATCAAATTCCAAAACAAGGCTAGGTTGTGTTTCAGCTATAGGTCATTTTAATAGACAAACTAGCTAATTAATTACTTAATTAATTAATTATGAGCTTAAGATCATAGCACAGTTCGTCAAATCTTAAAAAATAGCTAGATTTGGTCTAAAAATAGCTTAAATTGGTTGATTTAAGATCAAATTTATAGAATAGAGTCGGGGTCAAGTTATAGGAGCTCGATGAGTTCTTTAGCAACTCGGCTCGACGAGATAAAGAATGAGCTACACGAGATCAAAACAAGCTACTTATTAAATACAAATAAGTTTAAAACATCCTAGGTGGGGGATGACATGTGCCATAGATCAACAATACCAAGAGAGGCATGTGTTGGCTTTAAAACATATCCTTGGGCGAGATGCGATGCTTTAAAAATTAAATTCAAAGTCCTTTTGAGTCCGAAACCGATTCAAAAAACCCTAACAAAAGATAAACAAACATGCGTTAATACGCAAAGTTTTAAAATATAAAGCAAATACACGTGTTACTTTTTAATTATCTCACATTTGGTATTCTGACACAAAGTCTAACAAGTGTGAAAAACATAATACATGTCAAAGAGTAATTGGAACGCATTTCCCAAGTCTAACATAAAGTCTGACAAGTGCAAAAAGAAAAATACGTGTCAAAGAGCAATTAGAACGTGTTTTGTAAGACTGAAAAAAAGTTCTAACAAGTGTGAAAATTAGAATACGTGTCAAGGAGCAATTGGAACATGTTTTGCAAGTCGACATAAAAGTCGACAAGTGCAAAAAATAGAATACATGTCAAAGATTAATTGGAACACACTTCGCAAGTCGACACAAAGTTTGACAAGTGCGAAAAGTAGAATACATGTCATTTTTAATTAGCTCGACTTGAAAAACCCACATAATGAAGAAAATTAGAAATATGTGGTACAAAGGAAATTTAATAGACCTACGAAACAAAGAACTAAAGTTTGACATCATAAAAAAATTAAGACCGGTGTGAATTTTCTATTAGCTCGCACTTTACAAAAGACAGAGGCTAATAAGGGCTATATGTGTCCGAAGAAATTGGTTTTGCTTTGCAAGTCTAACAAAGACTTACTTTGGAATCAGTGGAACAAAGAAAACGACGGTAAAACCATGATCAAGATGGAATATGACACATGGAGAGTTAAAAAATGTGTCAATAGATGAGTGGTTCATACTTAGCAATGCAACCGTAGTAAATACTAAGTCAAATAGAATACACATCGATCCTTTTTAATGGCTTGCAAAACACTAACAAATGAAGAGGTGGAAAATTTTAATTAGCTAATGACTATTAAAAATGAACGAATGCAAATGTGAAGTGTGGAGAAATGCTATTGGCTTAAATTTCATGAATCTAACAAATGCAAAATAAAATATTATTGGAGCAATTTCTTGGCTCAAGTTTTGCGGATGTCGTAACTAGGAAACAAGGGGTAGATAATGCAAAATATGGAACAATTCTATTGGTCCATATTTTGTGAATGTTATAAATAGCTAATCCAAGTCCGACAATGCGAAGACACGCGTAAAGCCCTTATTAGCTCGCGGATTGCAATTTTGACACCACAAAGCAAGATAGATCCTTTTGATTGGCTCGGGGATTACAATTCGACACCACGAAGCAAGATGAAACCTTTTGATTGGCTCACGATTGTAATTATGACACCATGAAGCAAGATGGATCCTTTTGATTGGCTCGCGGATTGCAAAACTTGACAAATGTGAAGCTAATCGGAGAAATTTGGTCGCTCAAGCTTCGCAGATGTCGAACTAGGAAACAAGGGGCATAAAATGTGAAAACGATAATAAACAATAGAAAAGGTGAAGAAAGATGGTACCAAATGATTGGTCCAAGCTTTACAAAGAAAAAAAGCTACCAAAAAAATATTTTTACCGCTAGAATGGACTTAAAATCCCAAACAAACTCTTTCTAGATAGCTCTTTCGGATCCACATTCAAAAACAATTATAACGACTATTTACAACACGAAAACTAGAAAAATATCTCACAGAGGACATGATTCAATCCGTACATGGTTGAAATGAAAGCGAAGCAAAGATCTAAGCATACAAAAGCTTCAAACATGATCTAAACAACCATTTAGCCCATATTTCACTAATATTTCAAACAATATTAAGCGAAATTGGAATTTTAAACTGATTAGCTTGAAAAGATTGCGGAACTTTTGGGTTTCATAGATCCGTCTATAAACTTAAAGTTTCTTCACCTTTTCAATTCAACAATATCCTAGATAGATCTTGCACACACACAATCATCATACTCTGATACCATGTTATATTTAGCATGGGAAATGTAATCCACAGATCATAGATCCACCATTAATGCTGAAGATTATAGATTATGATGTATAATTGATTTAGACAAAGGAATGACTTGAACTAGAGAGAGAATAATAGAGCTTAAAGAGAAAATAATGAGCAAGAGCTGAAATAAAATAACAAGAACAAGAACAGGTGACACATTACACCAGATATAAGTGGAGAAACCCGAAGGAAAAACTCCACTGTAAAAGTATTGTCTTTTATTATGAATCTAAAATCCATGCAAAACCGAAAGGAGAAAGCCACGTATTGAAGGAAACAGATAGTTTTCCATGGGAGACTAAAAATGCCATAAATTTTGATTGGAGAATCCGATCTTTGAAAAATATATATCAATGGAAAGGTCTCAACATCCTCTTGACAATAGAAATTGGATTTATTAATTTAATTGAGTATAGATACGCATAAGGGTGGATGAATTCTCCAACACGTAAAAGGTATTGTTCTAGGTGGCATAACTACTATAATTTAATACAGTATGGGCACTCTTATTTTCTGCAATAAGAAAAAAGGCATGTGGAAATGGATAATAAGAGGTGCCTAAATCTTTCAAAGTATTTACAGCTTGTTATTAGTGGTTGGAAATTTGAACTCAAGTTTCCCTCCTTTTCTCCCCTTCTTATCTCATTCTTTTTCTATAAATGTAAGAGCTCTTCTCATTAAAATGGATCCCTCTTTGTTGTAACGACACCATGCCAAAATGGTGGTCGACTTCCCATGGGTTTCAGACCTTGAGCTTGGTCTTTGTAATGTATTTTCACCTTCTTCCATGAATGTAAACAATTTTGCATCCCTTAAGCAATAAAATCAAATTTGTGGTTATCTCTCTACCCTGGTCTCGTGTTTTATTTCTCCTTACATCTCTATTCACATTTCTTGGCATGCTCTATTTATTTCTCCTTACATATTTATTCCTCATCTTACTTGTAGACTCCATTTAATGTGTTGTTCGTGCGAAGAAATCCAGATCTACGTGGTTCTTTTCTGTGGTGCATATGTTCCGCCCTTTCACCCGCATTTCCCCTATTTCTATCACCTTCATGGAGGTTGATCGACCCTTTCCCCTAGTGTTATCATTGTCCATTTAGATTAAGATTTCCCCTTTTCTATATCTCCTTCTATCCATGGTCACTTGGCACATTTAGGTTAGGATTTTCTTTCAGTATTAGGAGTAGTGTTAACATTAGGATAGGTAGAGGAAGTTGGCCTTCTCTAAAGGCCTGCCTCGGTTCGTTGAGTCCCACAACTGAGAGACAGTCCCATGTTGCCTCAAAATTCTTGGTCATTCATGATCATATCTAGGGTGTAATTTTGAGCTCCAACAATTTTTTCACACTCAGTGGGACTAGCATTCAAAGATATACATTTGACAAGTGTGTATCTTGGTCTATATCTTCATTTTATCAAGTTTGATATGCTCTTGGTGAGATCTCAGCCTTTAGAGGTAGTTTCAAGCATATTTGGTGACTCCATTGATTCAGGTAACCCATTATTTTTGAGTTATAGACCTTTTCCCTTATTTCCATTCATTGTTTCCATCCATTTCTATCCATTTTCCTTCCATACCCTTCCATTTTCTTCTTTCATGAAGTTGTGCAATCATGACTTCATTTTTTTGGGATTCTCATTTGCAGTAGCAAAACCATTCCCCTCCATCCCCATAGTTTCAAAATCCTCCTCTAAATCAGTTTTATGAGCCCTATCATCAAGAACATGTACATAACCCATCCTTCAATGACCCATATGGTTATTCATGTAACCAAAATGTTTATCAAGAACAAGGTTATGCGGGTGATGGCGACATTCCTATGGAAGATGTTGATTTCCAGAGGTGGATTGAAGAAATGGAGATGAGCATTGCACATGCCATATTTATGTGCACAATGAAGGTGACCACGATTTTTTTTAGAAGGCCCTACCCATGGATAGGCTTTACACCAAACTAGTTCAACCCTCAACAAAAGCTACACTTTTTTGTTGCAATTATGTCGTGGATTGTAGACTGGGTCAAAGAAATGGAGGCTTACCAATCTAGTGTTGGGAAACCCTATCAATAGGGGAACTCTACACCATCTTATAGCTCTTCCATTCCTCCTTCCCAACCTTTTTCACCTTATCTTGTTTTCCATGTTCCTAGTTTTTATCTACCTACTCCCATTGAAGATTCCCCTTCTCCATATTCTTCTCTTCCATATCACCTCCAATTATATGCCCTCTTTCATTCAAATATCTGTCTCCTCCACAAAAGGATCCTACTCCTTCTCTTCCACTTCAAAACTTTAAAAATCAGTTGAATCCTAGCCCACTCCTCTACTTGCATTCCCAAATCCTTTTTGGGAACAAGAAACAAATCAAGATCAGCCATGGAGGGCGACAAGTTACAAAACCCAAAAGGAAAATTTCATGAAAATTTTGAAAGATTGGGCTTCAAATTTTGAGTCTAATGACATGACATTGCTGTTCAAACATTTAACTAGGCCGCAAATTAAATAACAAAAGGTAGAAGATGATTTTGTTTGAAGAATCAAATCAATAAGATGATGATCAATGGTTCATGTGATATGAGTGTAGTGTGCATGAAGGCACCATACCATGCAAGCTAACCGCTATTTTATCTCCACAAAAATCAGCAAAGGAAGAGAGGCTTCTAAATGAGCAAGCTTTTCCATTTTAATGTAGTGACCTCTATTGTCATGCATGTTTAGAACTTGCTGCACTTTTGAATGATTACAATGATCCACCAAGAACATCTTTAGATGTTGCAACAACTCATGAAGAGCCTTGTCCCATAAGGGAGGTGAAATCAGATTCCTCGCCCTTGCAGAATTTGATTTCTTTGACGAGTTTGAGCTCTCAAAATTTATGTTTGAGGAAGAGAAGAGTCATGGTGAACCAATTGCCAAATCGAAGTTATCATGGATGTGACAGAGTGCTTTGATAAGTTGTATGTGGAAACACCACAAAGTATAAATCGGTTTACTCACAAATCTTTTCCAGAAGGTTTGTAGGATGTCCCCATCCATGAAGATGAGCTTCAAAGAGATGGGTAGATCACAAGGACCAATTTTTAGTTCCCAAGGCCACATGCCAATTCAGATGTTTTTCCAACTTGGAGCCAAAGAAGTAATTTCCACTAGTTATGCTCACTTCAAAGCCTAAGGAAGAACTTCAATGCACCAAAGGTCAACAACAATGCCTCAAACCAAATGCAGAACAACTAGAGGAGGTAATATTTTTATTGGTTGCTGATACTTTGAGGATTTGGTTGGAAAATTGGTCCCAAGTCAATTTTTCACTCTTTATCAAGGCCATATTCATTGCCAAACTAATTACATGGCCGCGCTTTGTAAAGAAGGGAAGTTACTTCTTCATTCTTGTTATGGGATTTATTTAGCTTCTCTTTGTATATATTAGAGTAGGATAGAGTAGATTTGTTTTCAGCAAAAATAAGTGCTTGTGCACACTCGCATGTCCCACTTGGGTCATGTATGATTTTCTCTTTTGTATATAGTTTTGCGGGTTCATGGTGTAATGAAATTTTGGGGTAGATTTCAAAGTGTATTTATTAGTCCCAATGATCATTTGCAGAGGTCAGGTCCAGAGTGGTTCAAGTGGTCTCGGGTTGGTTCTTCAAGTTCATATCATAATTCGGGTTTATCAAAGCTGAATCTATGCCCAATGGATGCTTGGGCCGCTGATCATCTCAACTAGCGGAAGATGAACCCATGAGTCACAAAAATGTTGTCTATTTTTGCACCCCTTGTAAAATAGAACAACTTGTATTACCGTGGAATTGGAACAAATGACATGAAGAGTTGGAGTATGCCGCATCCAAGATGAATTGCCACCGAAGTTTGAATAGGCTGCGAATGTAAAAGAATACCGTGGAGTGAAGAGAAGGATCTACATATGTTATATCAAATCCACGCTATCATGGATGAAGCTGCAAGTCAAAAAAGAGGAGCTAATGAAGCTGCAACATGATGAAAAAAACCACGTCAAAGATTCATGTCACACTATAAAGAACAAGATCACAAATGTTTTAGCAAGTTGTGATACACTTTGAAGCATGAATATGTGGGAGAAATCAAATCTAAAAGAAGTTCGTGGATGTTGACTTGAAGCCTCATTGTATTGGATGTCATGGAATGAAGAAGAGATATAGGAAAATCAGCACACATAAGGAAGAGCGGCGGAAGTCAAAATCCACTCAAAATTGAAAGGAGAAAGCTGTTTATTGAAGGAAAAAGACTATTTTCCATGAGAGATTAAAAAAGCCATAACTTTTGATTGGAGGATCCAATCTTTGCAAACTCTATATTAATGAAAAGGTCTCAATGTCCTCTATGAAATAGAAATTTGATTTCTTAATTTAATTGAGGATAGATACACATAAGGGTGGAAATTTTTCCAAAACATAAAAGGTATTATTTTAGGTGGCGCAACTACCAACATTTAATGCAGTATGGGTGCCCATATTTTCTCCAAAAATAAAAAAGGCTTGTGGTAGTGGATAATGGGAGGCACTTAGATATTTTAGAGCATTTACATTTTGTTGTTGGTGGTTGGAAATTCGAACTCAAGTTTCCCTCCTTTTCTTCCCCTTCTTCTCTCCTTCTTTTCCTATAAATTTAAGAGCTCTTCTTATTAAGATAGATCCCTCTTTGTTGTAACGCACCACACCAAAATGGTGTCCACTTCCTATGGGATTAAGGCCTTGATCTTTGTCTCTGCAATGTATTTTTAACTTCTGCCATGAATGTAAACAAATGTGCATCCCTCAAGCAATAAAATTGGATTTTGTGGCTATCTCTCTTCCTGGTCTCATGTTTTATTTCTCCTTGCCTCTCTGTTCACATTTCTTGGCATGTTGTGTGTTCCCTCTTACTTACAAGCTCCATCTCATGTGTTGTTCGTGTGAAGAAATATGGATTTACTTGGTTCTTTTATGTGGTGCATTTTTTCCACCCTTTCACCTATATTTTCCAGCTTTATTTTTCCTTCGTGGAGAGTGATCGACCCTTTCCCCTAATACTATCACTGTCCCTTTAGCTTAGGATTTCCCCTTTTCTACATCTCCTTCTATCCCTAGTCCCTTGGCATGTTTAGGTTAGGATTTTCTTTCAATATTAGGAGTAGTGTTAGCATTAGGATAGGTAGAGGAAATCGACCTTCTTTGGAGGTCTACATTATTTTACTGAGTCCCACAACTGAGAGATAGTCCTATGTTGCCTCAAAATTCTTGGTCATTCATGATCATATCTAGGGTGCAATTTTGAGCTCCAATGATGCACTATAAACTGTTCATATTTTGAGTTGCTTTATTTTCTTTAGTACTAGTTCACTAATCTAGCAAGAAAGAGGAAATTTTGTCCAACATTATGACATGCCCGGTGGGACCACCCTCTGGGTGAGTCTTATGCATTTTGTTTCATTTTTCATTTTCCATATTTCTTCTATCTTCCACTAACATTCCAGGTAGAGGATTTGATTTTTCTTTTTCGTGTTGGGATTTTGAATTGCTTGGATATTACTTTTTGCTTGCTTTATTTTGAAGATCAGATAAAAAGGAAAAGTGAAAACCAAGTATTCCCTTTTTCTTAGTTTCTCCTTTTTGCATCACATTTTCCATTCCTTGTGTGGTTCTCATCGAATATCCATATTTGGTTTTGGTTTAAAATGAACCTCTTTCATTCTTGCTTATACATCTAGTGTAAGTAGGGGTTTAATCAATTGTATTTCACACTTCTTCACACACATACAAACACACTAATCAAATTAACACATCAAAAAATCCCATACTAGGTGGACCTAATTGGGATTTGATCACCCAATAGAAATCCACCATGGTGTTCTAGCCACATTATAAATCCTATACAAACTTGGGCCTCACGTACCTTTAAGTATATCGAGGACTTCACATCCAAAACTACCTAAAACCAGTCGTAGAATGCCATTTCTTAGGTACCTTTGTTATCCACTTTTATCTTTTTCACATCTTCTAATTAATCATGATGATAAAAAACTTGTTTCTTGATTTGTTTGTTAACAAATTACATAAACAAATGTTCACCTATTTCATTCCTATTGTCACCCTTTCTCAAGTTGAGACAACACAACAATCCACTCCATCCAATGACATCCCTTCCTCCAATGATATTTCCCAACAAGATTCTAAACTTGAGACCACACCTTTGGTTTCCCAACCCCTTGTCTCCATGGTCTCACTTCATGAGGACCATGTCATCCAAAATGATCCCCATCTTGAAACCAATCCTCATATCTCTCATCAATCCAACCTTTCTAGACCAACTTCACTTAGTCCATTTCCTCTAGACCAGCTACACCCCCATCTCCTACTCCTTTAGAGACTCTTGGACCTCCTTCTATCACCCTTTATGACTACTTATTTCATAAATCTCCCACAATATTTCAATCCTATCAATCCACTCAATTGGTGGATCCCATTCCACCCACATCACCTCATATCAACTCTATCCCCATACCATCCACTACTATCACTAGTATCCTATCCAACCATCTCAACCTCTTAACACTTACATTCCTACTTATCATATACCTCAACAATCAAATATCCCCATCTCACCACAACCCATCCAATCCCATCATGTTCCTATTTTGCAACAACAATCATTGTCACAACCAATTCAATCTCAACCCCTTAATTATATTCCCCCTATCAAACATTTCCTTCAACATCAACACATCCTCAAACTTACCAAGCCTATCAAAACCCTATCCATCCACTTCTTATGTCTCACAACCACAACCATCTACTTCTCATCCAACCACCTCAAATGATCTCATGCATGCCTTGATGAGTAGGTTGGCTAACCTTGAAGCCGTTACCTTGGGACCTAAAGTCACATTCTCCTATGAACAAATTTATAATGAACCTATCCATCCATCGGTCCCAGACAGACCATATCCTTCTCATTGGTAATTTACTAAATTCTCCAAGTTCAATAGTAAGGAGGATCCCTAACAACATCTACATACTTTTAGACATGCATGTTACCTTATCACCCACAATCAGGATCTCATGCTTCACACTTTTCCCATGTCATTGGTCGGTCCCACATTGGATTGGTGCAATGGTATCCCACAACATTCATTATTCACCTTCACTCAACTTGTCCAGTTATTCCTCGAACACTTCTCAATCAATATTGCATGTACAATCACTATCACCGACCTCCATGCCATCCAACAATATAACGATGAATCTATTGCATATTTCGTCTCATGATGGCATAACATTATTAACCAACTATCATTTTCCCTTCCACACATTGATCTTATTTGAAATTTTCTCATGGGCTTGTGCAAACAAATCTCTTCAAATATTTAAATTCAATCTTTCCAAAACTTTGAAGAGGTGTTCACTATGGCTTGCAAACTTGAACTCCGCGCCCTTAAGCAAGGCCACCTTAAGTATAGATAAAAAAACCCAAATCTGAGTTCACCAAATCTCCCATGCATGGTGACATGTCCAAAATCAAGTTTCACATGCCATTATGATTATTTCTTCATCTCGCATCCACTTCCCACATAGATCCTCTGCAAAGAACTCCTAGACCATCTCCTAACTTGGGGGAATCATATAACTCTGTATTTTACAAGTTGATGTTAGTTCACCTCATTCGACTTCCCTCTATCCAACCCATTGACGACTTGTGACCCAAACACATATGGTATCGTGAGGGGAATTATTGTAAGTATAATCAAGTCCAAGGACACAACATTGATAAGTGTCACTACTTCAAGGATTGTGTTCAACAACTTATAAATTAGGGGGATTCCCAAGTGGAAAATCTGAGCACATCACCTAATCAACCCCTTGATGTTTATAAACATCCATCAACAAATCAGATGCCACCTCCCACATCTTATGAACCTAATGCTCACACAATTAACACTCGTAAATCAATAATCTACATTATTTCCTACATCCACTACCCCATTATCTACCACATCTACCCCTACTTTAGATACTTCTTCTACAAGAATAACCCCATTATCATCCATGTCTATCTCTACACCTACCATATCCCAACCTATCACATCTATTCCTTCATCCATATAAATCTCAACTACGCCCACTATTACATCTCCACCACCTATATCTACAACTATCTTACATTTGCCCATTACCACTATATCCCAATTTAGCATATCTGATAGTATCATTCCTACCCCTATACCAATTTCTAAATCAATCACATCTTCTAGCATAACCAAACCTCCATTTACCTCTCGATTAACATGTATATCTATGATACCCTTGAAATATTTATGAAACAAACACCCCCACTTAAAACAATGAAAAATATATTCACGCCCCATTTATAAAATCAATCATCCCTACACGAATCAATCTAAGGCCAATACAATCTACAACCCCTTTTGAACGGATCAAGTCCATCATATGAAAAAACCCTTCCATATATAATATCCTCATCTACAATACTTCCCGCGTCATTTGGTTTTGTTTCGCATAAACTCCGGTTGAAATTGTAATAATCCCTACCAAGGGTAAACCATCACATCCCAAGCCCAAAAACCAATTTACATCATCACCCTTAGGAGGATCTCCATCCATCCTAGGGTTAGGCCCTTCATCTAAGTCACCCACCAATGATCAACTCAAATCTAAGTAATATAGTGTGCCCCGTGTTCGCTTACATCATCTGAAAAAACCTTGCCATCTATAAAATTGGTTACACAATTTAGTGTCCCCATGTTCGCTTACCTATTCTATTCTCGGGAAACCTAGTGCACTTTTATATCACTACTTCTCTCTTAGGATATTAATTAATTATCTAATTAAAATACCTATCCTAAGTTTATTCCACCCCATTATATTTCACCCATGGATAATTAAACATTAACCATGTAATTCTACCTTTTTTACCATTATTCCAACTACTTATTCACCCCATATCATTTCCCAACCTCCCGTATCATTATTCTTCATCCATCCCACCTTTTTCTCCTCTCCTAAACATGTGTAGTGGGTTTTTACCCATATTTGAGTTGGAGGGATAAGTTTCTTATCCCCACAACTCATTTCTTTGCCTCTTTGGGAGACTGTTCCCTGATCGGTGCTGATCGATCTTCGGTCGACACCGATTCTTCGGAACGGCACCAATTTTATCTCGGTCGACACTAACTATAAATATATGACTAGAGTTCTTCTCTTGGTTAGATTCAGAAGAGCTGGTCACTTGGAGATTACTTTGTTTGAGCGATTAAAGAGATTATCAGAGAGAGAGAGAGTGAGTTCTGTGCATTTTAATCCCTAAGAGGTGTATTGTTACTCTACCTGCGTAACTCTAGAAACTTTGCTGAAGTTCCTCAAACTTCCTGGTATCCCCAATTCTCCCTTTAGCCAAGGCGAACTCTATCCAGTGTCTACAGCTCTTGCGGGTCTCCACAGCTCCCTTCATTAATCATCAATCATCAATCAAGCATTTTCCAATTTGGTCAATGCTTTCGATCTAATCTTCCATCAACACCGATTCATCCAATCAATGCTGATTCCATCTGAATCGACACCGGTCAAACCATCGACGCGCGATCATTGTCTAATCGATCACCGACCAGCCTATAAAAAAAGTATAGAATTCAGTAACACAATTTCAGTTCTATTTTTACAGTTTCCTGCTTTCTTTCAGTTTTTGTTGTTTTTTTTACATTTTGTCTGCAACTTAAAATTAGAAAATCTAAACATTTTCTTACATCTTTTATCATGTATGCCTTTATCCTTAATTGAGAATGTGAACTGACATCCACCGAGGAAGCTCATCACTTCTGGACCCTTTTTTGGGCAGTTCACTCTTTTATCTTCTAACATTGTCTTTTTTCTGTTAAGCATTTGTGCATTGCAGGGTTCTTGGATCTACTCCGCAGGATTGCTCATGTGCACCGCCTTGACTTCATCGACATTTTTTTCCATTTATATCTTTGAATCTTGTCCAATCAATCAGGTATCGACTTTATTTGAGTTTTTTCGGGTTTTTGTGTTTAGTTTGGTTCATTGACTTGGACAGGTAACAAGTGTGGAAATTCTTGATCAACATCTGGCACACCCGGTGGGACCCTACCAAAGTCCCTTATTGGTAAGTTCATCTCTTTTCCAGTTTTGAGCTTTGTTCTTTTTCCTCACTGATTTTCATCAGTTTTTCTTAAGCATTTCCTTTCTTCGTTTCAGTCTTGCTTCTTTTTCTAAATTTGCAAAGTTAAGCTCCTTTTTTTTTTTTGCAAATCTCAATTCCAATTTCTATTTCTAAAGATTAGTAAATTTTTCATTTGAATTCAATATTGCATTTTAGATTCATCTCTTTGTGCAAAATTGTCATTTCTTTGAAATTTTCTAAATTCTTAAAATAGAAATTTTCTTTCCACTAGTATCTAGTTATCTAGATATATTTTCTTGGGTTTCTTGTATTGCGTGTTTTTGCTTAAACTTGTCTTGCATGGAGCGGTTCATGGGATTGATCAAGAAAAAAATCTCAACAAACGTGCTTTTCAAAATCCACCCACCTTGGAGAGCTAAAAACTACAGGTATTTCTCTTTTGCGGTGTTTTCTCCTTTTTAAGAACTTAAAAAGAACTTGTTTGTTTGTTTTTATCACACTCAAACACTTTGGCTTTGGTGCTTAAAATGAATTAATCACATTGGGAAAGAACTTGTTTGACTTGTCTTCATTGAAATCAAACACTTTGGTTTTAGTGCTTAAAAAGAACATTTTCTTTTTCATTTTTGTTGTATGTTCTTCACCTAGTTTTCTAAATAGGTTGGAAAATTAATCAAAATTGGTAGTGACACTATTTGATTTTTTTTCAATTTTTCACCCTTGCACACAAAGCCAAAATCACTAGGTATAAAGCATTTAAACAAAAACTCCTTCCCTGGCCTCGCCTACTTGGAAGTGACATCCAAGAGGAAGAGCCTATGCGGTACTCGGGCCATGCTACAAATTCACGAAAGTTTTGGTATATATTGGCAAAGCACCTGAATCCCTTATATCACGCATGGTGGTGTGAAGTGCGGGGTAGGCCCCTATATCAAGCCACATACCAGTCTTTCACTTACTGAAGTGCCTTTGGGACTCCTCACCAAAACATTCCCCAAACCATCCTTAGTTTGTCCAATTGAGTAGTTCCCATTCCAAAAGCCTTCCCTAACATTTTCTTTCTTAAAAGCATGAAAACTTAAAAGAGATAATCACCTACACTTGCTTGAATTATCTGTGCATTAATTAGGTTAATCTCTTTTTTTTTTGTGTTTGTGCTTGTTTATGCCGGTCATTACCCGGTCACAATCTAGAAAAATGGCTCAACAGGCCTCTTCCTCATCTAAGACCCCCACTAATTTGGATGTTTCGGCACCCCTCGGGTCTTCTTCGGGACCAATATTAGTTGGTTCCCCATCTTGGTCATATAATCCTTTCTATTATCCTAAAACGATCCCATCACGACCGGCTTCCCCCGATCCTTCAGAGGCATCATCTATCCCTGATATAGAGTATATTCCTCATGGAGATCCTAAATTTCAGGCTCTCCTTGACCACAACCCGGTAGCCCTTATGGACTACTTAGTGCATAAGTCTACTTGAATATCTGATCATGGACCACCAATCTAGCAGGTTTACAATTATCCTCATGAGCCATCCCAGGCTCTCATAGAACAGTTGGCATGCTTCTTCTCACCTCGAACCATGAAAGAAGGTGGCGCATCTATGCCTCCTTTTTCTCTTCCACCAACCATGTCGACTGGTTCTCAAATGACGCTACCTATCCCTAGTATAGCAGCGCCTCGTCTACCCCACAACCTACTTTTGAGAGGCCCTCTTCTTCAGCTATGACGAGTGTGTCCACACTCCCACAAGTTGTTGTCAATTCTTCTATGTCATCTATTGCATCTCAAAGTCAGTATCTCCCTTTGAGCCAACCCCCTCCTATGAGTCAGTCCATTCCTCTTTCTCATCTTCCAGTTGGTCTTTCTTCCATGGCTCCAATGAACAATGGATTTTACCCATCCCTTGGCATCGACACCCTTAATAACTAATCTGGTAGTCAAAAGCCTCATTCAGAGGATGTTTCCCACGTCACAAACCATATCAAATCAAATCAACACCCACATTCCTCAATCCATTCTGATTCAGTCGGCAAGTGTAGGAACCCACCAATCACAGGCTCCATTATTCATTCAACAGTCTTTCTCTCAACCACTTGTCATCTCACAACCTGTTTATACTCAGGATCCTTCACACCAGATACCTCACCAAGCATCACCTAGAATGCACAGCTATTCCTCTTATCATCCTGTTAATCAACAAATGAATCCCCCATTAACACCTTAACAGAACATACCATTCACTTCTTATACGGGACATACCAACATGCCCCCTCCTCAATCTGATGTCGTCTAACTTCTTTTCAAAAAAATCACAGACCTAGAAGCCTCCACCAAAGGGGCTCACCCTTCATACTCTTTTGAAGAAATATGTAATGAACCAATTCATCCATCAATGGCTTTTAGGTCTTATCCTCCCCAATGGGAACTTCCTAAGTTCTCAAAATTTCATAGTCGGGAGGACCCTCAACAACACCTGCAAGCGTTTAAACATGCTTGCTACCTTATAATCCAAGATCAGGAGCTTATGCTCCATACCTTTCCTATGTCTTTAGCAGGGCCCACTTTAGACTGGTATAATAACATACCCCAACATTCTCTATTTTCTTTCTCTCAATTAGCCCAGATGTTTGTTGAGCACTTCTCAATAAATATCACACATAAGATCTCGATCACGGACCTTTATAACATTTGTCAATTCGATGACGAGTCTATTGCAAACTTTGTCACTCAATGGAGAGGAATAATAAATCAGTTGTCCTTCTCCCTCCCTCAATCTCAGCAAATTGAGTTGTTTACTCGATCTTGTGCCAATCATATTTCTTCCACTTTAAGGATTCAAACCTTTCATACATTTGAAGAAGCCTTTACGATGGCACGTAAACTTGAGTCTCGCACCATCGAACAAGGAAAGTTAAAACTTTACTCTAAGTCTAAACCATATTTTTCTTGGTTTACAAAATCAAACCCTTCTTCTTCTAACAAAGACAAGAATCAGGGGTCCACAAACTGCTATTGTCTTAAAAACATCACGATCTGATAACACTTCCAATCAAATACCTCGGAGAGACTCTCAATCTCCTCGAAAGAGGACCTCTACCATTTCGGTCTTTTACTTCATTGGGGGAGTCATATACTTCTATCTTAGACAAAATGCTTGGAAGTTCACATGATCGAACTTCCTCCTATTAGAAATTTTGACAAGAACAAAGAATGACCATTCTGGTATCGTGAAAATGATTTTTGTCGTTATCATAGAAACAAAGGCCATGACATTGAACGATGTCAGACCTTCAAAATCTCGTCCAAAAATTCATTGATAGAGGTGAGCTTATTCTGGATAACCCAAACACTCCCCCAAATCAGGTGCTTGACATCTTTAAACAACCTTTTCCAAATCACTCCCCAAACAATGATGCTTGGGATCTAAAAACAAACATGCATACTATCAACTTCATTTCTGATGATAGTTCTTCTTCTAATTCTGAGCCATCTACAAACATGTCGACTGAATCAGAACTTCTTTCCACTCCTTCAACCTCTAAGATTCCACCATCCTCGGATGGTCCATCTTCGAGTCTTCCTCTATTGTTGGAGACAAAGTCATCTCCCTCTGTCTCTCTATCTGATCTTCCATCTATACCTGAGACAGTGTCATCTCCATCTGTCTCATCGTCAGGCATTCTTTCGGTGCTTGAGTCATTAACATCTCTTCAAGTTTCCACTACGGACACTTCTACTTCTGTTGCTCCCATTTTTGTGGCAACCATGCCTTTGGTCAACATACCCATAGTAGTACCAAATTCTATGCCTTCGGAAGCATCTTCATCTTGACTCTTCCTATCTCTTTTCCTACAGTAGTTTGCACCCACGATTACTGCATCTAAAGTACTCTCCTCACAAGAAGCTACTTCTTCATTATCTACCTCTTTCACCTTCGGTGCTTCCTTTCCTATTAAGGAAACATCTAAAGAGATAACATCGACACCCATACTTCTGACTCCTGAACTTAGACATAAATAGTTGAAATTTAAGTCTAAAGTTGCATCATCGGTATCATCTCCTCCACTTCCTCTGAAAAGGTTACAATCACCTTATGCGGTCGAAGTTGTCACCATCCCTGAAAAGGGAAAACCAATATTTCAGACCATCAAAACTCTTGGTGTCCTCCCTCAAAAATCCCTCACTACGCCTCATAAAAAAGTGAATTTATCCACTGAAAAGGTGTCTTCTTCTATAAAACCATCTTCTTCATCTGTGCCTCGTAAAGTGGATTTACCTACTGAAAAGGCATCACCTCTTTTATCAAAACCATCATCTTCGTCACCAAAAACCAAGGCACCTTTTGTGCCACCTATCAAATCTATTTTGGGAACTCTTCCCCCATCTAAATCAGTCTTATTTAAATCATCATCTATTTTGGTCAAACAACCTTCTTCATCTCCGAAGATTACAACACCTGTCATGTCTTCGTCATCCCCAAAATCTATCTTAGGAGCTCCTCCTTCACTGAAATCAATCTTGCCTCACTTGCTTCCATCTCAAGCACCTAAGGTTGACTTCTCCCAGTGTTAAAAAAGAAAAAAGTCCCTAAAAATATTGTCAGACTAGATATGCAGGATCTTTTACCTCAGCAGTCTGCTAAGATTAAAGAAGTGCTTCCTTCACCTCCGTCCACATCTTCACCTACAAGATTTTATACTGAAATTCTTCACCAACTCATCCAGTCCTCATTTATATCACTTCCTCCAATCAAGCCTTATAATCCCAAAGGAGTAAAACCTTCATGGTTTAACTCTGATGTGATTTGTGCTTACCATCACACTCCAGGTCATGACAAGGGGATGTAAAGCCCTTCAATCTGTCATTAATAGCCTCTTGGAAGAAAGTGATCTTCTTGTTGGAAGAAGAAGAGGAACAAGTGTCTCTTATTATCCCAACTACGTCTGAGCCTAATGGTCTATTCAGGCTCCCAATTCTATTGATATCACTTGGTCGGCTCGGATGACCTTCCACCCTCTCAAATCAACATAATTCGTATCGCCACTAGAACACAATGGTACGATAATCCATCATCTCCTGCTACTTCTCGACCACGAGTCATTATTTCTACTACCCCCAAAGGAGCTCCTCCTTCCTCATCGGCCCCGAGACCTCAGGTCTCTATTCATGCTTCACCTCGGGCTCAGATTCTCGTGTCAGTTGAGGAGAGTGTTATGAAACAACTCACCCATGCTCCTATCAAAATGTCTCTTTTTGACCTCATTCAGTCATCTCCTCAGCATCACCAGGCTCTGATTGACAGTTTGTGCCACATCACGGTGAATTCAGATGAGCCTCAGCCTTTCAAGATGGTCATTGGGTTGAATAGGTCTTCAACTACCATCTCCTTTGAGGATTCTGAAATTCCTCCCCTTTCTTCTGAGGATTTGGAGGCTCCTCTCTTTATCACAGTTCAAATCAATAGCACTATGTTAAAACGCACTATGATCGACAGTGGTGCTGCACTCAACATCATCTCCTCCCACACCTTTGAGCAACTTAAGTTACCAAAGAATGTAGTGTCACCTCCACCTTTCACTCTTCGATCATTTAACGATCAGTTGGCGGTTACCTTAGGAACTGTGGTCCTACCCATTCGGGTAGGCAAGAAACTTCTTCACGAGCTTTTTTACATTGTCAAAGGAAAATTCCACTACAATATGATCCTCGGACACTCCTGGATCCACACAATGCACTACGTCCCATCAACCCTCCATCGATGCATAAAATATCAGTATGAGGGAAAAATCTATACTCATCCAGGAGACCCTTTTCCATCCGCACAGTGTGACATGACCACAAGGCCTATCCCTCCGAAGGAGAATGCTGATTCTCCTGATGAGGCTTCATCTTCTTCCATACCTGCAACAAAACTACCAGATCTACAAAATCTGGAAGATACGTTACAACGTTTCTCACTAGGGGAGCTTCCCCTTCTCTCTTTCGACGCCCATCTCAAACCTAACGAGTATGGTAGGCCAGAAAAACAACCTGAATATCAACCAAGTCTCGACCACATTATCACCATTGGTTTGCCCAATCGACATACCAACTTCATCTACGGTGGTCTTGATACACCTCACTTTCATCCAAACTCTCCTCCTAGGGCCAAACCTATTCTGCAGGGTTTGATCATCTACATAATCTCGCGTTTGCAAAGACTTACCTATATCGATGCGTGGAAGGGATTTGGCCTGGGAAAGTATGAACAGGGTGTGCATGACCTCGCATCCATTCCAACTCTTAAACCACATCAAAAATTTGGTTTAGGATTCAAACCTCCCTCGAAAGCCACCATCACCATTCTCTCTGAGCCTCTTTCCATTGAGGAACCATCTTCTCCCATCATGTCTGAAGCATCGCTTGATGTAGATGACACCGTTTCCATCCCGTCTAAATTTTTTTTAGTCAATTCCATTTCCTTAGGTCCACTGACCTATAAAACTAATGGCAAGGTCACTTCCATACCATTAGTCTACCCCAAAATAGTCGAGAGATGACTCTCCTACCATCAATACTATCCACTATTCTGATGATGATTCTGTCCTTACTTATCTGGGGGCAGAGGATTCTTATCTTCCTAAAACCATTCCTTCTGACACATCTACGCTTCTCAATGAAGCCACCATCAACCTTAATATAGGGACTTCTGAAGACCCTCACATCATTAAGGTCAACCAATCTCTTAACCCACAAGAGTTAGGAGACTTCACCACCTTTCTTTCTAACTATCACCAAGATTTTGCTTGGTCGTATGAAGATATGCCAGGCCTCGATCCTAACATCGTGGTCCACAATATCATCATTCTTCCAGACATCAAACTAGTTAAAAAAAAATTACGTAAGATGCATCCTCATGTAGCTCTCCTCATTAAAGAAGAGTTGCAGTGCTTGCTTTCAGACTTCATCCAACCCATTGACTATCCACAATGGGTTTCAAATATAGTACCAATAACCAAAGCCATTGGGAAAATTCAAATCTGCACCGACTTTCGGGATCTCAATCTCACTTGCCCAAAGATGATTTCCCTCTACCTAATATCGACCAACTCATGGACTTAACTGCAGGCCACGAGATGCTTTCTCTTATGGATGGTTTCTCTGGGTATAATCAAATTCTCATCACACCAGAGGATCAACATAAGACTTCCTTCATAACCCCTTGGGGAACTTTTTGTTATCACGTCATGCCCTTTGGTCTTAAGAATGTAGGGGAAACTTATCAACGCGCGATGACCTACATCTTCCATGACCTCTTACAAAAAACTGTAGAAGATTACGTCGATGACATCCTTGGTAAATCCAAACACCGTCAGGATCATCTTCTCATCCTTGCACCTCTCTTTGAGAGACTCATTCATTTCTGTCTTCACCTAAATTTGTCTAAATGCGTATTTGGCATTCTCACTGGTAAAATCTTAGGGTTTATCATTTCTATCAGGGGTATTGAGGTCGATCCCACAAAAATAAAGGCTATCATCGAGATGCCTCCTCCTTCCAACTTAAAACAACTTCATGTGGTCTTCAAGGATGCCTTTAATCAATGTGTCACTTTATCTCGTAGCTTTGATCCATTTGTCAACCTTTTCATCATCTCCTCATAAAAATGTTCATTTTGAATGGGATGAGCATTGTCAAAAATCCTTTGATGATCTCAAGGCTTATCTTCTTTCTCCACCTGTGCTCACACCTCCACGTAAGGGGGAGCCATTCTATCTTTATATTTCTATGACTGACCATGCTCTGGGAGCCATGATCTCACATCGAGATGCTAATGGTAAGGAATAGGTTGTCTATTATATCAGTCACACTCTTCATGAGTATGAAACTCATTCTAAAGCTAAAAAGTTGTGTTGTGCTCTCTTCTTCGCAACTTCTAAGCTTCGTCATTATCTCCTTAATCATAAAACTTACATTGTTATGAGTGTCAATCCACTCAAGACAATGCATGCAAAACCATATCACAATGATCGCATCACTCGTTGGCTCATGCTCATGATAGAGTTTGACCTCAAGTTCATCTCAAAAATCCATCAAGGGCTAGGTTATTTACTTGATCAATTAGCTGATGCCCCTCTTTCGGACAATCAAGTCCCTCTTGCTCAATTCCTAGACGAATCCATCCAACAAATTGATTTCGTCTGTCTCCATTTAAAGTTAAACTCTTCTTTGATGGGTCCAAGTGTCAGTAAGGGGGAGGAGTAGGTTTCGTTATGATTCCTCCTTGGGGTACACCTATCCCCGTCACACAAGCTTAACTTTGAATGTACCAATAATATGGCTGAATATGAAGCCCTCGTCTTAGGTCTTCAAAACACCATTAATCTTGGTGCTCACCATATCGACATCTTCGGTGACTCTGAGCTCATCGTTAATCAAATCACTGGTGTCTATCAGTGC
Organism: Taxus wallichiana var. yunnanensis; assembly: GCA_018340775.1. Classification (NCBI taxonomy): domain Eukaryota; kingdom Viridiplantae; phylum Streptophyta; class Pinopsida; order Cupressales; family Taxaceae; genus Taxus; species Taxus wallichiana. The sequence continues at coordinate 20,011,777 of CM031235.1, read as the reverse complement.
AAAAATGATATCCTTCAAAAATATCATGATATTGTCCTCTTTCAACTTCAATCTTTTGATAAATTTACTATCTAGGCTATTCCTCGCACACTGCAAACCGGTTTGCAGATATGATGGCTTCTTTAGCCTCACTTATTCCTCCATTCACTAAGGATTCATGACTTTACGTGGTTGTTCAGTGTCTAGACCGACCATCTCATCTCGGTAACCCTTAATCAACACAATCATGACTGATACTCAAGATGAGTGGTATCAGCACATTTTCGATTATCTATCTTACTCAGTTCTTCCTCTAGATTTGACTACCAATGGCAGAAGATATTTCATCCAATGCGCAAAACTGCTATACTATTCTGGGTGGAATCCTTTACAAATGTGGCTTTGATGGTATTTTGCTTCGATGCCTCAAAACCTCCGAATCATCTAAAGCCATTCAGGAGGTCCATAATGGTATCTGTGGTGGACACTTTGGTGGTTTGGCCATGGCTAAGCGCATCCTATGTTTAGGTTACTATTGGCCTTCTATTAATCAAGATTGCTATGAGTATGTCAAGAAATGCGTCAAGTGTCAACAACACGCTAATCTTACACATATCCCTAGTCAGGCTTTGCAACCTGCAACGGATTTGTGGCCTTTTTCACAATGGGGTCTTGATCTCATTGGTCTCATCAATCCTCACTCTTTGTAGCATCATCACTCTATCATTACTACCATGGAATACTTCACTAAATGGGTGGAGGCTATTCCTCTTTCATCAACCAAAGCTAAACCTATTGTTGATTTTGTCTATCAACACATCATTTGTCGCTTTGGTGTTCCTCATAAACTCATTACGGAACAATGGAAGTCTTTCAAAAACAAATATTTGAAGAAACTTTGTGACGCTTTCAATATTAAGCTCAGATTTTCTTCTCCATACTATCCCCAAGCTAATGGCCAAGCCAAAGCTTCTAATAAAAATTTACGTAATATCCTCACAAAAGTAACTAGTCGAACTAGTAGGGATTGGCATTTACACATCCCTTTTTCTCTCTGGGCTTATCGGACTAGCATTCGTACACCTACCGGTGCTACTCCATTTTCTCTCATCTATGGATTTGAAACTATCCTTCCTTTGGAAGTCCAGATTCCTTCTCTTTGCGTCTCTCTCAGAGAGTTGGTCTCTGATGAAGACTATCATCAAAACCATCTGGCACAACTTGAGTTGTTAGATGAATGTCATCTCAATGCTCTTGAGCATCATCAAGTCTATCTTGAGCATGTCAAACGTGCTTATAAAAGAACTTGCAATAGTGTGACTTCAAAATTGGTGATCTTGTTCTTAAAGAAAACCAAAATGTCACTACGCTGGAACAAAGTCAACGTGGTAAGTTTTCTCCTAACTAGATTGGACCATATGTTATCACTCATAAGTATGGGTCCGAGGCTTATCACCTGTCTTCCATGGATGGTATACCTGAAGTGGAACCTCTTAATGCATTGCATCTAAGGCCCTTCTATTGTTAAACTTTATCTTACATGATCTTAGTCACAAAATAGATCTTTCATCCATTTGCAACCAGTCATGCATTTCGTAGTGATTTGGAACTATGTGGTTCTCCATGTTATTTATTTCTATACCTTAAATGTGAGTATCGCGGCTCTACTCATGAAATTTTCCTTATGGATTTATTCCTCCTCATGGTAGGAACACCTTAATCACTACTTCATCTATCCTAGGTGTCTATCTTAATCGAATCCACTTGGGGCATGAGTACGTGCTTGTATATGTTTTCTTCCCCTCTATCTGATCTACCTGGTCTAAACTCAGCTTCTTCCAAAAAAAAAAAAGATGCTATCCTAATCCCAAAAGATAGACTGATCCCTCGAAGATAGCTATCTATGCCTTATCAAATAAATAAAAAATGTAGACCATTCCCTCGAAGGATGGCTACCATCAAAATCAAAATACAGACCGCTCCCTTGAAGGATGGTTGTTTGTTTCATGGCATTTCCAAGATTCTCGTATTGATCAGCCTTGGTAGCAACAAACTTCCCATATCGACCAGTTTGTTCACTTTTTAGCATCTCTGAAAGACTTCCCGTATCGATCAGTCTTTCCATATCTAGCAAACTTCCCGCATTGATCAGTTTGATTTTCTATCAAAAAAATCATGAAGCTGGGGTATAAGACCTTTTCGATCATATGGAGACCCTATTTTTTCCCATGAGCGTGTATTCAGTCCTTCATGTGTTTTGACGAGATACATACTTATCTCTCGTTCCATCTACCTCCTAGATCTAGTTTGTGACTAAATAGTGTCAGGTTCATTTTATCTGCATGTCTATGGCCTTATGTGCATCATCTTTTGGTTTACCATCAAGGTCTCTAGTTATGGTTGGTTAGGGGTCTAACTTATCGTTCATTCTCCTATCTAGGTGTAGTGCTTTTTATTTCTAAGGGATAAGATCATTACATCACTTTATTTTTATCAAATCAAATAGACATTACCCATGTTTATTTGTTGTTCATCCAATTAAATTGACATCTTAACATGTTAATTTAATCAATCATTCATCTATGTCAAATCAAAACTAAATCACATCTATAATCCATCTATCATCTATAATCTATCTATCACATCTATAACATCTATCTGTATCTATCAAAATTAAAAGCATAAGTCCAATCACATAACACATTTTTGGGCTCAAAAGATGTATATATATATATATATCTCAAAATGTCTGTAAAAAAATGGTATGGCTTCAAATCGAGCCATATACATCATATCAAAAATGCCTTCAAATCAAGGCTACATCGGTATATCTCTACAAACATCATCTCTATATAGTAAAATCAGAGGCATGGAGATCAATCTCTTCGCCTCCCTCCTCAGGCATGGATCTCCATACGGGCTCTCCCTCCTGACCATCACCTATAGAACTAGAGGTGCCCACAGTCATGGCCCTGTGACTTCCTCAATCTCCCATGGTGCTCACCCTCTGATGCACTGCCGGCAGTAGCTGTCGTTGTCCTCCTCCTCGCCCATAACGAGGCACATCTGGGGCATGTTGTGCCAAAGCATCCTCGTAGTATCTCACCTCGGAAAGGAGATCCTGATAGGTACTCAAACTCACCATGCCAGGTGCTCTCATCATAGCACTTTGCTTTGGTGGCCCTCCTGCTACGGCACCCTGTGCCCCTGACTCTGATGTGGTGCCTGTATCACCATACTTGGCCTTGAGGGCCTCTCTATGTCTATGATATTTGTCCCTCTATAGGATAGCTATATCTCACTCCTAACAGTAGTGGCTCTCTCTGTATCATTGCATCCCTCTCCTGCCTGAGAGTCCTAATCTCCTCGAGAGTAGTCTGGTGTGTCTCTACCAAGGAGGCATGCTCCTCCTGCAATCTCTCTAGCTCAACAGCCATATCCTCCTCGTCTGACTCTATAGAGGCTATGATGTGTTGTGGCAGCTCATCATGATACCAATCCTCATAACCCTGGTCCACACCTACATCATCATCATCATCATATGTGGGAGGTGGGGCCTCCCTGAGTGGATCTGTTGGGACCAGTGTCGGCAGATCTATCTCCCTACCATCCCATCTGTATGTCACATATACAGTCAGAATAATCTGTATCAATCCAAACTATCTCATCACCCGTATAAATGAGACTCACTCTAAAACCTCTAGCCTACAGCCCCTGATCACTTTGTTGCATCTCAGCTCCACTAAGTGGGCATCCTATCCGGCCCATGTCGGGTAGACCCTGTATGGCCTCCATATAGTCTGTGGTGGTGTCAGAGTCCTAAATCTCTAGGCATACCACTCTATCGATCTCCCTGTATCTCCGTGGGCCATGTCTTGCTTGCCATCTCATAAAACCCATACTCAAGGGCTCCCTCTACTCCTAGCATCCACGGAAGTCTAGATGGTCTAATCACTGATATATGCTCGTATGCCCAGCAATGGAGTACAAAAATAACATCTATCCCAGTCTGCTACCTATGGTATACATCCATAGCTCATGATATATCTACGCTAGTAGCGCGTCAGCAAATGTAAATACCTGCCTAAACTCTAAAATGTCACAGATACGTAGTCAAGAAGGAGCAGTGGGAACCGTCCACCTCTGGAATCTGGTAGCATAATATGATATCGTTATCGAATCGAGTCTTATCGGTCTACTCCTCGGCTCATCCTGTTGATACTGTGAGGCTATCCTCACAGCCCCAAACACTAACTCTGAGGCATCCACCATGTCTCCATATAATCATACCAGGGCCCTCTGCTGTTGATCCCATGGAGTAGGCTCTATCAGGTCCCCTATGATCGAAACCTGAGTATCCTATAAATGTCCTCATGGGTGATAGTCATCTCACCCATCCGGAACCAAAAGGTGCATGTCTGGCTGTCCCACCGATGCATCAACACTCACATAAGCTCTACGTCTCAGGGTACCCATTGATAATAATGAAAACCCCCTAGTCCGACTAACTCCAAGTGGTGCCAGTCATCATCCATCACGTCAGCAAGTATAGTCTCAAGTAGCTCGGGAATAACATCCCGCATGTGTAGGACCTCTCATGCCTACATCCACAACATCAAAAATCTTCATTAGATTCACATCTATCAAAATCAAAATCATTAAACTTCATCAAAACTCTCTCAAAGCTTCCAAGTGTCTCATCTTTTCCAATCGGGACATTTCTTTCGATCGGCTGACTACACACTCAATCGGCACCTTTGTTGACTTTTCAGTTGATGCCGGGTTGAGCTAAATCAAGTGCTGATTTCATCCTAGTCGATGCCGATTTGGAAAATCAATGCCGACTAGGAGGCAGAGTGCCAAATAAGCTCTTTTGCCTCCTACTTTTCTACAAAATCCTCTAATCTAACATCCTAGCATACTACAAGACAACAAAAACATACAAACAAAGCTAAGGGAGGACCACTTACCCCTGGCCACATCCTCTTCCTCTTCTAGCCACTCTCGGAAGCTTCCATCTCGCTCAAATTCAACTTTTGAATTTTCCCAAATCAATCATCACAATGCAAATGAATCGTTGACATTGGCCTTTCCCCTATTTATAGCTTTTGGGAGTGGTCATTATTATTTTTTTCTAGTCGGTGCCATTTCTTATGGTCGACGTCGATTAGGTCTAGTCAACACTGATTAGAAGAAACGGCATTGTCTGGTTAGGTCTAGATATATTTTGTCATCTCATCCCACCAGGACACACTTCATCCTCATTTTTTATCCTGTCTTGTGCATGTGTCACCTGTAGCATGCGGTTGTCTTCTCCTGTGCTCTTTCCTGGGGCACCTTTGTCTTGTGACTTCACTGAGTCTCTCATGTGTGCCACCCATAGCACACTTGTCATGCCTAGTCTAGCAACATGTCTATTGCAAAGTCCACTTTTGTGGCCATATTTCAATTCTGTTGTGGGTCGCGTCTCGACGAATCCCTCCCTTTCGAGTTCATCATTTCATCCTTTTTCCTAAGCATTGATGCTTGGCTTGTTTATCTGATCATCGTTATGACATTATTTTCACCTTTTGGCACATATTTTTGGTGTTATCACCCATTATGAGTTTTTCCCTATATATGGGTAACTCGCGTTTGTTGCAACCTAAAGATAGCGGGTCTGTAGGTACTAACGTCGTCTCGTTCAAGACCGTCTAGTTGTCCCTACCAATGTGTCACTCTTTGGTTGTTACTATTTTACAGTCACCTTTAACTCACAAGTCTGTAGCCACTAACGCCATCTCATATGAAGACCATCTAGTCTACCCTACCAATGTGAGTTCCTTAGGTCACTACCTTTTTTTTTTTTATGTGCGTCATCAATGGTCAGATTTACTCTAGGCATCTCACTGGGGCATCATCCATTCTACTCTTTCTCATCTATCTCTTTCAAACTCGGGATCGGTTGGCTCTTTTGGGGCCACCCCATCCCTAGTTTGAGGGGGAGCACATCATCAATATTCTTCCCTTCTTCCAACTCCTTGTTTTTGTCTCACAACATTGCTTATCGCAAGTTACTCGACAAAAAGGGGCAAATGTAGACACCTAAAATTGGTTACACAATTTAGTGTCCCCCGTGTTCACTTACCTATTCTATTCTCAGGAAACCCGGTGCACTTTTATATCACTACTTCTCTCTTAGGATATTAATTAATTATCTAATTAAAATACCTATCCTAAGTTTATTCCACCCCATTATATTTCACCCATGGATAATTAAACATTAACCATGTAATTCTACCTTTTTACCATTATTCCAACTACTTATTCACCCCATATCATTTCCCAACCTCCCATATCATTATTCTTCATCCATCCCACCTTTTTCTCCTCTCCTAAACATGTGCAACGGGTTTTTACCCGTATTTGAGTTGGAGGGATAAGTTTCTTATCCCCACAACTCATTTCTTTGCCTCTTTGGGAGACTGTTCCCTGATCGGTGCCGATTGATCTTCGGTTGACGCTGATTCTTCGAACGGTGCCAATTTTATCTCGGTTGACACCCGACTATAAATATACAACCAGAGTTCTTCTCTGGTTAGATTCAGAAGAGTTGGTCACCTGGAGATTACTTTGTTTGAGTGATTAAAGAGATTATCAGAGAGAGAGAGTGAGTTCTATGCATTTTAATCCCTGAGAGGTGTACTGTTACTCTGCCGTGCAACTCCAGAAACTTTGCTGAAGTTTCTCAAAATTCTTGGTATCCTTAATTCTTCCTTTAGCCAAGGAAGAACTCTTTCTGCGTATCTATAGCTCTTGCGGGTCTCCACAGCTCCCTTCATTAATCATCAATCATTAATCAAGTGTTTTCCAGGTTTCCCTTGGCGTTTATTAATCTTCCATCGACACTTCATGTTCGTCCAATCGACACCGATTCCATCTGAATCGATGCCAGCTCAAACCATTAGCTGATCACTTTGTCTAATCGACGATCGACCTCTATAGAAAATTATAGAATTCGGGTAACACAATTTAAGTTATGTTTTTACGCTTCCTACTTTCTTTCGGTTTACTTTGTTTTTTTACATTCTGTCTGCAACTTAGAATAAAAAAATCTCAACATTTTCTTACATCTTTGATCATGTATGCATTTATCCTTAATTGAGAATGTAAACTGACATCCACCGAGGAAGCTCGTCGCTTCTTGGACCTGCTATTCGGGCAGTTCACTCTTTTATCTTCTAACGTTGTCTTTTTCTGTTAAGCATTTGTGCATTGTAGGGTTCTTGGATCTACTTCGCAGGATTGCTCATGTGCACCCGTCTTGACTTCATCGACATTTTTTTTCCACTTATATCTTTGAATCTTGTCCAATCAATCAAGTATCGAATTTATTTCAGTTTTTTCAGTGTTTTTGTGTTTAGTTTGGTTCATTGACTTGGACAGTAACAAGCACAAAAATTATTGATCAACAAGTAAACCATCACATCCCAAGCCCAAAAAAACCAATGTTACATCATCACCCTTAGGAGCATCTCCATCCATCTTAGGGTTAGGCCCTTCATCTAAGTCACCCACCAATGATCAACTCAAATCTAAGCAATATATCTTTCCTTTTAGATCTAATCCTCCTTCAAAATCAACTAAGTCCCAATTCATCAAAACCAAATCATTGATATCTTCTCCTTCTTCCAACTCTAAGTTTGGACCAAAGACCCTCATGAGGCCTCATAAAAGAAAACCACCTCTTTTTCCTTCATCTATCAAATCTATTGCATCTATGAATTATTCTTCAAAAAAACCCATTAGGTTCTACGTAGAAATATTTCAACATTTACTCCAAACCTCGGCAATCATACTTCCTCCCATTAAGTCTTTTGATCCAAATGCTCCAAAATCTCCATGGTTTGATCCTAATATCGTATGTACATATCATCATACCTCGGTCATGACATTGAACATTTTAAGGCCATCCAAACTATCATCCTTAATATGATGAAAAAATATGACCTTCTCATCCACGAAGACCATCCTCTTCCTTCCATCTCATCCACATCCAAATCCAATTCTCCAATCAAGCCCTCATCTCCTAAGACATCTAAATCAGATCCTTCATCTCCTAAGGAATCTAAGTTAGGTTTTTCCTTTGAATCAATCATCGCGATCCCTCCCTTAAGATCTATTTATCCTAAAGGGAGGCCCCCTCTATTCATCAACACCATCTATGTTTCTAATCTCCTATCCTTGTGATACTCAATCATCTATCCAATCAAAATCTAGAGGCATCATCATTGATCCTTCTAACATATCTCCTTTTGCATCTTTTAGTTTATATATGTTTATATCAAAGTGGTCTAAAGCGATGCAACATCTTACATTGGGGGATAATCAAATCCTCTCTCTTAGTCCTCTCACGTCTCCTCCTTCATCCAACCATCCCATGGACATCGATGACACTATGTCTCTTTACCCTGACTTCTTTAAATATCCACAATCATTTTAGGACCGAGTCTATTATTAGGCTAGTCCTCTTCCTCTTAATCCCCACATTGTCTCATCTAATCTCACCTAAAATCCTCTAAGTCTACTTATCCTTCATCTAGTTTGTTATCTCATCTCATCTAATCTACTTATATATTATTACATCTTATTTTAATTCCACCTTTGTGGCTATCTTTGTGCCTCTCTCGGGGCACCATACCTCATCCTAAGCCCACTTTTTGTGGCCATATTTGTCTCACCATGGATGCATATTTCCTCATTATTCGAAAGATAGTGCATAATAGTTTACCTCATTTTATCTATCTCCCCTTACACAAGCTATCATCTTATCCCATCCACTATTTCCTCTAAGAGAGCGTGAATTTAACAACAATGACCTTGTTCTTGAAATACAATCAAAAGCATCACTTTTCTAGAAAGGATTCACTATGGAATTTTTTCTCCCAAATGGATTGGATCATACACACAAATCTTGTGCCTATTGTATCTTAATGGTAAATCAGAAACATAACCTCTTAACATACTGCATTTGTAGCCTTTCTACTATTAACATACCTACCAACATGAACTTAGTCATCCCATTGGTCATCCATCCACAATTAGCCATTTCCATCTCTTTTTTATTTATCTGGAAGTATGTGGCCTACCGTCACTTTCTTTGTTGTGCCCTTGAATATGGGAACCACAACTCTTCTCATAACATATTCCTCATGGATAGGTTCTCCCCTTTGGTGAGAACTCCACTATCATTACGTGCATCACCCTCTTATTTACCTATTTGAACCACGCTAAGGGTCCATAGGTGTTACTTTTACACTCATTATCCCCTCCTAAGTGGTCTACCTAACTATCTCTAGCTCTTCCCTAAAAATTTAAAATTCCATGGGTGTTTCTATCAAAAAGTTATTATATCCAAAAATAGACCACTCTCTCGAAGGACATCTGTTCATGTCAAAAAAAAGAAAAAGAGAGAAATAAAAAGTCTTCTATATAGACTAATCCCTTCAAGGACGGATATCATGTATATCATCCCTATAATTCAATCAAAATCATAAAATTAAAAAGTAGACCACTCCCTTGAAGGATGGCTGCTTCTTTATATCATGACAATGAAATCTTCTGTGTTGATCAACCTTCTATCCCATCAACATCCTAAGAAATCTCCCGCATCGATCAACTTTCTCTCTCGAAACTTCCTGCATTGATAAGTTTTATTCTCCCCTACCTAGAGTTGGGGCATATACCTAGGGAAATCCACCTATGGAGAACCTAGTTCCCAGTGCACAAGTCACATCTAAACCCCTTTGTCATGTCAACATTAGGTTTATAAGTTCACTTTCCATATTTTCCCATATGATCCATGGAATAACTAACTATCATTGACTATGTGTTCACACTTGCTTATTGGCTGCAAGTGCATTGACTTAATTAGTTCCCTTTCTTGTTTACCTCCAATCCGGTTCAAAGCATCAATCCTACATGAACTCCTTTTTATAATCATGTGTCTCGTGTCTTGTTTTGGTTGCCTTGATTGAATTTGTATACTTTTCTCTCAGCTAAGCATATCATTCCTATCTAACCATTCTATCCATGTTTATGTGTTTACTTTTAAACTACAATATTACTTATATCCATATTGCCCATACTACGATGAAGTGTACTCTTCTAAACTTTGGTTAATCTTATCAAACTATCATTTTATCTTTCACATCCAATCCAACTTTATCTCATCTCACCTTATATTCTTATCCATCTTATCTCATATTTTATTAGCTCATCCTATCTTATCCATTTATCCCATCTGATCTATTATCATAATCCAATCTCATTCAATTTGTCATCTTGTTGCTCACCTTATCATTCTTCTCTTACCCCATCTTATCAATTTGTCTTATCTCATCCAAATATCATCTGATCTATTGTCGTATCTCATCCAAATATCATCTAATCTATTTTCTTATCTCATCTTATCCATCTAATCTTATCCAGTTTATCATCCATATATCATCCCAAGTACACCTTTGTAGCCATATTTATGTTCCTTGTTAGGGCACCTTATTATCATATTTTCCCATTTTATCTTTCCAGCCATCTTTGTGCGCTTTTTTGGGGCACCATAATTTTCATCATCATCCTTGTCTTGTTTAGACACATATCATTTACCAATTCCTCATGTATAAAAGATTTTACTTTATTCTCACATTTGGTTGCAAATGATATTGATGTCAACCTATGACCCATTGGTCCCCACAACTTGCACATCCATTTGAGTGAATTTCCATTTTATCCCCTCATCTTGTAGTGATTTTTGCCATAGGTCTATATGAAATTTTTTCATCTCCATTGAGGTCGTACTTTATTCCTTCTCAAAGTGACTCCTAAAATAACCGCCATAGTTTTATAGTTGTTTAAATTCTTCTTGCTTAGGGCATCATGCCTCACTTTCTCTTTTCTCATCCTTTTCACCTTTTCTCCATCTATTTCTTTCAAAATCGTAATCGATTCCCCTTTGTGTGGTTAATCCCTACTTTGAGGGGGAGCACCTCATCAACGATCCATCACAAATCATCTTTCATCTCTCATCAAGGGGAAAATGTAGACACCAAAATTTGGTATCGTTACCCTTATCTCCTCGTGTTTTCTCTCTTTCATCATCACACTCTCATTCAAATTCCATATTCCCTCCTAAATTCAATCTATCCCACTTAACACCATTTTCCCATCTTTAATCCCATCCCATCCATCCCATATTATCATAATTAATTAAATATCCCATTATCTTTCCCTAATCATCCCTAATTAATTCTAAACCTTCATTAATTCATTTCTCATCTCTAGATTCCTCCATTTTATCCTTTCTATGCTCTCAACCACCCCCATTTAATGTTTTCATCCACCTTTTTCCTTTATTTACTCCATTTCACCCCTCACCTACCCATTTAACTTTCCTATGCAACACTAACCCACCTAAGCAATTTAAAACCCTAATCCGGCTCCATAAGGGCCTAATCTCTCTATCAAACCACATTTCCACTACCCAAATGGATGGATCTCTGAATCGGTGGTGATTCATCTAGGTCATTGTCAACCCTCTAAATACACCCATACCCCTCCTCTCCTCGGAAGGAAATTTTTGAGAGCTTAGATCTTCTTTCTCATTTGTTATTTTTCTTTCTCATTTCTTGCCTCGATCATTGCCTATCTAGTCCAATCGGTACCAACCTAGTCTAATCAACATCGACCCGGTCAATCGACATCTACCCAATCCATATTTTAAGCCATTTCCCTTAGATCTCGATTTTCTTACATCCTTTTTGTTTACGCTATTCCAAATATTCTCTGCGAGTTACCATCGGTTCTTACATGTGTTCATCATCCTCATATTTGCACACGAGCTCTCAAATCTACACATCTAGTTGTTGTTTTGATCCACCTTCCCCAGTCACCATCGACGCCCTTTACAAACTTTGGGTCACTTTATCGAACCAACTACGTATTTTTTTGTATCAATCTAGATTGGATATGTGCTCTCCTTACATTTACGTATTTTTAGTTTCTATTTATCTCATATTCTACATATTATCCAATTCTTTATCATTTATTTTTATCTTATTTTATTAATACGGGGTTGGCATATGCATAAGAAAGTTAACACTTCTTGAAATTGACTTCATCGGAAATCCCCTCATCTACAATCTAATCCATTTTCTTTCTAGTTGTCTTTTTGTACATATCCATTAAGCTTCTAGCAAGGAGTTTACTTTTTCCCATCCTACATCACCATCATATCCTAAGGTACTATAAACCCTTCATATTTTGAGTCACTTTATTTTCTTTAGTACTAGTTCACTAATATGAGAAGGAAAGAGGAAAGTTTGTCCAACATTTTGGCACACCCGGTGGGACCACCCTCTTAGGTGGGTCTTTGAATTTGTTTCATTTTTCATTTTCCATATTTCTTCTATCTTTTACTAACATTGTAGGTAGAGGATTTTCTTTTTCTTGTTCGTGTTGGGATTTTGGATTTCTTAGATATTTCTTTTCACTTTCTTTATTTTGAAGATCAGATAAAAAGAAAAGTGAAAACAAGGTTGTCATGGATGTAGATCCCATGTATTTGAAAGATGAGCAGGCATGTAATTCCTTAAAAAAGTTGGCCATAGATGTTATGTGCAAGGATTTAGATGTCGAGCTACAATGAGGGTGATGGTAAAGGATATGAAGGATAAGGAGTGCAAGCTTGAAAATCTTAAGAAGGATATCTAGGGAGAATAGAAGCACATGAAGCATATGATATAATAGGCATGTTGGTAAAGCAAACCTTAGGAAAATGCCCAACCTTGGTGAGCTAGGAAAGATGTGACTATAGTGATGAGATGGAATACCTTGAAGACCTAGTAAATATGCTTCCAATGAATATCAAAAGCACCATGAGACCTATAATCGAGGAATTTGCAAAGGAAAAGGAAACAAATAAGATAGTTGTTGAATCAAAAATATCTAAACTTGAGGATCTATTTGCGCAAATCAATGAGGAAAGTAATAAAGATGATTTGGATTTCAATAGGTGTCGAATTGTAACCATGTCCTTGGCATGAGGGTAAGTAATGAAGAGGCAGAGATCATGGTCATACAAGAAAAGACATTGACTAAAAAGATAGAGCACACTAAGGTAATGATCGAGGTGAGAAAAAGAAAGAATTAATTAATGCCAAAAGGGATAAATTAGAACTCTTGTATAAGCCAATTTCATAGTATAATGATGGAGCGCATGGATATAATTGAAGGAGTTATCACGGAGTTAACTATGGTTATCCAAGAGCTCAAAGGCGAGTTGAAGAGTTAGCACCTAACCAAGTACCAAGTATTGTAGAGGCGACACCTGAGAAAGCATTGGAGGAACTCAATGAGTGGAAGAAATTGGAGGGTGAGATGAATGTTGAGTTCCAAGAGCTCCAAAATCCTGAGCCTTGATATGATTTCTATACGGTAAAACAATTATTTTGGGAATTGAATTCTTTATTCTTTATTGTGTCACACATACATTATTTGGAGGAACAAGATGGATGAACCATTACGAGGATGGAAATACATATTAGTGTCGGGTAATGTTACGTAGAGAAAGTGATTAAGCACATGCCACACACAAGGACCTAGGGCATGTGCGAGGCATGCATAAGGAGAGAAAAAAGGGAGAATGGGATAGTGCGGGGGTTCACTCCTGAGCGAGAATGATTTTGGGACTTTGCTGATTTTTGGTACCATGGGCTAAAAATATAAAAGTAGATTTATAGTGTCGATCAAGAAATGATCCAAATCTAGAGAAAAACAAGGAGCCTTGGCATCCAACGAAAGCCTATTTCTAGGTAAAAGCACATGCGAGATCGAATATGAAGGGACATGCATGGATCAAACTACTAATAGCATCAAAACAAGTTGTATTTATAAGATAGTCTATTATTAGCCATGCATGTAATGTACACATGGCTATTTTGAGCAAGTAGTCTCTTTTGATAGTGCATACGTGGTGAAGGTAAAGTCCCCCATACCCATATATATATATGTACATTGTTTTATATATACCATAGAACATATATAGATATACCATATATATATATATATATATATATATTATATTTGTTTTTGTTAGTCTTAGTCGAGTATAGTGCTTGAGTCTTGTCATGACATAGGGTTTAATGCTTGTGCATTTTTCAATGCCTTGGTATATGTATTCACCTTATGTTATGTAAGACTTGGTTATAATGGATTATGGAGTATGGATCATGATTATTGATATATCTAAGTATGATGAATTCATGGTGCAATTGGTATATTTTTTTATCTAATATTTTACGTTTCCTTATTATGTGTGTTTCCAATTGAATGCATGTAGTGATTTAAGTGTAATTTAGGGAGTACTTATTTATTTATCATCATGTATCTCGAATGCTAACATATTCACAAACATCAAAAGGAGGGACTGGTAGTTTCAAATGCTTTGGATGAGCATTTGTATCTATTTGAATGAGGTTTGAATGCATAGCTTTGGTTGGGTAATAAAAGACTATAAAGACATTCATGTTTCACAAAATCCCAACTTCATAACAGTGTGACCTTAACACTTTGTAGACTTAGCAATATTAAACCTTGAGATAAAATTAGATCAAACTCACACTTGATACTTTGTAGATAGACCCACATAATCCTAAAACACCTTTCCAAACTTTGAATAGCCTCATTCAAAAATTGTTTAAGAAAAACATTTATACAAAATTCTGAGATACGAGGACACTCGACTATAATAGTGCACAAATCCTTACTCATGACTTGGGAGCATACCATATACTTAAATCATCCTCTAAACATTGTAGACATCTTGGCATAGAACACTTTATTCAACCTATTTTCCTTCATTCATCTACAATTTTGGTTCATCTTTGACTAAGATCATCTTCATATTCCTTAGGAAACTTAAATACTTGACCTAAGAATGACATGAAATCTCAAACATACAATTAAATGATCATAAATCAGATACATAATTTATTTTGACTTGAATATGATGAAATCACGACTAAAGAGACTCACTTTATCCAACTCATTGATTGATAGTCTCAAACCTATGTCAAAACTTCTTACAAGACATTGATGATCCTTCACATGATATCGGGGTCACATGTTTGGACTAAGATAACCTTTTAACTTACACTTTCAAAACCTAGGAACAAATACTTTAGATCCATGAATTCAAAAAAATTTCTCAACTTGACATGGCTTCACTTCATTGAAACTTTCTTACTAAGATAACACAAAATCTTCTCATTTTGAGTGATCAAGCCATAAAGACACCATATCATGACATTTTATACTCATAGCATACCCTTTTTTTTACATTCTGACTAGAGAATTCACCATTGAAAATACACATAGATGGTAACACAGACCTACACAACTCAGACTCTTGAATTTGAAAACTTAAGAAACCTACAATAAAAAAGGAACTCAAAACCATATTGTTAGATCACATCCCATACCTTATAGCTCTTAAAGTATCCCAAACACCTAGCTTCTTCAAATTCTCATGTACTAGAGACTGAATTGCGAGTTAGGCACATATGACTTTGTTTAATTCTAAGCTCTTCAATTAAATAAAACACACTTCCTTGATATTATTTAGGCTTTATGGAATTGTCTTCCATCTTGGTAGCAATAGAACCCTCTTTGAAAAACTTAATTTGATTATCTTTTATGTTGAGCACCTTTTCCTTTAAATCACCTTTATTATCATGCCTTGATTCTTCAACCCTCAAATTATACTAAGAATCAGATCTCTTGACCTTTATTTCTTCATTAACCATCTTCTTGACATTAGGATCTCACAAGACGTTCTTAGGCTCATTCATGGGAAATTTCCTCTTAAATACTCTTCCATTTTTGGCAGGCTTGAAACCTGTTGTTAGCTCTTGAAGATTCACCTTGGTGATAAAATATAAAAATGTGTCCATGTTTGTGACACTTACAATATACAACACCCTTTTTCTTTCTAGGTTCATATACACTAAGGTTCAAACAAAAATTCATATCCTTCGACCATACTCAAATCATGAGTAATATTCATCTTTAAAGAGCCCTTCATCAATCCTAGAGGACTTTCTTTTACAATCTCTAGCTCTATGACCAAAATCATGACAAATAAAGAAATATCCATTAAAAGAAACACCATACCTCATTGCATTAGGTTTTCTAATAGGGTTAGACCTTCTTGAATCAATATTCTTTTCTCCTTCATGTCGATTGAGTTCTTGCTCCATCTTCTTCATCAATTTATTTTTGATTTCCTTTGAATATGATTTAACAAGATTAGAATTAAACCCTATTGCAGAGTAACTGATGTAAACACTAATATATATATATATATGTGTGTGTGTGTGTGTGTGTGTGTGTGTGTGTGTGTGTGTGTGTGTGTGTGTGTGTGTGTGTGTTAAGATACAACTAGATGCACCCAAACAAACATGTCAAGTAGAAACCCTAAGAAAGAGATGGAGAAAGAATACTTAGTTTATTTACACATGATTTAGGAACGATTTGAACTGAAAAAGTGTTGAATAGGAGGTAAACATCATCATAAAAGGTCTCTATAAATTCAGAGCTAACTAACAATGTTGGAAAGGGGCTCCCACACTAGGAAAAGGGCTCCTCGGCACTAAAGATCTGCTACTCTTGGGGCCCATGACTTGCGTGATTGGTTGGAATCTAGTTTTTTTATGTCGCAAGGTTATTATAATTAATTCATATTGGTCACATGTTATTCACACTTTGATCATCGATGATATTTGTAACCAAATATAAATATGACTGTGCCGAGTCCCACAAATCACATCAAATCCAAAAAATACGTAGAATGACTTGAGTCAGAGTGACCCCGATGATCACCTCGAGAGTGAACTTAAAACCAAGCACTACTCTACATCTCATAATCCATGTAGTTCTAGTGTGCATGTTTGTAATAATTGTGCCCTAGAATGCCCTAGTACAAGTTGCACTTGATAATGGGATAGATCTAGAATGTAGAAATGTATAGCATGTGTGGATCGAATAGAATGAAATTCACTTTCCTATGTAGAATATGCAGTCCCTTATCCCTTGAATGGATGCTAGATGGATGCATTTAGTGCTCTTTAGTGCATTTGGATGTAAGCTTACGTGATCATAGTATACGCTTAGTGCACCGTCCTTCATTTTAAACACACAACTAGGTATTTATATGATTTCCTTATTTGAATTTCATAATTTACATCTAGAAGGCCGAACCATAAGTGAAAAAGATGCTGAAAAGATAAAAGAGATTGAAAAGGAGAAAATAAGATAAAAAAGGATCGAGGGTTCCCAGAGGGGACAAGATCACACAGGCGTTCTTTGCCATGGATGGGCACTAGTGTCTAAAGCCATAAAAGTAAAGTTATGACTGGGCTATTTGGTGTGTAAGACCAAATATAAAACAAGAGACAAAGAAAATAAGCCAAAGATAGTTGTCAACCACTAGCTTTATTTCTTAGGAATTTGTAGACACTAAATCACGTACTTTGGGTATATTTCTAGGTCCTAATCACATACTACTATTCATATGATTCCTAAGCAAGAAAAGTACTAATTGATCACTATCTTTGGCCTATTTTCTTTCTTTCTAATGTCCATCTTGGTCTTACACACCCCACTACCTAGTCTGAATTTTGATACTTCAACTTTTTTGAGTTTGGACACCAATGCCTAGCTAGGACACCAACGCCTAGGCACCCTCATCCCCTATGGGTACCCTTGACCTCTTTGTATCTTGCTCGCATATTTTGGGTCTTTTCTAGCCGTTGGGCATCATATTTTCTTGGTGGTCAGCATTTTAGTGATTAATTATGAAATTTAAGCAAGAGAATCATATAAATATAAAGTTATGTGACCATAATAAAGGACCAACCTCTAATCATTTACTATCATCACGTAAGGTTGCATCTTAAGGCATTACTAAGATCATCAAAGCATAGATCTAGCTATCGTTCAAGTGATAAGGGAATGCATTATTCTACATACACTTCATAGGGGGAGAAGTTCATTTTTCCATGCACACATATATTTACATCTTCTGCATCTAGTTATTTCTCTCTATCAAGTGCTTCTTTCACAAGAGCCACCTACGGCATGATTTTTGCACACACACACACACACAAGAACTACACCAAGTATGAAATGTAATGCATCACTTGGATCATAAGATCACTCTTTTGGGTGACTGTGGAGTCATTCGACTCCCCATTTGTGTCTTTTCCTTTTTAGGATTTGACTTGTTTTGGGGTTTTACAGGATATCTTTCTCTTTGTAGGTTACATGAAAATTCTATGGGAATATTGTGATTTATAGATGATCAACATCAAGGGTAGAGACATAGAAGCAACACATAAGAAATCACTTTATGTACATTTTTGCAATCATAGGCTGCCAAAACCAATCTACATTGCCTCGGTGTCCCTAACCCCGGATCCCCTAGCCCCAACATTTCGACAATTTTACATTTTTCTCGGGCTTGTTTGCGAAAATATGTCTTCCAGCTTTCATCAATTTTCTAGCTTGTCATATCTTCAGGGGTCATTGTAAAATTAGTTAAGTCTCACATTTCATCTCTTACACTTAGGGTTTTGATTTCCAATTGCTTATTACTTGGGTCATATATGTACTTTATTGTTTATTTAATGTGTTGTGACTCTACAATTAGAATTTAACATATATAATTTCAATATTTGTTAAATCGTAATCATGTAAATTCTAACATGCTTGTAGGACCTAGAAATGTATCGAAGTGCATGATTTGGTGTCTATAGAATCCTAGGCCTGCCTTATCACTAACATATTTTTGTATTTCTAATATTCCATCAAGAGCTTCAATTCTATTTTCTAACCTCTCATACATCTTTAACCTACTAGATGCGGATTCCAAATTAGATTATAGGGCTTTCAATTTTTCTTTATACCTAGAGCAAAATTTTTCTTTATCCATTAGGGGTTCTGTCATTCTATCAACTTGCAATTCCAAATCCTTGATGAATTGACCATACTTTATTTTAATGCAACTGATTTTTTGTGACAAACTATGAATCAAATACTTCCTTCTCAAGGATGCTTCAACATTTGAAGACTTACCCATTGCTTGTGCTTCAAGAGGATCTCCTTCAAGTTGTCAAACTTTCTTCACAAGGACCTACTCTGATACCAATTGTTGGAAGCACAAGGAATGAGAGGGGGGTGAATCAGTCCATTAAAAATTTATTCCATTTTCATTCATCATTCATTATCATTCATACAACCATTCAATCAAACATTAACCATATGTGTGTTTACTTAAGCATTGAATCAACCATACACAAGAGAAAGAGAAAGAGAGTACACAAGAACACCAAATTTAAGTGGGAAACCCTCAAGGGGAAGAAAACACACTAAAAATCTACTTATATTACATAAATAAAAGATATTTAGTGGAGCACCTACTTTATAAGTAGAACCAACACCTATTTTAGTAGAGCGCAAACCCTACAAGGAGCACCAAACCTAATTTAGTGAAACACCAACTCAACAAGGAGGCTACAACCCCCTAATATGATCAAGCACCAACTCAACCACCTTTAGATGAAGATATTTGAAGTATTGTTGTTTTCACAACTAATGGAGATAACTAATTCACTTTACATACCTTCAAATACTCTTCAAACTATCTTTCTCCTAGCTCACTCTATTCTTCTTCTTGATGGCATGAATGTATCAAATAGCCTTACACATTTGATCATCAAACTTTTTAGGTCATCATATACATCCTCAACTTTATCTCGATGCCCTTAATCCTCCTTCACTTTGATGGATGGGAATAATCATAAGAATGTCAAAATTGTGAAAATTTCATTCTTATCATATCAAGAGGTCTTGAAAGAATGTTTAGGTTCATTTTGCAATGTTAGAAGGAGGAAAGTTATTCAAAATTTCAAATTTTATGTTTTCCCTCCTAAATTGTAATTCAAATTTGGAAAACATTTAAAAGAGAAAAATTGTTTGAAAATGGTTAAGGAGAGAGAAATTGATGTTATAAGAGTATGTGTGGGATGTCATAGGTCCTAGGAGTTAAAAGAGTCATTAAATGTATACAAAATGTTGTAAAATGCTTAATTTGGATAAGAATAGGTAAGATGAGTTATGAGTCATCAATAAGTCAGTTAGGTACTTCAAATATTAGATTCAAGGAAATGGAGCCATCCTCCTGAGAGGAGGTAAGGAATGAAGAAGAAAAATTACCCATGGTCTGAGGAAAGGGTAATGAGGGAAGGAAGTAAATTTTTGTAAGAGATACGAGTCCTATAATGATATAAAACTCTGTTTTGTAAAAATTGATATTATCTTTTCATTCAAGATTTTGAGTTTATTTATTATTTTTATTTAAGGAAGGTGATATGGAAATTTTGTTAGAATCTTATTAAATTCTAGAGATCATGATTTATCTATTATAGTATGAAATTGATGTAGTGCACTAAATCCCTTCCATGCCTTTTATCATGTTAATAACCTTCCATACATTTAACGAATCTCAATCCTTTTTATGGAAAACTTGGCTTCTAGATTTTAGTTGAACTCAAATTGCAAAATTTGATATTCAAGACAATGTATAATTCAATTTATACCATACTCTACTCCATCATATTCTCATCATGTTCATACATGTCTTAAGATCATCTAATCTCTGAAAACTCCCTCAAGTACTTGTCCTTTCCTTTCACAATGTTCTTGATTTCTCTATACTAGCTTTCACTTAAATTGGATTATGTCATCCTTATTCTTGGTATAATTGATTTCTAATATATTTCCAACCTCTTAATCTTTGTAAAAACCTCCAAATGAATTAGTCAAATTATGTTGTTATCTCAATAATGCAACCTAAATAGAAATTAATTACTTAACTCTTCCCTTTGTCCACTAACTAACTACTACAAGCTTTCTTTATCTTTGACACACTTGGCATTTCTTCTCTCTCTCTCTCTCTCTCTCTCTCTCTCTCTCTCTCTCTCTCTCTCTTCCAAGGTTATTTAGTTATTTTTCTCTGTATACACTTAAAACATGGTCATTTCTCCACAAGAAATGCAAACAATAACTAAAAACCTTAATCCACTCTCATATATCCAAGATTGTCCTAGATGATTCTCAAATCAAGTTATTGCTCCACAAGTAAAAATCAACTTATAGTATTTTCCACAAGCTCTAATACTTTCAGTAGTTGTATTCTAACCTTATATAATTACTTGTAAAATTTCAAAACTTGATTCTTTTCACAACTCCTCGTAGGTCTCTTTTTACAAATTTTCTCACAAACCCTTATTAGGTCTCTACAAAAAACTGTCATGAATAAATAAAATTGTAATCACTTTCAAGGAGTAATAAAAGAATATTATAGAATCCATTACTCCACTTATCATTCCCCTAAAATTTCCCTACTCCACTCTAATAATTTCATCTACTTACTTTGTAAATCTACCCTTCAACAAGTCCTTTGACTGTGTTTTTCTTCCAAATAATGTCAAATAGATATCAAAATTTAACCATTAAAAAGTTAAAATTTCTTTTTAATCATTTAATACACTTATCCACCATTGTTAGTTCCAAATTTTATGTCAAAAATCCTTCATTTGGGTCATTATTTTACTATCCCTAGTTAGGTCCTATTGTATAGTTTTGAGAGGCCCGAGAAGCTAAATGGTGTAAGAAATTTCACTATAGATTGATTTGAGGCTCCAAAATTGGATTGTAGAATTTCAATGATCTCACCTTCATAATTATTTTATTAGTAGGTCATAAAATTTCCTCAGGATTTTGAATTCTTCTCATTTATCTCTATTCTACTATGAAAGAATATAGTTTCTTCAAAGTCTTAGGGTTAGTAACACTAAACCCTCATGCTTCCTTTCACCAATATGGCTTATAATAAGATGCAATTTTTTTAGGGTTGTAAGTTGTCTAGAGAGTTACATACACAAGTTCAACATGGTTACAAACCTCCATAACCTTAACACCCACAACTCAAATCTTTCCATATAACAATGATCTTCACCCAATGGGAATAATGGAAAAAATATGTACACCATTCATACTATGGTCAAAGGTAAGAATTGTTCTCTCTTCATAGGTTTTCTTCAACTACTAGGTTCATCAAAAGATTCCTTCTTAGTCACTATTATAGTACATGAATATATTTTAATCAAACTTCTTTAAACATACGAGTCCTTTCTTGTGGACTTAACCTATTGATTCCATGGTTTAAGAATCCACTCATACATCCTTATTAACCTTTTATACTTGAAAGAGATCATAAAATGATGCATATGCTTCTACAATGACCTTTGAATGGACTAAATTTCCTGAGAATAGAAGTTACCTTAGTGATTCATCAGGGTTACAAACATGATAATGATCTTTTCTTCCTCTGTGAGATACCTTGAAGGACTACCTATGGTCTGAGATGTTTTCTAAATCATTTCCAATTCAAAAACTTCACACCCTATCCCTTAAGCTCATTCAATCTTGTCCTTTAGTCTGAATGTGCACAATTACTTTCACTCTACCACAAAGTGTTATAACCAAAACAATCAAAATTTACTCAAACATACATGTTCATCCTTACCAACTCATAGAAACACATGAATTATTCCATTCATAATAGTGACCACTATAGTTTTTCAAGTTTTACAAAATTATCCATACACTATTAATTACACAATTCATCGAACAAGAATATAAAACTTAAAAGGATTTCTTTATCAAAATAGTTCCATCTCTACCTTCTAAACATTAAGGATCTTGCAACAAGACATTCATTATCACAAGTTAAGAATATAAAAAAAAGAACTCACATTTGTTATTTCTTCCAAGGATTAAAAATAGCATTGTAGCCTAGAGCATAGTCTTAGAATAGGGGATTAAGATTTTTCCATTCATAAAACATATTCTTACAATCTCCCTCTCTTCTAATCTCTTCACAAAAGCTTTCTCTCTCATTTTCATAACTTTATGAACCCTAACTAATTTCCTTTTTCACATGTCATGACTCAAATTTTAGAGAACACATTTCTAACCTCTAATTACATCATTGTCTCACTATATGCACATTAGGAGTCTTATTAGTATGGATAGACCCTTAACAACACCTTTACCTCAATCTAAGACCACTAGCATTCACATTATAAGACAAGAATGGCCAATTCATACTTAAGATTTCAAATACACTCTTGGAGGGAAATGTAATTATTTGAATTTTTGAAAGCTATACTTAACCCCAACATCATGACTTGTCTTAGGTGACTCCTTAAATGACTTCAAGGACCTCCATATTCACATTGTAGACCAAAATTAATTAAAAACACCAAAATTGCACCTTGGAGAGATGTTCATGCATTAGAAAGGTTAAAATTTAGGGTTATGCATGATAACGACCTAATGATTTCAAGGTTCTTAGTCTATTCAGATTGTGATCACATTGAATTTTTTTGCAATGGCTTATATTTAGTTGAATATTAATGATGGTGTTATCTCAAATGTTTGAGATTGAATTAAATGTTGTTGTTATTCAAGCATTTGTTGAAGACTTGAAACCCTATTTTGTTTATTCTCAAGAGAATAAGAAATAATAATATTTCAAAGGATAATGTTGCATGAATACCTACTGGTAATAAGTTCATTAGTAAAATAATAAAATAGAATTTATGGCCAAATATTGTGGCTTGATAAGAATTTTTAAGAGTTTAATAGTCATTTTTCTCTTCCCCAAGTTTCTTAGAAACCCTCATTTAGGGTTTGGCCAAATTCTTTTAATATGAAACATGTGACATAAATATAAGTTTTGAAACCTTGTGAATGATCCTAGAGGGTTTTGTGAGTATTGGTTGAGTGGTTTTGAGAATTATGAATCCATTAGAAAATTGAGGAAGTATAATAGTTTGTTGAGAAAACAATTGTGCGACAGTGTTGATTAGGAGTAAATGCCAAAATGATAAGTTAAGGCCTTTAAATATAAAACCAAGACATGGAAGTGGGTAGATAACATCTATTAGAGGTGAAGTCACAAATTTATAAGGGGTTTTAATAAAATAAGCTTTCTTTGACAAGATGTGCATGACAATTGTGTTCTCTAAAAGGACTACAACCGTGGATGTCAACTAGGGTTTGGTCTTAGAACCTTGAAACAGGGAATATTAAACCAAAAATTTAAAGTATTAACAAAAATCCAATCCTTAAATAATTAAGAAGGAATTTAAGTTTTACATTGGTTTCAAATTAAGATATTAATGAAAATCTAGAGAACTGACAAAGATCACAATTTAGACCTAGTTGAGAAAGGTCAAGTTCTGAAAAAGTAGCATTTGTGAATTGAATTTGAATCTAAAACTTGGTAAGGAGTGATATAGGGATAATGGGTAGTCAGAAGGCCCATGCAATCATCTAGAAACTTCTTGAATAAAAAGATAGATATTGGAAATAGATAAACCAGGGTTAAAAGGAGTTATTTGCAAAGGAAAGTAAAAGTGGGATTGAGGAAGAAGACAAAGGAGTTGGGCCACAAAATTTCACACTCACCATATTGGGCCTAAAGGGTCCTTGAAACAGATAAGAGTTTGTTTTAGGATTATGTAGATTGATCTAACCATGATTGATCCATGCACAATGTTCTCAAGAGCACCTTAAGGGCAGTTTTAACTAATTTTTGAAGTGGTTTATAAAATCATTGTTTCTAATCATTATGTTGAATGAGATAACCTTTTTGAGTCTATGAATAAGAGAAAAAGGTAATAAGAGGTCATTTAATGGAAAAACTCAAAATATTTCTTGAATTGAGCCTAGGACTAAGAGAAGGCTAGTGAAGAAATGAGAATAATGGTGAGTGAAATTGATATTCTCATGACATGGGATCATCAAGATAGGTGAATTAACATTTCTTAAGGTTTGTAAATGAGGGTATGAATGGTGATGAGGACCTTTAAGGTAAACGAGGTTATTTTTAGCATGTTTTGGCTATTCTAAACCAAGCGGAAGACTACTTAAATATGGTACTAGTGAAAATAAATGATATTAATTGTTGTTATCATGATGAATGGTTGAAAATTTCATGGATCTCTTCATCGACTTCTTCACCTAGGTCACATTTTCCTTCCATGCATAACTATTTCAAATTTGAACCAAAACACTTGTTTTATATGCTTCTCATCTCACAAACACAACATAATTCGGTCCTCATCAAGGAGATCAAACAATAAAACTCAAAAATAACAATATATTCATATAAACTCGTGAAATGGACCCATATAGTTCGAGTCATGCACCAAGACAACAAAATAAGCCAAAAGAAGCTCAAAACCTATCACTGACTCATCAAAGACCTCCAAACACATCATCAATAATTTTCAAGAGTCCAAAGGCCTCACACATGTCAACTATATCATAACAACATCATACATTATCAAACATTAACTCGCACCAATTCTTCATAACTATATCAAGAAGGGCCATTTTCTTCACAAAACAACTACTTCTAGGAACCAGGTCTTCAACTATGAATCTCAAAATCACATCATAGAACCTCAAGTATGTAATATAACCACTCATTGAAATCCACTGACCCGTAGAAAAATCCATTCTTACTAGACCTCATGAAACATGTAAAAGTTCAAACTACACCTACTTTCCTTTTCACCAAACTAAACTTCCTAGAAAGTAGTTTTGGAAAATCAACTATTTTTCACCAATTTTACCACTTTCAAAACCTCTAAATTAATTCACTAGGAATAAAATGAATCCCTTGTCACTCTCTAATTAATAGAAAGAATCAAAAATTCCAAAACATGAGTCTTATACATCCATCTTCTAGCCAAAGAAATCATGTCCTGAAATAGTCAAAATTGGTCTTCAAAAATGAGTTGGTTCACCTATCAAATCACCTCATAAAGAGACAAACCATACACCATTAGAAAGGAATATGAATCTTATTTCCATAAAATCTTACATTCCCTTCCAAATCCAACTAGAAGGTATTCAACTAAGTCAATCTTTAACTACTCAAAATGTCCTAACAATCCCAAAACCATTTTTCATAGATAGGGCACACTTTCCCTCTAGGATTTAAACCATGACCTAAAAATACCATGGAAATATAGTAAAAATCCCAATATCCCATAAATGGTTATTTAGTAAATACCTTATTTGGATAACTTTTCCACAAACTAAAAATATTTGGAAACTATCCTTTTGACTCGGGTTCCATAAAAATCAAATGCTCTAATATACCTTTCTAGAAATATTGAGGAGACATCTATAAAATATAATCATAACATTTTAAAACCAATAAAAATGGAGCTGTTATAAGCAATTTCCTCCAAGTCACTTTGAGCTAGGGTTTAATTAGGGTTTTAAACCACTTTACCTTCTTAACGATTGTTCATTAAAGAATACAATCAAACCACCTCATTATTTTAAAAAAAAAAATCTTATCTAAATATAAAAACATCCCCAAAACCTTTGGGTCCCATACAAAGCACACAATTTAGAACAAGCATGAGAAGACCTATTTTTATCACAAAAACACACTCAAGAAAACCCGGTTTTACCAAAACTGATGTATCTTGCAAAATATTCTTTAGAATGACTTGAAACGTGTCATGAAGAATCATGAAAACATCCTATAAATTTCCATACTAACAACATAAATCAAATAGTTTTTAAACTCTCTAGTCACAATGATTTACATGTACTTACTTTGCGTATCTTCACCTTCTTTCTTCCCAAATAACTCATACATAAACTATACCTCTAATAATTGTCCTAAACTCATCATACATGTCATATACACTATCACCATGCTTCTACCACACTTCACCAAGATTTATCATCTACAAAACGTGTGTTTCTATACCATACCACATGCTCTAGGACTAGGAATAGCCCTAAAATGACATGACTCAATCCATACATCCCATGATTCTACCATGATGACTCATTTTAGACTCATTAACATTATTGAAGCATAATTCCAACCATGATTGGACTCATAAAAACCTTCAATCATATTATGACCATGCATGCACACTTGAACTATACTATAGAAGACCATAGGACTTCACCAAACATGACACTACCGATCAACCTTTATGTTTGAACTTTGACTAACACCTCATGGAAACTAATCGACACCATGAAAACCTTTTCCATCAGTGGACTTGACAGCCCAACAATTTATTAGTTATAAGATGCCAACAACCTACCCTTGCACAACTATAAGAGACAACTTTTTTAAAAATATGGGGGAAATGGGATTTGTTATTTCTTTATAATATTTTTATGGTGTAATTTTTTCAATTGAAATACATTTTATTTGTTAGATAAGATGAATAAATGAATGGAATGTTGGAAACAAAAATATGGGAATTAAATACTTGGATTTGGCACACTTTTTCCATGACTCAAATTGTTACTCCCCAAATTATATCTATTATCTACGATCCACTTTATCATCTTGATCTCAATGAAAACATGGGTGATCCCATCAATGGTGTGAAGAGATGTAAAATGTGAGAAAATATGATAATACTCAAAATAAGATCCATGATGCAAGATTATGTTGAGCTCAAAGGACCCTCAATGTAAAAATGATTTTGTTGATCCCCAAACCAAATGAAAATCTAATACAGACCAATGTCAAGGGTTCAAGTAGACATCAATGAAAGAAAAATCTTCTATGCTAGCATGAAGTCATATGAAATCTATGTTTTGTCATAGTTTTCTTACATCATCCTAGTTTGGAAACAAGGTTATTGATGTAGTTATTTGTTAACATTAAAAATCCAACAACCGTCATTATGCAATATTGTTTGTGGATAGTTCATAGTTGGCCTTTCTTTTTTGTGTATATATAAGTGATTTTATTTTTAGCCACATGGAGGGATATCTATGTAAGTGATGATAACTTATATATAACTTCTATAATGTTGACAACCGACCCTTACAAAACTAAAAGAGATGGAATTTTTTAAAGAAAATATGGTGAAGTGGGATTCACTATTTTTGATTTTATTATTTATGGTGATAATACTTTCAATTGGTGTAATAAAACCAGTAAGAAACCTCAATGTGAGACATGATTTTTTAAAGATAAGTTTAATTATGTATAATGATTTTCTCCTGTTACTTTCTATATGTTCATAGATTTTGGGTATTAATATGTAGGATTTTCACACTTGGTATTCCAATTATGTGGTATGCAACATAAAAAATACATGTTTCCTTCCACTAACCTATGTAGATTGATATAAATTTACAATTAATATCCCATTATACATACCCAATATATGTTGAATAGAAACACAAACAAGTACACATAATGGGCGACATGTTAGAGAAATATTGGATTCCAATATGTAGATATCAATGGAATTTATATGTATTATAGTTAGAACAACCAAAATGGTGTTTACAGAGTAGTATGGATCCCAAGTGGGTAGAGAAATTTGTGTAGGAAGGATTTGTTGTAGGGAATATGGATGGTGTGAATGAAGAATCCGGAAGTTAATGCTTATTTTTATTATTCATAGACTAAATGATCTTTATTTATACAATATGATATTGACTTATTCTTGACAGGTGTGTGTGCATCTCGCAGGTGGGAGACAAATGTATGGAGGAAATGTGATAATTGACAATAGACTAATTCTAATGTGGACTTAATCAAACATTCCCCCTTATTACATTGTTATTACAAATGGATTCCTAGAAAAAATCAAATTTCACTTTTCCTAAAGGCTTAGTGAAAACATTTGTAACTTGTTTTTCAATAAGACAATATTGTAGCTAGATATTGTGGTTCAAGACTTGTTCTCAAATAAAGTGACATTGTACTTCAATATGTTTTGTTCTCTCATGATGCATTGGATTTTTGACAAGATTCAACACACCTTGAATTTCACAATAAACAAACGGTAGTTGGTCTTCGTGTATGGCCATATTTTCCATAATATGACGTATCCAAATTTCCTCACACACAGTTCCTTGTGTGGCATGATACTCAGCTTTAGTGGATGATAATGCAACAATTGTCTACTTCTTACTTGATCCATGAAATTGGTCCTGATCTAGAAAGAAAAAATATCTTGATGTTGATTTCCTATCATCAATGGATCTGGTATAATCGAAATTTGTATATCCTTGTAAAAAGAATTATGGTTTCTTCTTGTATTACAAGCCATAACTTAGTGTTCCTTGGACATATCGTAGAACTCTCTTTGTTGCTAACTAATGACACTTCTTTGGATCCTGCATGAACTGTGAATGATAACTAACAACAAAACAAATGTTTAACCTAGTATAGGTCAAGTAAATGATACTTCTAACAAGTTTAATATAGTGAGTTTCATTCACTTGAGGTGAATCCTTGAAATGATAAAGTTTTAGTCCTAGTTCCATTGGAGTCAAACATTTCTTACAATTTGTCATCCCATACTTTTCAATTAGGGCCTTGGTATACTTCATCTGACTGACACAAATGTGATTTTCCTTCTACCATATCTCTAATCCAAAACAATAGTGTCATAACCCTAAATCCATCATGTCGAAATATTTCTTGAGATCATTCTTTACTTCATCAACGAGATTATCCATGCTCCTTGTGATTACAAGATCATCTACATAAAGAACAAGAATAACAATCTCATTACCTATTTTATTGATGTACAAGTTAGAATATGAGGGGATACACTTGAATCCATGTTGTAAGAGATGATCATCAATCTTGATGTACCATGCCCGTGGTGCATGTTTCAGTCCGTATAGAGACTTGATCAATCAACACACATTCTAAGGATGTTGTTCATCCTCAAATCCTTTTGACGGGTCATGTATACTTCTTCCTTCAGATAATCATTCAAGAAAACAATTTTTACATCCATCTATTGAAGCTTCCATCCCTTTTGTGTTGCTAGTGCACAAACAACCCTGATGGTCTTTATCTTTGCAGTGGGTGAAAATGTTTCTTCATAATCTATACCTTCCTTTTGAGCATATCCTTTTACAACTAATCATGCTTTAAATTTATCAATGGATCCTTTTTCCTTATAATTTGTCTTGAATATCCATTTACAACCAATGGGATTCTTTCTTGTAGGTAGATCGAAAAGCTCCCATGTACCATTTTTATTAATGACTCATATTCATCTTCCATAACCTTCTTCCATTGTGGTTGGTGCAATGTTTCTTGAACTAAATTTGTTACGATGTTGTTAATTAGTGAGATCATCAAGGAGAGATTGAATTTCTCTCTTGCTTGAATTCTCATCCTAATACCTTTGAAGAATCTATAAGTGAGTCCAAATGAGAGTCCTTGAGGGTAATTTCTACCCATTTTAGATGTGAGTGCTGATGTTGTGTAGTTTTGTCCTCCAAATTCCCTAGATCAATGAACAATTCTCCTTGTAGCTCATCTTCTCTTCTAGAAGAATCATTTTCATCATCTTGTTGTGGAAGAAACTTATGAGAAGTGGCTAGCAGGATTCCTTTTTCTTTATTGAATTGTATTATGAATCATCAAATACCACATCGTAGATTTTGTAAATCTTATTTGTCTCTAGATCCATGAGATGATATGCTTTTGAGGTCTCATCGTACCTCAACAATATGCATTGGTGTTCCTTGGGCTCAACCTTATTCCTTTTCTTTATGGGGATATGCATGTACTCACGAAGATGAGAGATTAATATCTTCTAACCACTCCAAGCTTCCTCTCTGTTATATTCTTTAGTGCCTTTATAGGAGACCTATTAAGAAGATACACCTTCGTTCAAATTACTTCTACCCAATAATTATCCTCCAATCCCACTGTAGAAAGCATGCAATGAGCCATTTCCATCACTGTGTACAATTGCAACATTTTATGACTCCATTTTGTTGAGGTGTATAGGGAGAAGTCAAATTTTTTTGATGTTGTGTTGCTTTAGGAAGGCCACAAACTCCTTTGATGTGAATTCCCCCTCGATCTGAGTGGAGTAGACAGAATGTGCTTGTTAGACTGGTTCTCAATGAGCTTCTTGAATATTTTGAAGTGTGTAAATGTGTCACTCTTCTTTTTGAGGAAGAACACCCATATTTTCCTAGAGAATTCATCCAAAAACAATTGAAAATATTGGAGTCCTTGCATAGTGGCAGGTAGGGGTCCACAAAGTCCCCTTTTGGGATATTAATTAAATTTTATTAATCTACTTGCAATAGAAGTAAACTTAGAAGAGAAACCCTTCTAGGTTCACCTCAACTAACCCAGTGTTGGCTTCAATACAACCCAAATGGGGTTGGAGTGAGCCAAGGTAAGGGTTCAGATGGGCTATCTAGTTGGAATTAGCACTTCTTTAACCAATAAAATTGTAGAAGTAGAAAAATAAATTAATAATGTTGGAAAATAGCTGAAAACTTCGAAAATTGATATCTTCCTTAATATTAACTCTTTTTGCATGAAACAAATTGCAGATGGAAGATAAAATTAGGAGCTTTCAAAAGAACCAACAATCAGAATTTTTCACCCATGAAACCCACTCAAATCAGCCCCCAAATCTGCAGAACAAGTCACTAGGAGAAATAATTAAATTTATTTCCAGCTCTTTTTCCTTCACTTCTCAGCCCAATAAATGCTATTTCAGATTTGCAATAAGGAATTTATAACAACAATCGAAAAACCCTTCAAACCCTTCCAAAACACTATTAATAAATACCTAGGTAAGTTGACTTGCATTAAATAAATTCCAACAATGTTAGCAAGCTCCAAATATCATGAAATAAGTGCATTTACCATAGAATAATGAGCAAGAACAGTTCAGATTTTATTCTTGCAAAAATACCATTCAAAACACCATAAATCTCCCTCAACAAGTCGATTTATATCATGACAAAACCAACAACAATTTCTAGAATTAATTGATCAAATGATAGCTCAAAACTCTCCAAATAAACTCTCACACTCCCTCAATAATGGCGACTTCACATATATTGAATAAAATGTAAATAACTTATCAATTCAAGCTCTCAAGGGCACACACACTTCACAATGGGTGGTGTTGATGAACACCTTTTATTTTTTTATCACTAGTGGGCATACATCCCTCTTCAAGCATGAAGATAAGTTATAATAACCGTCAACATGCGAAAATGAGTGCCCATCATCTTCTTTTATATCTTTTCCTTGCTCAATCTCCAAAGTTCTTTCTCCATTTTTGGTGCCAAAATCTAGGAGAGAATCTTATTTTAAAAAGTGCCTGGAAATCACACTCAAAACAAATATTAAATGCATGGGGAAATTAAATTAAATGATGCCCATATGAATCGACCCATGCTTAGAATAAATCAATTTATTCAAATATTAATTATTAAATAATCCCAAGAAAATGTGACTTGCTTGGTTACTTTATTTACTTCCAAAACAAATAATTATCATCCCAAAGAAATCAATTTTCTCTCTTATTTTTGATTTGCACAAAAAATATATTTTGATTTTTAAATTCATATGTGCAAATCGATTTTCCCTTATTTTAATTTTTATTTTAAAAGGGATACATTACAGTCCTCCCCTCCCAAAATTTCTTGCCTCAAGCAATTGTAAATTTGGATGCTCTAAGATTGAAACATTTTCCCATGTAGCATCCTCTATTGGTAGATCCTTCCACTTTACCAAATACTCCTTGATGACATGTCTCCTTAAATTCCTTTCCCTTGTTTCAATAATGGTTTCTGGAATTAAAATCAATTTTCCTTCTTCATCTAAAGGGGGTAACTCTAAAGAAGGAACAACATTTTTCCCAAGTGCCCTTTTAATGCAAGAAACATGAAAAACATTATGAATCTTACCATTTCCGGGTAGGTCCAATTCATAGGCCATCTCACCAATTCTTTTAGTAACCTTGTAGGGCCCATAAAAATGTGGCTTCAATTTTTCCTTGCCACTTTTCTTGAGTGTAGATTGCCTATAGGGCTGCAATCTAAGAAACACCCAATCATCTACTTCAAAAATTCTCTCACTCTTGTGCTTATCTGCATACAATTTTTGTCGGTTTTGGGCTTGGTGCAAGTTTTCTTTGAGAGCCTTCATAATGTCCATACTTTGTTGCACTAGGCACTCTACTATTTGTCATTATTACATCCATGAAAGAATTAGCATCATAACCATACAAAGCCTTAAAAGGAGACATTCCAATGGACATATGATGTGTAGTATTATAGCAAAACTCAGCTAGATGCAACCATTTTACCCAAGCAAACTGTTGTCCTGAAACATAATATCTCAAATATCCCTCAGCCCATTTATTCACTATTTCAGTTTTCCCATCTGTTTGTGGGTGATAGCTAGTACTTGGAGTGAGTTCAGTCCCAACTAACCGGAATAATTCTTTCCAAAAGAGACTCATAAACCTGTTGTCCCTATCACTCACAATATTCTTAGGCACACCATGTAATTTAAAAATTTCTTTGAAATACAAATCAACAATCATAGGGCCATCAAATTTAGTAGGAAGTGGATAAAAATGAGCATACTTGGTAAGTCTATCCACTACTACATACATGCAAGTCTTACCACTAAAATTTGGCAATCCGGTAACAAATTCCATGGACACACTTTCCCATTAGTGAAAGGGAATGAGTAGGGGCTGCAAAAGACCAATGGAAAAGTATGCTCATTTTTATTTCTTTGGAAAATAATACATTCCTTGACATGCTTAAGAACATATTTTTGATAGATTTAGATCAGAATAACATAATAAAATAATATATTGATCTTCGTTATTTTGACATACACAATACATGGCTATTATATAGCCAAACAAATAGCTAAAACAACCTCCTATAATTTAGGAGTAGTTACAAACAATAAACTATATACGTGAAGTTGTTTTAACAACTTCACATATAATACCAAGTAATTATGAGTTGTCTCTCAACAACTCATAATACAATGTTTACACTATATTAATATTCCTAACATTCACCCCCTTAGTGTGAACATGGGGTGAAGTGTAGTTGAAACCAGAATCATATGCCTACGCATATTTTTAGGTCTGCATATTGTTCCTCTCCTCTGGACACCAACTACCCTCCTATACAACTATTTCACTAATTGACACCTTCCATGCCACATCACAACACTTCAAGAGAACATATAGGAATTCTCGCATGTACCAAGCAAACATACACAAATTGTTGCTCTTTATTCTGCACACTAGATAAAATAAACACACAACTGGAAATAAATATGTCACCACCACAAAATGCGACCTCGTCATTGGTGACTGACGAGAGGTGTTGATCACCCTCCATCCTCCATTTCCTCCTACCTCTAGTGTTTGGTTATTTTAGTAGAGATAATCTTCATCACTAGGGCAAGAAAGTTCTTCATCAGTTGCATAATCTTCCCAGTCAGTTTCTTCTTCAACAATATAAGCCTTTTGATCAAGCTTATCATCTAGGAGATCTTGTGCCCATTTCTTACAATTTAGTATGACATGTCCTACTTCTTTACAATAATAACATTTGATTTTTCCTTTTGTAGGAACGTGCTTTGAATTATACCTTCCCTTTTTTGATGACGTACTAGCTTTAGTGTGTACATATAAGACTTCTTCCTCTAGTTCTAAAGGTTCATTCTGATCAAGAAGAGTAGAAACTACTCCTCTAAACCAATTTTAATCTTGCTCAAAGTAAAAACCATATGAGACATTTTTTTAGGAAAACTATTCAAAAGAATTGCTTTGGCATCATCATCATTTACCTTCTCATTAATACCTATAAGCTGATTGAGAAGAGAGCGAACTTGCTGATGTGATATGTCATCTTGTAATTTCATCCATCTTTAATCCATAAAGTCTCTGCTTAAGAGTTGTCTTAGCACTCTCTGCTTCAGATCCTAATAGTTTATTTAATGTCTCCCAAATTTCCTTTGCAGACTTTGTGAAGTCTACATGGTGTAGGTAGGATTTTGACAAACCAAGACCAATAGTTCCCAAGGCCTTTTGATCCTTGATATTCCATTTTGCAAGATCTGTTGGATTTGTTGGTGTTGTCATATTTGGTTTAACCACATCCCACAAATCTTTCTCAATCAAGTTCAGCTGCATCTAGATTCTCCATGTATGAAAATCACGTCCTTCAAACTTCTCAACAAGACTCAATTTCTCCATTTTCACAATTATTGTATTACAATTGATGGTAATAATACTGATAAATCATTGTTTAAAAAGTAATAAAGGGAAATTACTTTTTAAATACTCTAATTTTTTTAAAAACTGCAACCCATAAACTCACGTATATAGTTTATTATATATCAACTCCAAA
Source organism: Taxus wallichiana var. yunnanensis (assembly GCA_018340775.1). Classification (NCBI taxonomy): domain Eukaryota; kingdom Viridiplantae; phylum Streptophyta; class Pinopsida; order Cupressales; family Taxaceae; genus Taxus; species Taxus wallichiana. The sequence goes on along the minus strand of CM031235.1, from coordinate 19,976,398 downwards.
CATTTTAATATATCAATGAAGACTTTTCCACTAATTATTCATGCCTATTTGTTGTGGCTGCATGGCAAGTGGCGACTTCTTTAGATAAACCTATGTTTTGCTAAGTTCTGGATCAAGCATCGTTATCCTCTGTGTGGTCAGTAGATCAATTAATTATGAGGAAAGCTTTTTACATTCTCCAATCTATGACTGTTGTGTTTCAGAAGGCTCCAAATGGCTTACACTGCAACTGCTCATGCTCCAACGATGTGTGGACTGTGTGGACTGCTCCAACGGCACTCCAAACTGTGACTGCTCCAAGTGGATGTTGCTACAGTGTTGTTCAAACTACACAAAGAACCATATTCTCTCCAAGATCAACACCGCTCTGGTACCAAATGACATATTTAGATCAGAATAACATAATAAAATAATATATTGATCTTCGTTATTTTGACATACACAATACATGGCTATTATATAGCCAAACAAATAGCTAAAACAACCTCCTATAATAGCTAAACTATATACATGAAGTTGTTTTAACAACTTCACATATAATACCAAGTAATTATGAGTTGTCTCTCAACAACTCACAATACAATGTTTACACTATATTAATATTCCTAACAATTTTTTCATACCTTTCCAAGTAAACCTTTCCCTTACCAACTCATAGGTCTTGAACTACCCTTGGTGTCCACTTATAGGAGCATCATGTGCAAATTTTAAAATCAGGTTTTTACTTCTGATTTTGGGGTCAAATACACCCTCTCTTTGTAGAGTATGAGGCCATCTATCACTTTGTACCTTTCATCAACAATTTCCTCTTCAATCACATCATTAGAAAATCTGATTTTTACATACTCAACAAAGTGATTAAATATTTCTAATCAGCTGATATAAAAGATACAAAACATATTTCTACTTCCCTTGGAGAATGATCACAAAGAGTGGAATTTCTTGTCATACCTTGGAAAATAATGCTCTTACCTCCCACCATGAATTTAAGAAACAAGTCCTTATAATTGAGGGTGAAATCTCCCAAGGAATGCAACCATTGGACTCCTAACACAAGATCCATATCATCCATGTTAATCATATAGAAATCATCAACAAGCTCATAATTCCCTATGGTGATGGAAAGCTTGGAAATCCGTCTAGAGCATGATAAAATATACCCATCAGCTATGGTAACATTAAAACCTTGAAAAACCTCATCACATAGACCAAGCCTAGTTACCAATCTTTCACTAATAAAATTATGAGTGGCTCCACTATCAATTAGGATGATTACCTTTTGTTTGCATAGCATACCTTCCACCTAGAAAGGGAGATACTTAGGAGTGCCGAAAGGGCTGCAAATGTTCCTTCAACTTCTTCTTCATCTTCTTCTTGCACATGCTCATCATCCACCTCATTTACCACTTCATTAGTATCATTAGAATATGAAATTAAATCAAAATCTGAATCTACCACTTCAATGAAATAGATTTGTCCTTTACCTTTGCAATTATGACCTCTTACCCATGGGGCCTTACAATCAAAACACAATCCTCTTCTTCTTAGCTCATCTCTTTCATATTTTTGTGCACTATTTTGGAGTTGATTCCTATGTGGAGGTACATAGGGCTGATTTGGCCTTCTTGGGGCCTCTTTTGATGACCTAAGGGGATACTCTCCATGCATCTTTGAGGTATGTTGTAAATCATACCTTGCCCTTTAAATCCAATTTTGGAAAGTGACTGTGGAACATTATAATTCTTCCCTTTATGCCCATAATCCCCTCTATAAGGTACACATTCTAAATCTAGAGATTTAGTAATACAATCTTGCAAAGTAATGGGGTTAAAAGCTCTTACCATACCTTTTAAGGGATCCATCAAGCCTTCTCTAAAGAGGACAACCAACCTTTTTTCACTGACATTAGAAACCATGACTACAATCCTTTGAAATTCCATCACATACTCATAAACACTTCCCACTTGTTTTATTTGTGCCAATTCTCTAAAATGAAGTTCGGGATCTCTTCTATCAAATCTCTCCATGATCCTTTGACTAAATTATTCCATTGTGTGGATCATGTCATGGCCTTTTGTGTGCATACCATGAAACCACCACTCATGTCTCATGACTTCTAAGTGAAGAGTAACAAATTTGAGGGCCACTTCTTCTTGTATGGGGTTGAGGGAGAAATAGGTGTCCATTTTTTGCAACCAAGCTCTTACTGTAATAGTACTAGAGTAATCAAAGTTTAGGAGTGTAACATTACCCACCCTTTGTTGAATAACCATATGGGGTTTCTTGTGGGTTCTCTTGGTTTTATTCCCCATTTTCAAAGCACAAAACTCATCAAAAGTAAGTATGGCCCTTGTGGCCGGATGCAAAGCAACATATTCCTTGTTGCATGCCTCAATGGTCTTTACCATTGATGACTCTTCAGTTTCCCTATGATTCTTCTTAGGAAGGAAGGAGCCCTTGAAAAACTTAGGTGGGGTTGTGTTTAATTCTTTTCCCACTATGAGAACTCCTTTCTCCATTGAAGCTTGGTATTTTCCATTTGCCAAAGCTTCCGTGATGAGCTTGGTCATTTGTTCACTCATGGTTTTTTGAAAATCCAAACCACACCCTTGGATCAACTCTTGTAGGAATCTTACTTGGTCTGGTGTGAATTCCACTTCATCCATGTTGCCCTTATTTCTCCTCTTATAAGACCGAAACTCCTTATCACCCTGTATCCACAAATTACCCACACGAAAAGAGGAAGGAAAGCTCTAATACCACTATAATATCCCTTTTGGGATATTAATTAAATTTTATTAATCTACTTGCAATAGAAGTAAACTTAGAAGAAAAACCCTTCTAGGTTCACCTCAACTAACCCAGTGTCGGCTTCAATACAACCCAAATGGGGTTGGAGTGAGCCAAGGTAAGGGTTCAAATGGGCTATCTAGTTGAAATTAGCACTTCTTTAACCAATAAAATTGTAGAAGTAGAAAAATAAATTAATAATGCTGGAAAATAGCTGAAAAATTTGAAAATTGATATCTTCCTTAATATTAATTTTTTTCATGAAACAAATTGTAGATGGAAGATAAAATTAGGAGCTTTCAAAAGAACCAACAATCAAAATTTTCACCCACTGAAACCCACTCAAATCAACCCCCGAATCTATAGAACAAGTCACTAGGGTTAGGACAAATAATTAAATTTATTTGCATCTCTTTTTCCTTCACTTCTCAGCCCAATAAATGTTGTTTCAGATCTGCAATAAGGAACTTTATAACAATAGATCGAAAAACCCTTCAAACCCTTCCAAAACATGGTTATAAAATACCCAGGTAAGTCAACTTGCATTAAATAAATTATAGAAGTGTTAGCAAGCTCCAAATATCATGAAATAATTGCATTTACCATAGAATAATGAGAAATAATAGTTCAAATTTTATTCTTGCAAAAATACCATTCAAAAACACCATAAATCTCCCTCAACAAGTCGATTTATATCATGACAAAACCAACAACAATTTCTAGAATTAATTGATCAAATGATAGCTCAAAAACTCTCCAAATAAGCTCTCACACTCCCTCAATAATGGCAACTTCACATATATTGAATAAAAATGTAAATAACTTATCAATTCAAGCTCTCAAGGGCACACACACTTCACAATGGGTGGTGTTGATGAACACCTTTGTTTTTTTATCACTAGTGGGCATACATCTCTCTTTAAGCATGAAGATAAGTTATAATAAATTTCAACATGTGAAGAGGAGTGCCCTACATCTTCTTTTATATCTTTTCATTTCTCAATCTCCAAATTCATTTTCCTATTTTTGGTGCCAAAATCTAGGAGAGGATCTTATTTTTAAAAGTTCCTGAAATTGCACTCAAAACAAATATTAAATGCATGGGGAAATTAAATTAAATGATGCCCATATGAATTGACCCATGCTAGGAATAAATTGATTTATTCAAATATTAATTATTAAATAATCCCAAGAAAATGTGACTTGCTTGGTTACTTTATTTACTTCCAAAAACAAATAATTATCATCCCAAAGAAATCGATTTCTCTCTTATTTTTAATTTACACAAAAATATATGTTTATTTTTAAATTCATATGTGCAAATCAATTTTATCTTATTTTAATTTTTATTTCAAAAGGGGGACATTACACATCCAAACAATCCATGGCTCGATTTGAACTCGGATCAAACAAAACTCGATGTTGCTTTCCTAAAAGGCAACCTCCGAACAAATTGGCAATGATGGAGAAATCGTAAGAAGGCCACATACCATAACTTTCGTGTTGAGTTGATGAAGGGAACCACTAGAGAGGTTCCCATAGCAAAAATTCCAAAGCATAGTGAAATCTTCCATTGAGGCGGTGTGTTGGTTGGAAAATTTTTGTTGAGGACAATCAATAGTTCAAAGGGGACAACAGTCCCACCTCTTTAATGGGGAGGTTTGTTTATAAAAAAAAAATTTGAATATTTAAATATTTAAAAATATACCAACTAATCTAACTTTTGATGAGGATTATGGTGATCGCAAATGGATTCATAATTCTCAATACAAAAGATAAGCGAAGAAAATGGTATGGAGGAATTATAACAAGAACACTAGGGTAAGACAAGTTGATTAGAGAAACACAGTTACAACTAACCAATTGATCAAGGATAAGCTAATCCTCCTTAGTTTTCTAATATTATCAAATGACTGTATAAGAAAAGGAAATAAAAATCAACACTTTTAAATAAGAAGATTGCTGAACATTATCCTACTCACACAAGCAAATGGAACTAAAGAGCATGTGTGTTTGCATAAATGAAAAATCCACAACACATAGAATGTAGATTGAATCAAATTTCAACACATTTTACTCAATGAACATGAACATCAAAGTTCCATTTTTCATATAAAACAAACAACACATTCATAAGATTCAAGGAGAGAAATGGAAATAACTAGAACAGAGAAAAGAGGGTTTTCTTCGTATTGCTTAAAATATGTATCTTTACATCGAGATGCACCAATATTCAACCCCTCTTAAAAATTAAGTGAGGTATTATATGGGCTAAGGGGAGGATGTAACTACTTTTTCTAAATGTTCTTAATTAAGTGTTAAACACTTAATTACTTAATTACATAAGTTGGCTTTATTTTACAATTTTTCTTTCATAATAAATCCAACTTCAAAATAGAACAATTAGAAGACTTTATGAGCTAGAAGATAAAGGAACAACCAAGGCTAACACCTTGATCTTGAGCATGTGCATCCATAACTTTGTTATTGTGGTTGAAATCTTCATTCTTTAAGGGACAATGGTGTTTACAAGATTAGTTAACTATATTCTAAGGGCATACTCCATTTCCTTGGAAATTCCACCATTTTGTACAAGTCTTTTTGTTGTTTCTACCAAAACATTATTGAGTTCTGAAATTTCTTCCATCTTGTCCTTGTTGACAAAATCTTCTTTGAATAATTCTTCCTTGATGAATGATTTGAATTTGGATTTTATTTGACTAGTTGATTCTTCTCGGATGAATTATCCTTGAAGAGTTGGCAATGAAGAACTTGTAAATCTGTAAATATTTCATCTTTCAATGATTCACTCTTCCGACCAAAGTCTTCAACTATGTTACAAACTCTTCTAGAACCTTTATCCTCTAGTCCACACTAAAGGTCCAAGTTCTCAACAATTTATTCTTTGAATTATCAAAAATCTTCTCAGAGAGAAGTATTTTCTCATATGTTAAGCTCATGATTCAAAGATCTTGCATGCAATCTTCCCAAATCTTGAGTTCACTATTAATAGTATCAATTCTTGAATTGATTTGTTCCTGGGATGATGTGATATTATCATATGTCCTACATACCTCATCATCGAATTGCAAGCCTAAAACTAGAATTCATTCAACCCAAGTCTTAACAACCTTACCAAATGCAACATGTTTGCGAATCTCGGTAATTACTTTGGAATCAATCCCAACAAAGAGAAGAAGAAGTGGGTGGAAGTGTAGAGAGAGGAGTAGAATTAAGAGGATTCATATCCGATGAGAGGAAATATTTGATGAAATTAGCAAGAGTTTACACCTTCTCCTCAATTTTTTATTGAGTTTTATTTCCTTTGTCGACTCTATCAATGACCTTAGAGATAGTTTATCTAAGGTTATGCACTTCACCCTCAGGAGTTGATTCTTGCAGTGAGACTATGGTGAGCTCCATATCAGAAATGGATATATATTTCTCATTCTCATCCCCTTTGGTTTAACAATATCCAAGAATTATTGTACCTTTGAATCCGAAACTAGATGGGAAGTTTTCCTAGATTTATTTGGAGGAGGAGGAGATGTGCCAAGAAGAGTAGCCATAACATCATATTTAGGGACCACAATCTGAGATTGTGTTTTCCTTTTCTTATTGTCAATCATGGGTTGGACCCATTTGAAGGAATATCTAGAATAAGTTACTGTAGAAGGAAATGAAAGGATAAACCGGGAACTTAGATGTTGAGAAAAAATCACATCAATAGTGGGAGTTATAATGGAAGAAGAGGCATACCTTCTAACCTCCAACTTAGGCCTCAAACCTCTTTTTCCCCTAAGTTTGGTTCAATTATCTCAACTTCATCCTCTTATTTAATATATTCACATAATTTTTATTTTTCTTCATGTAGTTTCTCCTCGTACATTTATTTTTCAATAGGTTGTGGTGTTTGTTCAGGGGTTAACTTCACTAGCCATTTCTTGAGCTTTCTCTTGTTCCACTCCTTGCTCAAGCACTTGTACTTTCTTCTCAACCTCTTTTGATTTATATTTATTTATATAGAATTTAGTTACCAAGTCCAATGGGGAGGAGGAAGGATTTTTTTGAGCTAGGACATCCTTTTGGGAAGTGGAATCTTCTTGGGAATAAGATGCCTTTTGAGATTCTCTAGATTCCTTCATTTTCCTATCGAACCAATATCTTTTTCTCGGAGTAATGGACTATTTAGATCATCAAGGTTGTCTTTATCCTTCGAGACCAATTGATGGTAGGAAGAGGATTGTATTGAATGGATTTTATATATTATACCGCATAAATATCATAATCATCATCTTCCATACCTTCAAGAATCGTGTACAATTTTGTGTCTTTGATATATTGTAATGATAACCTACCAAATAGTATTTTTCTAACTTCATATTCATCCGCACTTTGTCCTCCCAATAGTCTTCAAATGTAGGAAAGTGATAGTAATTCATTATTGTCTTTAAAATGAATGGATCCCTTTTTTGATATGTATGGATCTTGAATTTTGAAATAGTAAACTCAACATTTTGAGTATCTAAGGATGACTTGCAAGTATAGTTTCCTAATGAGATGGGGAGTTGGATGCCTGATATTTTATTTTCTCTGTAGTTTCTATGAATCACATCGGGTTTTCTACATAGTTCAACCAACATTATATTTTCATTTCAATAAATAGGCATCTTGTTTGGTGATCCTTCAAACCCATTTGTCCAGATGTAGGAAAACTTTTTGAATTTAATGATAATGTTGCCATATGTTGATATCAATTTTCTACCCTATTGAGAAGTTCTCTCGATTCACATTTCCTTCCAATAGTCTAACTAGGAACATGGTGAAGGCATCATTCACTCTCCTATGATGAATCCTACTATTTTCACAGGTGAGTTGGGTATATAATTCATACACAGTGCATTTTTATTTTTCTCCTTCCCCATTAGCCCCACACATATTTTTTATGCTTCTATGGTGAAAATTATATATGAAGTCATGTGAAAGGTTTTTATTTGATGCATATTGACAAGTTGAGTAAAGTTTTCATGGGTTATTTCTCCCGAGTTCATATATTATTCATCTTCACAAATGGTATTGATGTATACACACATCCAGTTCTAAAATTCATTGGTGGATGACATTCCCATTACTATGGATAGTAGTGTGATCATATCTGAAATATCTTCTAAGAAATCAATTCTAAAGAGAGTCTTGGGTGATTTAAAAGGCCCTTTATTTTTTTACTTACAGCCATGATTTAACAATCAAGGTTTTATTTTATCTCGACTGTAAAATAGTCTTTGGGCTTCATTCTGGTCGAATATTGAAATCTTCAAAGGTTAGAATTTCCAAGGCTACATTGATATGATGTGCATCTAGTTTAGCAATAATTTTCCCTTAGGATCTTTCAGTTCTTTGGTTTTGGGATCAAATTTGGATGCCCCAACCAGGAATTTGTCAGTGCATTAGTCTAGGTGGGGAAGCTAGCAACATGGGCTAATCACTATTTTTTATACATTGGGCAATTATGTTGGGATTATCATCTCTTATTCTAGCCCATAAGTCATTTAGATTTATGTGCTTAACATCACTATCACCTATCTCAAGAATAGATGTTTCTAAGGATGAAATATGCTCATATCTTGTGTTGTACATATTAAATCACACACTTGAGTAAATTTATAGGTACTAAGCATGTAATTGCATTCATAAGATTCATAAGCGGGAAAAATAGTAATTGACGATTATCTTTGTTATATTTTCTTTGTTTCTTGTCTTCTTTCTAGTATTTTACACCCCATAACCCAAAGTATAAACTTCATTGGTTTATCTTTCTTGAATTTGGACACCAAGTGTCTAGCCGTGATGCCAACGTCTAGGTTCCCTTGTCCCCTTTTGGACCCCCAATTTCTTTCTAGCTTACTCACCTTTTTTAGGCATATTTTATATTTTGGGAATCTTGATTTCTTATGGGTTCTCCTTTTAGTTTTCAATTAGGAAATTCAAACAAGGGAATCATATAAATACAAAGCTATGTGATAAAAATAAAGGACCAAGCTCTAAGAATTTACTATCACCACCTAAGGTTACATCCAAGATAATCTAAGAGCATCGAAGGCATCCATCTAGCATCCATTCAAGGGAAAGAGACTACATTTTCTACATATATGTATAGGAGGGAAGCTCATTATTCCATTCACACATCTATTTACATTGCTACATATAGCTATTTACCACTATCTCTCTTGCACAAGGGCCTCATAAGGCATGATTATATCACACACATAAATGAACTACATGTAGTTTGAGATGTAGTGCAACACTCGATCGTAAGTTCAATCAGGTTGGGTGAATGTTAAGGTCAGTCTAACTCCCTATTTACATATTTTATTTTTAGAATTTGATGTAGTTTGAGGGTTTTAAGGGTGCATATCTCTTTGTAGGTTACAGTAAAATCCAAAGATCATACATCGACATACATGTGAAAAAAAGTGACTATCAACGATGCCCTTATGACACAAGAGAAATCAGGTTCGACCACTTTCGTAGTCAAAGGTGCCCAGAAGAAGACTTTAGCACCCTAGTTGCCTCTAACCCAGTCTAGGCACCCTAGTGCGGATCATCCAAAAGTTTCAAGATTTATTGGGCACATTTATGATGGTATACCATTTTTTTCATCAATTTTCCATCTCATATCAGTCCCAACATCAAAAATCAATTAATTCCTTTCCTCTCTCTCTTTCACTTAGGTTTCATATTTCTTTATCTTATTGCTTGTGTCAAATATATACTTTAGAATTTTATTTATCATACCTAATTATGTAATATCTAGGGTTTAACATATTAAAATCCAATTTTTGTTAAATCATTTGGTGAACTTGGATCATTCAAACACTTTTAGGTCTTCATTTTATCGGTTATTTCATTATCCTAAGATCCTCTTCATGGATGTCTCCATCCATGCCTTCTTGATAATAATACTAATTGTGTGAATAAAATAAGATCTTATTTGGCTAATACTTACATTCATCCTCATACTTCACCTGAATATGTATATCATAAATTTACTTCAGCTCTATCTCTCAATGAAGAACATATTACTTTCACATCATATGAGTTTCCTTCTCAAGTAATGTTACAACATGAACCCCTTTATATTCATGTTTGTATCAATAATGTTGGGGTTAAATGTGCCTTAGTTGATAATGGATTGGGGCTTAATATTTGTAATCTAGCATTTCTCCACCAACTCGGTCTCTCTAGAGGCCTCTTTAGCTCCTTCATCTATTTATATTTGTGGATTTGATACTATTCCCAAATGTATTTTAGGTACTATCACACTCCCCATTACTATTGGGTCATGTACAATACCTATTCCATGCCATGTGATGCCCAATAATATTAATTATAATATCCTTCTTGTGCATCCTTGGATCTATTCCATGCATGCAATCCCATCCACTCTTCATACACAACTTAAATTCTTTTATCAAGGAGTTTTATATGATGTTCCAGTAGATCCATCACCTTTCACATTCTTTAATTCTATTAAGTGTTCCATGATACCCCTATTTCTTCTGCATATAATCAACATTTCTCCAAATATGGTATTGGCTATAAGTATCTACTTCATTATGGTTTTTCGGTAATGGTTTAGGCCAACATGGTCAAGGAGTCACATAACCATGGCTCTCCCCACTCAATCTAATAAGCTTGGCCTTGGATATCATCTTCCCTCCACATCTTCTTTGGAATATTATACTATTTCACATACATACTCCCTTCCTCTTCTATATCCAGAGCTCATTAGTGACTCGTACTTCTACTTATTGGTCTAACTTGGACACTTTTTCCACTTGATGATTATATTTTAGAATAGATGGGGACTTAGGATCATATCCCCTCTTTCCATCACAAAAATCCTTTCCATCAGTTCTTCATGCTACCGCCTACTTTGGTAAATTGGATACACCTAATACAAGCATTGATGCTTCCAACACCATACCTACTGACCCATACGTTGAGGACAAGTCAAATATTTTAAATGAAGAAACCATCCAATATAACCTCGACACTACTACCAACCCACGCAAGGTATTTTTAGTTTCTTCTCTCATGCCTTCCAAGAAAGAATATATTAAACAATTTCTTCATGAATTCTCTGATATATTTGCATGGGACTATAATGATATGCATGGTATCGATCCTTTTGTATCCATGCACAATATTTTCTTCACCTTGGTGCTAAACTTGTTCAAAGAAAATATTCATAAAATGCACCCAAAGGTTACACTACTAGTCAAAGAAGAAATACAATGCTTATTAGATGCTAGTTTTATTTGTGTTGTGGATTATCCTGAATGGGTGTCTAACATTGTACCAATTATGAATCTAGATGACATATTTTGTTGTTACATATACTTTTGTGATCTCAATAAGGCTTGTCCCAAGGATAGTTTCCCACTACCGCACATTCACGCCATCGTTGATTCCACTACTAGATACGATATCCTTTCTTTCATGGATGGCTTTGTTGGTTATAATCAAATCAAAATCAACTAAGAAGATCAGAAAAAACTTCATTTGCTACACCATGGGAAAATTTTGTTACATTATTTTTCTTTTTAGCCTTAAAATGTCGGGGCCACTTACCAAATAAGCGATGACATATATCTTCCATGAATATATTCATAAAATCCTTAAAGATTATGTTGATGATATACTTACCAAATCAAAATGCCATTCCACACATGCTAGAAATCTCCATATACTCTTTGAACGTTGATGATAATATAAAGTATGGTTGAATCCCAAAAAGCGTGTCTTTGGTGTTACAACTAGTAAGCTCCTTGGGTACATTATTTCTCAATGTGGAATTGAAATTGAATAAGATTTTTGATATTATTTGCATGCCTCCACCTCACAACTTACATCGCTACTCTCACTATAGGGTAAAATATAGGCCATCCGACGATTTATCACACAACTTACTAATAAAACCCGGCCATTTACGCACTTAATGAAAAAGGATGATAAATTTTATTGGGATTACCATTTCCAATGTGCATTTGATGCTATAAAATCATATCTCTTAAATCCTCCATTCTAGTAGTATGTACATACCAAAAATTGTAAGGTATTGTATCTTAAAGAGGTTACACATACCCCAATGATGATATAGGTCTCCTCGCAAGGTGTTCAAAATCCAGAAAATCTCACCAAGTATACGTTTGCATCCCATGTGCCTTATCCAACCTCCGCGTGCTTTGATTCTATCCTCTGCCCTCTTTTTCCTTGCATTTTGGTCTTAAGTGACGAGAGCGGCACCCCTTGGGTGGCGGTTCATGTGACCACCGCCAGACAGAGGCGGTGGTCCCAGTAACCACCGCCATACATAGGGTGGCGGTCCTATGCACATTTTCTAGAATGTTTCGACGATTTCGTCAAACGTAAAATTCAAATTTCTATCTACATTCTTCACCCACTTCAGCTTGCATTTATGTTTTGGCCGCCTAATAAATAGTGTTTTCTCTTTGTTTATTGGTAAAAGAGTTCCATTCCAAGTTACCCTCTAGTGAATCCAAATGCTATAAATAGCTAGCTTGTTTTCAAACAAATGGCCCCTCTCCTTCTATGTTTGATTATTCAGTTTGTTCAAAGTTCTTGCATTAGTTTCAATAGTTTCATGTTTTGCATCAGTTATTAGCCTTCCCTTGTTGTTTAGAGATCATTTGATCTTCTTGTTTTCATCTTACTTCATTGTTGTCCCATACAATCAGTTTAGCATAGGATAGTTTCATTTCTAGATTAGAATCCATTTAGAGTTGCAGGTTTTGTTTTGTCACAAAATATAGTTTCCAGAATTCTTGGTGTATTTGTGTTGTATTCCCATAATAAATCCTGCTAAGAACTACATAGTCAAGCTCTGTTCACTTGCACTATCCCTCTCTTACTTGCATTGTATTCGGTTTATATCCAAAATTTCCTTTGTTTGAGTATCTTCTTATAGCCGACGCTATCACATACAAACTATTATGGATTCACGAGAGCACGAAGGAATGAGGAGATCACACTGAGGGGACAAAGTCACACACAACTGGATTTACCATTGTTCTATAAACTCCAGGTTTGAGCTATCAAAGTTCTAGTTAAAATCTATCAAATAGAGTAGTAAATTATTTCATTTCAGTTAAATCTCACTTTCGATATATTTAGGGGAAGTCATGGGGGAATGATAGTTTCTAGAAACTATGATTCATTCCTCACTTCGAGGTAGGATTGAGAGTCTTTCATTAAACTAGTTAGTTATTTAGATATTTAGGATAAACTCACAACTACACAGAAAATAGCTATACCAGGCTACCTTGCTTGTTTTGATTCTGTTATTATATTAATTGTCCATTTTTGAATTTATTAGAATAGCTGCTCTTTTAATTTCATTAAAATACTTCATCAAAAATACAAAAATAAAAGAATATATGCATAGTGTAGACATATCTTTCATAATTCATCTATCCATTTCAGTTAAAGTTAAATCATCTTTGCATGACAATCACGAGACCTAGAGAGTCCAAGGAATACATATTTGAACCGGTAGTATCTCAACCAAATCTCTTAGCAATATTGATGGATATAGATCAAGGGCTTAGGATTCAGGTCTTTCAAACGACAATAAACCCACAAAAAATTAGCGAATAATTGAGAGAGTTGAATATTGAAGATGACAAGGAATACACATCCTGGTCAAATCACCCCAACTATAGACTACCTTGATAGGATATCCACATGGCCATAAAAAACACGAAAGAAAAAATATTTGGTTTCTATCCTTTAGTTCAATAGCCAAACACAGGAGATATTCTCATTGATATATATACCAGCTTATGTATTCAAGTTGTCGAACACTTGTAAGATATTATGAGAAAATCATACAACTTCTGATTCTAAACATAGAATCTAAAAAGGCATACGACTATTGGATAGTTGGAAGGAGAGATTGACTCCTCATATGACCATAGGAGGTCCGCCACAACCACGAACTTACAGTTGTGATCCATAGGTCCCACAACCCAACAGGCCTACTGATCAATTAGGCATTGATGTTAGTTTACGCACAGTAATATTCAGATCCTCACCACTTCCACCAGACATTATCAAACAATTCTCCGTATTAAACATAGCAGCCAATTAGGCTAGGGATTTCTAGACTAGACTAGAGAACCGCCCATAAAGTTCCGGAAGATCCACTACACCTCTCATAGCCATTTTCCATGACCTTGCTGGAAATATATATGAATCACCTATAGGTCACTTTCCACGTATCCAACCAGTAGATAGGGTCTCGGCAGAGCTCGACATTGATTGGAGCCTCGGAGTAGCTATTATATCTAAACGATGCATTACCCCGATCCAGGTTAGGAGAGACGTCTTTGCCTTAGATTCACAGATCCCATTATTGTGTGTTAAGGATATAAGATTTCCCAATTAGCTTGGTCCCATCCTCGCATACTTCATATGCACCAGCTTGTCTCGGCACGACCTCGGGAGGTCAGGTACGAAGAAAGGCTACTTGTAGATTCTCATGCTTGCATGTCACTTTTCTATCATACAAAATTTGTGAACCCGACGTGAACCTAACAAATAGTTCCCCTTTTATTTTCCTTTCTTTCATCCACCTTTGTTCTTTCCCATTATTCTGCGAGTATTTATATACCCCGAATATAATGGGATATGACGTATATGGTAGACCTCTTTCAGGTCTCGAATCACATTATGGTCAGACAAGTAGGCAACAATCACCATCACTTTCTGTATGGGCCGATAACTACTCAAGTAACTACTTGTCATCACAGACTCCTCCCCAAAGAATTGGCTCTAGTTTTCATTCCGAATTGAGGAATTGGATCAGCTCACATAAATGAAAAAACCAGAGCCCTCAGGCTCTAATAATATGACATTTACTTTGGAGAATCTATTTCATCTCCTCGGGTCTTGTTCGGACCACAAATCGGAGATAAATCGGATCCACTCCCATTCTTGGATGAGGAGTATTTAGCACTACGCTATAAGTGACAAATGCTTTCTTAACATGTACCCACCTATAAGAAGTCTACAAACACAACCCGATACCTGCTCAAAGAAAATACCCCCATTCCTCCACCTATGGGAAATACTCTCGAATCTCGGTAGGGTAACGATCAATTCATAGAAAGGTACCATACCCTCTACAAGCTCAAGGTTTGCAACAACCACCATTAAGGAAAAACATGGTGCCATCACCGATTGAGGTCATCTCGACTTTGGTTGAGAAGGTTAGAGAATTAGAACTCGCCCAAACAAATCAAAACTCACATTTCGGGCAAGCAGGAATTCCCAACCCTCCACATCATCCCAGCCAAGTTGACCTCCTCATAGGGACATGCACGTTAGGCATGCCTCCTCAACATTCATATAACTACCCAAAATAAACACCAACTAGAATCACGTTTTCAAACACCGCTCCAGTTGAAGGTCTGATACCTCCCGGCTTAGCACAAAACAATCCATACCAGAACAATTTTCCTCCCTATCTAAACATTTATTCAAAATCACCACAGGGAGACATGTTCTCCTCTCCTAGGATGTTCACTCAACAACAGGGGTTTCCTTATGTCCCTGCAAATACATATGCTATGCTGTATCAACAACCCATTCCGCCTCCACCTCCTCAACAGATACCATCGATGGTCGAAACCTATGCAATAGGAACTTATTCAGAATATTTAAAAGAACCCTAGATTTCACCATACGAAGTGTCATGCTTCCAAGACCTCTTCCGATTTACCCAAATACAAAGGGGAGGGGGACCCAAACGCACATATCAAGGCCTATGCCACGGCCATTTGGGAATTGCTCCCTTGGGATGCGGTTATTGATAAGATATTCCCAAAAACCTTAGAAAGTATCGCCCTTGATTGGTATTACAGAATACCTTAAGCCTTGATACACTTGTTCAAACAACTTCTTTTAGAGTTTATCAAGGCTTTTGATATGAACAAATTGTTAAGAACAAGAATCAGGGAATTCCTACATATTAAATAAGAGCATAATGAATCTGCTGCTCATTTTATTCAAAGATGGTGCACAGTCCTCTACTCATCGGCAAGTGCTCCAAACATGGATTAGATGGAACTATGCGACTTATTCCTTCATTCTCTCAATAGAGAGATAAAGGAAGAAGTCTAGAAGTTCCCACTAAGAACTTATGATGAAGTACTCGAAAGTGCCCTTCGAATCAATCAAGCAGCAATAGACAACAGTCGTAAGACCTATGGAACAAATGGGAAATTAGTCATTCCCAATCAAAACACTACGGCTTATCCAAACGTTGGGAATACCAATCAAGGACCCAAAATCCTTAACAAAAACCGCGGGGTCACAATGGATGGAGTCACTGACCAGGTCAAAAGACCAAACATTGTGAACACCCCGACACCCGTTAACAATCAACGAAATAATAACTTCGCTCCAACGATCAACGCGGTGGATTTCAATCATCCACCACCACAACAACAACAACAACAACAAAACAATGACAAATCCAGACACAAGGCCCAACCCAAAACCCAACTGGATATCAGGGTCAAAACCAAAGGCAACAACCTCAAAGTTTTAACTCTAACAACCAACCACCTAATCAGAGTTTTGGGCCACAACGGGTTTCAAACCAACAACCTCAAAACTATAATCCCAACTTGTATTGTGGTTTCCACAAGATTCAAGGCCATGATACTAGGACTTTCCATGACTACAATAAATTCATGCAACATTTTCCAGAAGACCAAAGACAACTCTTTATAGATATGTTTTTGGGAAATTCTATAATACCTACGCCAAACACTTATACGGGGCGCTTTCTCCACAAAATGCACCCCTCAAGATCTTTAATGATCCTCTCCCAAACCATTCTAATAATAGGTTAGATCCAAATGGGACTAACAAGGGTGTTATAATAGGAAACAATGATCATGAAGCTTCAACTTCATTAAACCCACCAGTTGCACCCTAGTTAGGAACTCGACCACAAACCAAGATAGTTGGTCTAGTAGAGTTAGACATTGAGTTACCCGTAGAAACCATAACAAGAACACGGGATTATTCTTCTCAACCAATTCCAACCTACCCATTAGGGGAGCTTATGATCTAATCAATGATCTAACAAAGACCTTCTCTCACATTTCCTTCTTGGATTTGTTGAAAAACTCTCCCACTCACAGGGCTTCTCTCTTAGAATCACTAGGTCTTGGTCATCTGATTAACATCACTCCCCCTCCCGAAACACAAGTAAACCATGTAGACTTTGACGTCTACCCTCCAGGGTAGGTAGATAGGGATACTGAGTTTATATTCGATATAAACAAAATGCCAACAGACGCTGAAATTGCATGTAGAGGCGACCCAACTTTATATGTTCAGGTATGGATTTATAATAATTACGTTAAACATGCAATGATTAATGATGGGGCAGCAATTAACATAGTCCCCTTCTCTTTTCTTCAAAATTTAGGATATGGAGAAACAAACTATTCCACAACATGAAATACACTAAGGGGTTATGATAGCCTCAAGGCCACTTCAATAGGGACTATAGTGTTACCAGTCACCTTAGGACCCAAGAAAGTCCTCACCGAATTTTATATTATAGATCGGGAAACCAACTATAATATGATTCTCGGTCAACCATGGATACATCGTATGAAGGCAATCCCTTCCACGTTATTCCAAGAAATAAGATTCTTGCACCTGGGAAAGATATTCATGGCACAAGGTGACCCAAAACCATTTGACATACACCTAATGATTTGAAGAAAAGACCAGGTATTCACTCTGAGTTTGAACTCCCGACAAATCAACTTAACAAACCAATCAATTCAAAACCAGAAGTAAATTTGATACCTACAACAGAATTAGAAATCATGAATCTAGTTGAGGGCATTCCAACACTCAAAAATGAGACTAACATCATAGAGATAGTGTCATTAGGAACTACCACCAGAATTGTCAAATTACTAGAGAAAGATCTACCCATTCTCCTACCATTCAATTCCATGGGTATGGGATACACCCTAGGAATTTCCTCCCTTCCAGCAGACGAAGTTTGTATGGTAGAAGTAACAAAGCAGAAGAAGTAGATACAAAGAATACCTCAACATCTATTTTTCTGGACCAATGTTGGACTCTCCACTTTGATGGAGCTAGATGTCATTTCAGAGTAGGGGCAGGTGTGATCTTTACTTCTCCCGAGGGAAAGATCCTACCTTTTGCCTTTAAATTAAACTTCGAATGTACGAACAATGGGGCTGAATACGAAGCCCTTCTCCTTGGGCTTATCATAGCTAAAAGAATGGGCATTGGTAATATTAGAGTCTTAGGAGACTCACAATTAGTTGCAAACCAAGTATCCGAGGTATATGAAACTAGAGCTGAACACTTACAACTCTATAAAATAGCGGTATTAGATCTAACCAAGGGATTCGACTTCATATCAATTGAAGCAATCCCATGTGAACAAAACCTCCTCGCTGATTCAATAACAACCTCAGCTTCTCGTTTCACACCAAGTAGTGAGCTGGAAAATACAAGTTTCATAGTATCACTTCGTATTGAACCATTGGTGCAAAAGATGCCAATGATACCAGTCTTAACACATACTGAGAATGAGTCTACCATCCTAGATCATTCTGACAATGATATAACAACTCTTGAATATCTAAATGCCTATGCGGAATTGCATCTTGCTCATCCCATAGTAGATTTCTCCCTAATCCCATCTTCCTCTTCCTATTTTGGGAATCCCATGATAGAATCTCCTCCGCAAGAGAATCTCGATATCTACGAGGTAGAGAATGGAGAATTTTTGGAACTACCTCTGGCACCGCCTGAATTTGAAGAAGGCAATGCTTCCTTAATCGAAGGAACGATTGATATAAATATTGGAATGGAGGAAGAACCAAATATTTTGAAGTTAGGATCCTCATTAACTCTGGAAGAGATAGAAATACATACTCAGATCCTTAAGGAACATCAAAAGGATTTCACGTTTAATTACAAAGAAATGACGGAATTACACCACATATTGTGGTGCATCATCTTGTCACCAAAACATATGCAAAGCCAATTAAACAAAAGTCCGTAGACCAATGAAACCAAAAGTGGCTCTCATGGTGAAAGAAGAAGTAATGAAACTTCTCTAAGTAGGATTCATCAAACTAGTTGACTATTCACAATGGGTATCCAATATCATCCCTGTTCTCAAAAAGAATGGGAAGATACGCATTTGCATAGAATTTTAGGACATCAATAAAGCTTTCCCCAAAGATGACTTCCCATTACCATCCATCGACGTCATTGTTGACGCAATAGCTGGATTCAAACTTTTTTCCCTCATGGATGGGTTCTCGGGATATAATCAAATCAGAATATCTAAACAAGATCAGGCCAAGACCACGTTTATAACTCCTGGGGAACCTATTGTTACGTTGTCATGCCATTCGGTCTTAAGAACGCTAGTGCTACATACCAACGGGAAATGACATACATATTCCATGACCTTATTCATAAAATTGTGGAATCTTACGTGGATGACTTGTTGGCCAAGGCCAAGAAACGATGTGATCACCCAGAGGTACTCCATATCATTCTCTCACGATTGATTGAATATGGCATCACATTAAACCTAGAGAAGTGCGTATTTGGTGTGACAGGAGGTAAACTTCTGGGTTACATTATATCTTCACGAGGGATTGATGTCGATCCAGCCAAAATCTGGGTTGTTCTTGAGATGATTCCACCATCAGATGAGTCTGGAATCAGATCATTCCTTGGGAAGCTTGGTGCAATTCGAAGGTTCATCCCGGACTTAAGTTTTGTTGTTCATCCAATCAATAATTTATTAAAGAAAGATTATAGCATTGATTGGACGGAAGAATGTAATGAGGCCTTCAAGTAGTTAAACGCTTCTTGTTGTCTCCTCCCACACTAATGCCTCCCAGATCAGATCATCCTTTGATCCTATATTCACGGGCTACTGATGTCTCATTAGCCTACATGTTGGCGCAGGAAGATGATGATAAACAAGAACGTGTAGTCTATTTCATTAGCCGAATGTTGCTTGATTATGAAACACGTTACACACAGGCAGAAAGAGAATGCCTTGCCATAGTCTTTGCAACAAAACGTTTAAGACACTACATGCTAAATCAAGAGACAAGGGTCATTGTAAAGATAGATCATTTATGAACATTCCTTACACAAGGGTCTTTATCTAAAAAGGTTGTGCATTTCATAACCTTAATGGGTGGGTTTGAGTTAACATTTGTAAACCAGAAATCTGTTAAGGGACAAATCATTGCGGATTGGTTAGTAGATAATCCATTAGATGGAGGCGATCCGTAGACCTAGACTTTGCCAATGAGTGCATATATTTTATCAAAACTAGGCCCCCATCTCTATATGTCCCTGTACACTCGACATCGTTAATTTTATCATGGACCATACGTACCCGAGAAGGTGCCACATCACAAAAAGAAGGCGCTACGCATTATCACTGTTAAATGCGTTATTTTAGAACAAGTACTCTATCGTAAAGCCTTTGATGGCATGATTTTAAGATGTGTCAACACAAAATAATCCAAGAAGATTCTTTATGAATCCCATAGTGGGATATGTGGAGGCCACTTTGGTGGTCATGCCACTGCTCACAAAATACATCGGATGGGCTATTTCTAGGCCACTCTTGAACATGATGCATCGAGTTTGTATGCGAAAGTGCCACAAATGTCAAGAATTCTCCCACGAGATTCACATGCCAAAGACAATCTCTAACCAATTCAATGCAACCCCGTGGCCTTTCTCCACATGGGGCCTAGATTTGATAGGGAAGTTCTCTCCCTCGTCAACTGATGGCCATAACTTTATAATCATGGCCACATAATATTTTACTAAATGGGTAGAGGCCATGCCTCTCACCACCGTGCATCGTGCGGGTTCGAATCACTAAGTTCATTCTGAAACCAAATCATTTGTAGGTACGGTGTCCCGCAAGTCATTATCTTAGATAATGGCACATCCTTTAAGAATGAAGAGGTCCATGAGTTATGTAGAAAATTCAAAATAAACCATCACACAACCTCTCTTTACTACCCTCAAGCCAATGGACAAGCTAAAGCCACAAACAAAACATTAAAATCTATTCTCCTCAAAACAGTTAAGGAGAACAAATGGGATTGGAATTTAAAGTTATACTGGCCTTGTGGGCCCATTGAACCTCAATAAGAACTCTAACAAGGGCAACCCCTTTCTCATTAGTGTTTGGGGTAGAAGCAGTTCTCCTACTTGAGGTCGAAATACCCAGTCTCCGCATCTCATTGTAAGGGATTTTGGGAGAAGAAGCCTATAGAGAGGCATGCCTCTCTCAACTAGAAAGCCTTGATGAGGCCAAGCTAAATGCTGAGCAATGGCACAGAGCCTATGCTGACCGGATGTGCCGGCAATATAACAAGAAGGTATACAAATGAGAAATATACGAGGGAGATCTAGTGTTGATACTAGACATCCGGATTGATAAGAAAACCGGCGAAGGAAGGAAATTCCAGCCCAAGTGGTTGGGCCCATACTGAGTCATGAAAGACTATGGAAATGGTGTGTGAACCTTTTAATTCCTTGCATCTTAAATAGTTTTACGCATAAATCATTAAATCACCACTTGTACATTATATCTACCTACATTGCATTAGTCACTTAGTTTTTTCATTTTGTTCACTCGTTTCGTAAAAATTATAGTCAAGGAACTTACTCTTAAGAAATTTATTATAAGTTTCTGAAAATATTGGAAAAAGCATTCAAATCACATCTCTTCAACTTTCATAACATCATCAGTTAGTTTCAAAATCTTTTCATCAAATTCGATAGACAATCATTAACGAAAACCATACCAAGGTCTGCATACTTGGTTTTGCTCTTTCCTTCTACTAGGTGAAGTTGTTCTTACCTATGGTCTATTCTAGAAGCTTCTTGGTGTCAAATCTATCCCTCTTATGTCTCTTTGAAACAAGGATATTCCAAAATCACAGATCAAAAGTATCAAAATCAAATAGAATAAAAATACCAAGCAAACAAAATATTTTATTTTACACACTTCTTTGCCCAACCAACCTTCGGTGATAAGCCCACATCTCTTACTAGTGGTGCGAGGTTGGGAAAGGAAAGAAGTGCCCTTACTCGCCTATATCCTACCTTCAGTGACAAACCCATGCTTCTTACTAGTAGCATGAGGCAGGATGTAGGGGTCCATTCACACAAATTAACAAATATTGGTATTCTAAAAATACAAAGCAAATTGTATTAAGTAAACTTAAGTATCCAAATTCCAAAGAGATCAAATCCTCAAAACTAGATTTTGTCAACTAGGTTGCCATTTATAGATCTAAGTCTAGATAAACTGGAAAGTAAGTTGCCTTCTGAACTATGTGGTAGTTTTGAGTAGGGTAAGTGTGTAGGTCTAAGTTTGGTTTCTGTCAAATGGTTTGTCTTTCTCTCATCATTCCATTCGGTCAAACTCATATAATTTGTGCCCTTCCCAAATCTTGGTGATAAGCCCTCGCATCTTACTAGTTGTGTGGAGTTAGCAATGGGGCAAGTTCATCTCTTTATCACTATATACTCATCACATTTTTCCAAAATAAGAAGAAACAACGAACATTGCCCAAAGAAGCCAAAAGTTCAGTACTATAATAGTTTACATCATTACATGTCAAAGATTACAAAAGCAAATAAAAGAAAGACATTCATTTCAAGATACTTGTTATCATTTGTCATCCATTGCATACATACTAAAAAGGCATATAAAAACAAATATTCTAAAAAAACATCTAGTGTACACATGGGAAACGAATCACAAAATTCTATATAAAAGATGATCTAGATCCAAAAGATATATATATATATATATATATATATATATATATATATATATATAAATGGTGTTCTATATATAATGCCATCATGCACTAGGCATGGTCAAAAATGCTCAATGAGCCCGAAAAGTACAAAAACACTACAAAGAGACACCGTGATCTCTCAGTCCTTGTGGGATCCCTCAGAGGGTGCATGACCACATCTAGGAATCCTACTTTGCGACGAAACTCTGAATGAATTGAGGGCTCACGATAATATCCAAAGATTCGTGGTCTCACCATGAGAATGACTCCTCCTCATCAAATGCTTGGTAGTCCTATATCTAGCTACCTCGGCACAAAGAGAAGTCAATAACTTTACCACCTTCTAGACAGGGGCAAACACATCAGTGTGCCTACTAGCTATTGAAGGCTCTCCCTCGTCCACGGTAAGCTCAACCCGAGTGCTCACGAGGGAAGCAACAAAGTGTCTATGTACACTCGAAAAATCAAGTCTCACCATCCCTCAACAGTCACTACAGGTAAATACGAATAAAAAGGAAGAGTAAACAAGTTAGAAAGTTGTCCAAAATAAGATAAAAAACAAACGAAACGACAAAAGAGAAATATCAACTAAATAATTCTAACTAAAACAGAATCAAGAAAATAGTAGTAACTCACTCGGATCTCCAGGCCTCTAGGTGGGATCTCTAGGATTTGTGCTGCTCACACACACTCTGCCGATTGATCGAGCCTCTCCCACATCCGGAACAAAGTGACATCCTTTGCTACACCATGGGGAAAATTTTGTTACATTATTATTCTTTTTGGCCTTAAAAATGTCGGGGACACTTACAACAAGCGATGACATATATCTTCCATGACTATATTCATAAAATCCTTAAAGATTATGTTGATGATATACTTACCAAATCAAAACGCCATTCCATACATGCTACAAATCTCCATATACTCTTTGAACGTTGATGATAATATAAAGTATGGTTGAATCCCAAAAAGTGTGTCTTTGGTGTTACAAACCCAGGTAAGCTCCTCGGGTACATTATTTCTCAACGTGGAATTGAAATTTACCCCAATAAGATTTGTGATATTATTTACATGCCTCCACCTCACAACTTACATCGCTTACACTTACTATAGGGTAAAATATAGGCCATCCGATGATTTATCACACAACTTACTGATAAAACCCACCATTTACGCACTTAATGAAAAAGGATGATAAATTTTTCTGGGATCATCATTGCCAATGTGCATTTGATGCTATAAAATAATATCTCTTAAATCCTCCATTCCTAGTACTTGTACGTATCCAAAATTGTAAGGTACTGTACTACCGGAAAGAGGTTACACATACCCCAATGATGATACAGGTCTCCTCGCAAGGTGTTCAAAATCCAGAAAATCTCACCAAGTATACGTTTGCATCCCATGTGCCTTATCTAGTTTCCATGTGCTTTGATTCTATCCTCTACCCCCTTTTTCCATGTCTTAAGTGATGAGACTGCCACCCTACTTGGGCGCGGTTTGTGATCGCCGCCCAAGATAGGGCGCTGTCTGTAACCGCCACCATGTATAGGGTGGCGGTCATGTGTACATTTTCCATAATGTTTTGATGATTTTGTCAAATGTAAAACTCAAATTTCTATTTTGCATTCTTCACCCACTTCACTTGCATTTATGTTTTGCCACCCAAGAATAGTGTTTTCTCTTTGTTTATTGGTAAAAGATTTCCATTCCAAGATACCCTCTAGTGAATCCAAATTCTATAAACTAGATTGTTTTCAAACAAATGGCCCCTCTCCTTTTGTGTTTGATTATTCAGTTTGTTCAAATTTCTTGCATTAGTTTTAATAGTTTCATGTTTTGCATTAGTTATTAGCCTTCCTTGTTGTTTAGAGATCATTTGATCTTCTTGTTTTCATCTTACTTCATTGTTGTCCCATACAATCGGTTTAGCATATGATAGTTTCATTTCTAGATTGGAATCCATTTAGAGTCGCAGTTTTGTTTTGTCACAAAAGATAGTTTCCAAAATTCTTGGCGTATTTGTGTTGTATTCCCACGATAAATCCTACTAAGAACCACATAGTCAAGCTTTGTTCACTTGCACTATCCCTCTCTTACTTGCATTATATTTGGTTTATATCAAAACTTGCCTTTGTTTGAGTATCTTCTTCTCTGCTATCACATACACACTATTATGGGTTCATGAGAGCACGAAGGAAGGAGGAGATCACACCGAGGGGAAAAAGTCACACACAACTAGATTTACCACTGCATTACAGAAACTCCGTGTTTGAGCTATCAAAGTTCTAGTTAAAATCTATCAAATAGAGTAGTAAATTATTTCATTTCAGTTAAAGCTCACTTTCGATATTGCTAGGGGAAGCTGTGGGGAATGATAGTTTCTAAGAAACTATGATTCATTCCTCACTTCTGAGGTAGGATTGAGAGTCTTTCGATTAAACTAGTTAGTTATTTAGATATTTAGGATAAACTCACAACTGCACAGAAAATAGCTATACCAGGCTACCTTTCTTGTTTTGATTCTGTTATTAGATTAATTGTCCATTTTCTGAATTTATTAGAATAGCTTCTCTTTTAATTTTGTTAAAATACTTCATCAAAAATACAAAAATAAAAGAATATATGCATAGTGTAGACATATCTTTCATAATTAATCTATCCATTTCAGTTAAAGTTAAATCATATTTGCATGACAATCACGGGACCTAGAGAGCCCAGGGAATACGTATTTGAACAGGAAGTATCTCAGCTAAATCTCTTAGCAATATTGACGGATATAGATCAAGGGCTTAGGATTCAAGTCTTTCAAATGACAATAAACCCACAAGCAATTAGTGAACAATTGAGAGAGTTGAATATTGAAGACAACAAGGCATACACATTCTGGTCAAATCAACCCAACTATAGATTGCCTTGATAGGATATCCGCATGACCATACAAGAACCCAAAAGAGAACAAATATTTGGTTGCAATCCTTTAGTTCCATAGCCAAATGCAGGAGATCTCCTCATCGATATAGATACTGGCTTACGTATTCAAGTTTCCAGAACACCTGTAAGATATTATAAGAAAATCATACAACTTCGATTCTAAACATAGAATCGAAAAGGCTTATGACTATTGGATAGTTGGAAGGAGAGATTGACTCCTCATATGACCATAGGAGGTCCACCACAACCACGAACTTACGGTTGTGATCCATAGGTCCCACAACCCAACGGGCCTACTGATCAATCAAACATTGATGTTGGTTTATACACACCGATATTTAGATCCTCACCACTTATGCTAGACATTATCACACAATTCTCTCGTATTAAACATAGTAGCCAATTAGGCTAGGGTTTTTGGACTAGACCAAAGAACCACCCATAAAGTTCGGAAGATCCACTACACCTCTCATTACCATTTTCCATGACCTTGTCTGGAAATATATTTGAATCACCTATAGGTCACTTTCCACGTATCCAACAACCAAGAATAGGGTCTCGGTAGAGCTCGACATTGATTGGAGCCTCTAAGTAGCTATTATATCCGAACGATCCATTACCCCAATCTAGGTTAGGAGAGCCTTCTTTGCCTTAGATTCACAGATCCCATTATTACGTGTTGAGGATATAAGATTTCCCAATTAGCTTGGTCCCATCCTCGCATACTTTATATCCACCGGATGTCTCAATGACCTCGGAGGTTGGAGTACGAAGAAAGGTTTGTTAGGAAATAAGAGATAAAATATGTGAATAATCCCTTACAGAATCGCAACAATAGAAACTAATATGCAGAAAATATTACAGATCTCAAATAAAAGTGCAAAATAAATAACACAACACAGAGAGACAATATTTAACGTGGTTCACCCAATTTGGGCTACATCCACCAAGAATCACTTGCTTAGATTTTATTACAAGCCTCTACTCTCTCAATATAATACCCAGATCCGTTTGGAGCTATGCTCAACAAACTCTACATAATTCACACCCAAATTCAAAACACATCTGCAATACATTTGCTTATCCATCTATCATATGCATAAGACCATATAAATAGACAACTGCTTAAGCATTTTTACGAAACCATGGGTATCAAACAATGGGAAAAACAAAACCATCCCATAAACCTAATGGGTAGTCAAGAGGCGGTTTTACAAAACAATGGGTATTGAAAACCATGGGCACATAAATAGCCCATAACGGTTACCAATTACCCATGGGTTAATAAACCACCCATGAAAATTTGCTTCGGGGGCTTCCACCCGAACCCCCTGACTCGCTCACCGGTGAGCGGGACCGCCATAAAAATACTTGAGTGTAACACATAGAAGGTGTACCACACTCTAACATGAAAATAGGCTCCACAAACATAACAAGGTTACTTGTAGACTCTCATGCTCACATGTTAGTTTTCTATCGTACGCACTACCTCCTATGGATGGCCAAAATTTACTCTTTAAAGTTTTCACTACATTCCATGTGTTAAGGGGCCTTCTAGCGCAACAAGATGATTCTTAATGTGAAAGATATTTTTATTAAATTACTCAAAATTTACTCTCTTATGAATGTAATTACAACTACATTGAGAAATTATGCCTTGGCCTCATCTTTGTTGCTGGAAAAATTATGACACTACCTTATTAATAATGAGGTTCATATTATTACCAAAGTAGATCCACTAAGATATCTCTTATCTCGTACACATATCTCGGAATCCTTGCATAATGGGTCATGTCTTTACTTGCTACAAAATTTGACTTTAAATTCATTCCATAAAAATTAATAAAAGGCCAAGTTATCATTGATCAACTCGCTGATGCACCTCTTCCAGATGCTTCACCTATTTGTGATTATTTTTGAGATGATTTCACTACTTACACCATTGACACTAACACTTCAACAATGTACTTTGATGGGTCCCGTTTCCTCTTAGGATATGGATCTAGCATTGTATTCATCACTCCACATGGTGATCCTCTCTCCTTTATATATCACTTAGTATTTTAATGTATAAATAACATCACTAAGTATGAGGCCCTCATCGTTTGCATCACCATTTCCTCGCAAACTTCTTATTCATAATATCCACATACATGGTGATTCTCATCTTATTATAAATCAGGTTAATGATACATATTAAATGAAAAAGGAGTGTATTATCCATATAATAAATTGGTCAAAAAATGCTAACCATATTTGAATCGTATTCTCTCACTAATATCCCTCGTAAAGACAATCATCATGTCAATGCTATGGCTAGTGCGGCATCACTTATTTCCCAAGATATCACAAATGAGCAAGTCATCTTCATCATTCAAAATTTAAGGTAGCCATATATTGATAGTCTTCCTTTCAATTCTTGTGCTATAACACGTAGTAATGACCGTCTGAATGGTTTAATCATATTTATAACTTTCTCTATCACCAAGTTATTCCCGATAGTTTTCAACCCCATGAAGCTTGTTGTTTATGACATGAGGCCACACGATATGTAATCATTGGTGCTACATTATTTAAATGATCATTCAATGGTTGTTTTTGTGATGTTTAGGAATAAAAGGCATTCCCATGGCCATATCTCAAGTACATTATAGTTTATGTGGTGATCATTTCTTTAGTAAATATATGACACACAATATCCTATGCCAAGGCTACTATTGGCCTACCATGGAACAATATTGCTTAGAATACGCTAAACTCTGTGATAAATGCCAAAGACATAACAACCTCCATCATGTAGTTTCACTATGACCTTCCCCTTTTTTTTTGCGGGGCTTCGATCTTATTGGAATGATCCATCCTAGCCATAAATTTAGTATTATCACCATAGAATATTTTATTAAATGGTTCAAATTTACACCATTGAAAACTATCAATGGCCCCGATATATATCACTTCACCACATATCACATCATTACACACTTTGGTGTTCCCTCTACCATTATCACTGACAATGGCTCTTCTTTCAAGAATAAGGATGTTAAAAGGATCTGCGTGAAATTCAATATTAAACAATCATTTTCCACTCCTCACTACCCACAAGTCAATGGACAATCGAGAGGACACCAATAAAACCATTGCAAAAAACTTACGAAATAATCATTGATGCTAGCAATAATGATTGACATAATCAGATCCTATACACTCTCTAGTCCTATCACACCTATGTGCGTAGTCCCACCAATGTTACACCCTTCTCGCTAGTCTACGAGACTAAAGCTATCATTCCTCTAGAGATGGAAATACCCTCATTACGGTCTCACTCAGATTCATCCTTAAAGACAATGAATATCTATAAAATTGACTACATGAGCTGAAAATGTTTAATTCTCGTCATGTACAAGCTCTTCAAAGATCGTTGAGTCTATCAATCTTGCATTTCCTAAGCATACCATAGAAATCATTTCCCTCGCAAATTTAATATTAGTGATCTTGTCTTAAATTAAAATCATAAGAACACAAATGCCAAATCTCACCTAAAAGGTAAAGTCAAACCTAATTCACTTGGTCCTTATGTCATTACACACAAACTTAGGGTGACATCTATCATCTCGCCACTCTCCTTAGTAAGCCACTTAAGAACCCACTCAATCTAATGCATCTCAAACGATATTATGCATGAAATACACACATTACCCTATGATGTACTCTTTTTCTAAGGTTCACACTTGACTATCGAGGGCACACTACATCCATGAACCTCACATTATTCACATATTACATTTTTCTAGTTTTTATTTGCATGATGCACTCATTACTCTATGACACACTCTAGTTCCACATTTCATACTCGATCATGTTGAGGTTCTAAATTTGAAATGAACCTCACATCACATCATCCACATCTACACTCTATGCTCCATATTTATCGATCACACTTGATCACACACTCTCTATGCTTTACACTTCATGGATCTATCTTTCTAGTGCACATGTTCAACCCGGTTCTTGATGGCACACTCTTGTTCTATGGTTCATTCTTGATTATTGAGGGGTATTTTATAAATGAAAATAATATCATGCTAATTTAAATTTTCTAAGGGGGCATGGTTCCCTATCAAATTCACTTTTCATTCCATTCTATCACACTCATTCATAGCATACTTTGCATATCTTGATTGCACTTATGCTTACATGTACACTTTGTTTCACATGATAGAAGAATAAATTGTAAGTCATTATCTTTCCTATATACACATGTGTATTCACTTGGTTTTTATTTGTGAATGTATACTTTCTATAGATATTTACATGCAACAATGATGTTTTGTGAAGTACCTTTTACTAGTCCCATCGAGGCTCCAGGGGCATATACATTTACTAATCTCACACATAATAGGTGTTATTGTTTCATTACTTACTACTACTTATTTTTAACACAATAATTTTCATAGATCTATACATGCTTTGACATAAATTTTTATCTTTTAATATGCTAATGGGTGCTTCATGTGCAAAATTTTATTTATAGGACTATTTTCCACCATGGTTGTCTATTACACTTTGTTTAACATTGTTTTCTACTTGTATGCCATTATTTTTGAGCTATGAACTATGTATTGATTGATCATTTCTTGTATTCTTTTGGCCATTTCTGCCTGATTTTCTGTGACATTATGAGAGATGTCCCATATTTATAAACACTTTTCATGGTGTACTTTGTATGCGCACTTTCTTGTTACACTATCTTATATTTACATGTTTTCTTTTTTACACTAACACATGTTTCCATCCATCTTGTTTGCATGTTCCTTAGTTTCTACCATGCACATTCCCTCCCCATATAGGGATACAATTTCATATCAACATCAAGTCCTCTTTTTGGGCCACATTCTCCTAGCGACATCACATGCACCCCAAATGAGGGGGCATACATTGGGTGAATAAGTCACCCCATATAGTAACTCAAGCTTTAGTATAGGCCTACACAGCCTAGGAATAACACAATATACTACCACATAAACGACCCAAAATTTGACTTGGTGTCCTCAATTTAACACACAAACCAGTGCCTAGATACATACACTAGCACTTGGGTGCTCCTAACCCTTCTTGGGTGCATATGACCAGGAGTAGATACAATTATCTTCTTAGATCAACATAGTTAACAGTAGTTTCCAAAGTAGTTTTCACAGTACAGGAGCAATCAGAATGCATTATTTCTTCATTTCAACATGAACTAAACATAGTACAACACGTAACAAGCAATATCACACCATCTACAATGGTGTATAATTTAGGAAGTAGTCATGGAAGGAGAGTAACATTATACCTCTCTCCCCAACATTTTTCTACCGTGGCGTGAGATTTCCCCAAAAAATCACATTTGGCATGAGATCACCCCAAAAAACTTGGGCCAAAGGTGTGAGATTACCCAAAACCACTCTTCTATAGTAGTTTAGGAAATTTTCTATCCTTTTGACTCTCCATGGATCAGGTTAACACTTTTCTTTTACTAATTTTTCACATTTACATAATTTTACATGCTTTTATAGAGTTTTCATAATACATGACTTTAACTACTCTTTTTCTCTTCTTTTCACAAGTTTGTCCTTATAAGATGTAGTAGTCATAAGAAAAATCGATACAAAATCAATCACAACAAAGGTACAACATGGTATAATTCATATGCTCCACCCCTAGGATCACTTCCTCTTTCTTAACATTCCACTCTTCATTGTTTATCACTTCACGCTTTCACTTGTCCACTCGCAAATCTTTTTCCATCACATTATATGTGGTTATCAAGTATGCATCTCTTATCTACTTTATGTTATCAAGTATTCACTCAACAACATAAAGTGGGGGAAATATCGACACAAAATCACACACTTGGGTACATTTCTAGGTCATAAGCAAATACTTGCATTCTTTTGATTCCTAAGTGAGAAAACTAGTAATTGATAATTATATTTGGCCTCTTTTCTTTTTTCTTATCTTCTTTCTGGTATTTTACACCCACAACCTAGTTTGAACTTCATTGGTTTATCTTTCTTAACTCTAGACACCAAATACTGCTTGTCGAAGACACTAGCGCCCAAGTGCCCTTGTCCCATCTGGGTGCCCCAACCTCTTTCTATCTTACTCACCTCTTTTGGTCCTCTTATCTTTTGGGCATCTTGTTTTCTTATGGTTCATCCTTTTAGTTGTAAATTAAAAATTCAAACAATGGGATCATATAAATACAAAGCTATGTGACCAAAATAAGGGACCAAGCTTTAAGCATCTAATATCATCACCTAAGGTTGCATCCAATGGAATATAAGAGTATCAAAGTCATCCATATAACATCCATTAAAAGGAAAGGGATTGTATTGTATGCATACATGCATAAGAGGGGAAGTTCATTATTCCATTCACACATCTATTTACATTGCCACATCTAGTTATTTCTCGTTATCAAGTGTGTCTTACACAAACACCTCATAGGGAATGATTCTATCACAAAACACAAATGGAAGAACTACATGGAGTTTGAGATGTATTACAATACACTTGGAAATAAGTTCACTTAGTCGTGTGACCATCGTGGTCATTTTGACTCCTTATTTGCATCTTTCTTATTATGATTTGATGTAGTTTGAGGGTTTTGTAGGTGGAAATCTCTTTGCGGAGTTACAGTGAATCCTGTGATCATCCAATGACATACATATGACCAATAGTGACTATTAACGACACCTTATGACATAAGAGAAATCATGTTCGACCACTTTCACAATCATAGGCACCCATAAGTGGACTCTAATGCCCCATATGCCCCTAACCTAGTCTAGATGCACTATTCCATGATCATCCTGCGCTTTAGGATTTATTGGGGACAGCTTTGATGGTTTGCCATTTCTTTTCATCAATTTTCTAGCTTCTAGCTTAGATAAATCTCAGCATGAGGCATAAATCAACTATGTCTTTTCCTCTCTCTTGCACTTATGGTTTCATATTTCTTTAGCTTATTGGTTTTGTCAAATATATATTTTAAAATTTTATTTATCATACGTGACTCTATAATATCTAAGGTTTAACATATTAAAATCCATTTTTTTTAAATCACATGTATTGAAACTTCATGGTGACAAGATTATAGAAAACTAAAGGAGAATAGAAGATAGATGGTGAATCTAAGGAGTATTTAAAGGAGAGGGCTGGGAACTCAAACAACTACCAAAATGGGCAAATGAAGGATGAAACTACTCACCTTTTTCATGAAAATTATGGATCCCTCACAACAGTCTCAATGCACCTTAATTTTTTGAAATTAGATAATAAATGATAAATTTATGGGAAAATTACCTTCTAGGCATGCGGGAGGAGGAAATGGATAAGGCACTTGAAACCAAGTTACAAAATGTGAAATAAACTAAGTATGTGAGTAATTTATATAGGGGACATGATAAATAACTTGATTTAGGACTTAGAATAGTTATGCAGACATTTTAGATCCTGTGGGAACATATTTTTACCCCTTTTTCTTACAAACTAGTTATGATGGGTGTTTAGGGAATGAACGGAAAAAAAACTCAATGAGGGTGTTTTGGGGATGAGGAATAAACAACATGGCATAACACATTCAATTAGTTCCACCACCATCTGCAATTATAGATACTGAAAGGAGAAATGTGGGTGTTTTAGGAATGCAGAGAATAGAGAGCTTGACAGAATGAGTTCAGCGTGTTCCCAAAATTACCAATCGATATGATCCGAATAATAGTTGTGGAGATGTAGAGAATGTAGTGAATCGAAGAACAAGTGGAATAAAATAAATGTCCATGGAAAATTTTAGTGGTGAATTTTCATAAACTCACAAATATTAGGGATTTTGGAAATTAGAAATGGCTAATTTTCAGCAGACAGCTCCCGCCCAATTTGCCTAAAATTTCCACTGATAAGTCATTTACATGGGTGAATTAACCTACTATTTATCTATTAAATTAACTTATGCATGCATTTTGCCAATGTTTCTTATCGTTGTACCTCATCCAAGAAAATTGCGCCCTGCCAAATCGCCTTTACCACTAAACATTTTTAAGAAATTCGCCATCGATTTGAAAATTGATTTTGGAGATTTGCCACCCATTCTAAACTAAGTTTTTAGAGGGGAGGTCTTAAAATGAACCCTAGAGGAAACACAAAAGTTGATTTATACTATGAAACCAAACAATGTGGCTTATGCAAAGATGCGGGAACAAGAAGAATGGAGGAATTGTTCCTCCTATTCCTCAAAAGTCCGCAATTAACCTATCAAGGCCCAAATTGACTCAAATTTGTTTTATTTTGGGGATTTTTACACTTTTTGGTATTCATAACCAAGATAAATAGGTTACTTAACCAAAAACTCAAAAAAATTAAATTCCACATTTTTGGGAACTGTGATAACTGGCTCTTTCTAGGGCTTAAATTGACTTGACACAAAGCGGAGACAAGACAAAGGAAATAAATATAGAATATCTTGGTTACTAAGACCAATGCATATCCATTAGGTAAATTTTAGGAAAAAAAATAGAATAAGACTAGGGAGACAAGAAGAGGGAAACAAAGACGCATAACAAAGACCAAAACAAAGACTATGTATAAGACTATATACAAGACAATGCACAAGGGGTTTTCATCCATCAAGACTTAAACAATTAAGATATTTCCCACTATATGGTAATGGAAGGGAAGTTCCATCCATATATTCTGATAATATGAATTTTCTCCAGCAACATGATGAATCTTAAATAGGTCAATCCAAAGTGAATTGAGCTTACCATGAATCCCACGAGGTTCTCTCCTTTTGTCCTAGAGTAGGACAATATCTCCAACCTAGAATTCATGGGACTCGGTATTCTTATCAAAAGAATTACTTGAACCTTTGTTGATGGGCTGAGACATGATCAACAACTTGAGTCCTTTCTTCCTCCAACTTTTGCAAATACATGATCCTCTTTTCCAAGGCATCTCTAAAATGCTGATCCTCAATTATTTTGGTTAGGTATAAGGATGGTAACTCAAGTGTAACTTGAAGATGAGATTTCATTCCATAAAAAAACTGAAATAGTGACACCTAATATCTCTCTTTGGTGTTATTTGATCATCCCAAAGAGCATCATATAATTTCTTGTGCCAATTTTGTTATGATTCATCAACTAGTTTCCTGATTATGGTCACCAAATTATTGTTGGTTGATTCAACTTGCCCATTTCCATGTGGATAGTAATCTAAAGAGTGAGAAAGGGAAATTCCATAACCATAAAAAAATCAACAAGTTCATTAGAGGAAAAATTTGAAGCATTATCTATTACAATCTTGTTAGGTACCATGAATCAAACAAAAATATTCTCTTTAATGAAATTACAGACAACCTCGAAAGTGTTTTTTTTACTGGAATGGCCTCCAACCACTTTGTGAAGTAGTATATGGAAATTAAAACATGAGTATTCTCTCCACTAGATTATTATTAAGAGTTCTAATGAAGTTAAACCCCCATTGTTGAAAAGGCTCCTCAATCACAACGAGCTTCAATAAAAGAGTAGCCAACTTAGGTCTCCCAAAAACATTATGACAAACTTCACATTTTGGGACTCATTTTGGCCAAGTAGTATCCTCTTTGGAGAATCTTTTGAGTCATTACTTAAGAAGAAAAATTTCCTCCATAGGCCTGATCATGGTAAGCTCTTAGCAATATTTTTTGTTGTTTATCATCCACACACCTTAGAAAGTGACCATCAATACCGTTCTTAAAAAGAGACTTGTCCCAAAGGACATACTTGGTAGATATGAGTTTGATGGCTCTCTTTTATTTAGAATTGAGGTGTGAGGACATTCCCATATGTGAGAAAATGGGAAATGTTATAGTACCATTCATCCATGTAAATAAAAATTGGACAAAGAGGAATTTCAAAATTTCCTTGTCACTTGAATCTTCTTTTGTACTCTCTACAAACAACTCGACACAAACCCCAAACTTGGACCATCTTAGTTGGATTAATATAAAGGTCATATTATTGAACCTTAGAACCCAATTATCTCTCTTGGATCCAAAATCTTGTTGATTTAAGATGGATTTCACGGTTGTATTGGGAACAAAAACAACATAATGAGAAATGAGAATTTAAAAACGGAACTATTTTACAAACTTAACAACAACAAAAGCATGTTTTTCAAGTTGGGAATACTTCAATTCATGATCTTTCAAAACATAACTCATAAAGGAAATTGGAACTTCACATCCTTGAAAAGTATTCTGAACTAAAATAGCAGATAAAGTGTGTTTTGTGGCATAACAATAGATAATGAAATCTTTATCAAAATCAAGACAAACTAGAACTGATGTTCTTGCAATAGATTTATTTATTTCTTCAAGGCCTTATTACCTTTTTCACTCTAGTGGAAATATTGTTTCTATTTCATCATTTGTGCTATGCTTCAAGTCAGCTTGGAAAAAATGGAATGAATCTCCTACGAAAGTCAATTTTTCCAAATAAAAAGTGAAACACCTTTCTTACTTCTATGGAGAGAAATATTTTGAATAGCTTGAAATCATTCCAGTCTATCTTTATTCCATCTTTTGAAATAATATGTCCTAACAATTTTCCCTCAATCACCGCAAAAAATAATTTTAGGATTGAGTGAACCATCATGATATTCTGCACCGTTGGATAACCAACTTCAAGTGTTTAAAATGGTCTTCCCTATTCTTAGAGAAGATGGTGATATCATCCAGGTAGACTGCAAGGAGGATTTATTTTTAAAATCTCCAAAATCCAGATCCATAGCCCTATAAAAAGATGCACATGTGTTTATAGAACATAAATTCATCCTTTAGTAAAAAAATTTACCACATGGACTTGTAAAGAAAGTCTTTTACTTGATCTTGCACATAAACTTCAATATGATTATATCATAAAAATCCATCAAGCATTGATAGCATTTTAGAACTAGTCACAACTTATAAGATTTGATCCATCATGAGAAGAGGGTAATTATCTTTCAAGGAAGCTTGATTTAGATTGCGGAAGTCTATGCAGAGATCCTTATTTATCCATTTTTATTTTGTACAAGCACAATGTTGGCAATCCATGTTGAATGATGAATAAGAAAAATATTTTTGCACTTAAACAACTTCGGATTTCTTGATAAATAGTACCTACAATCTTAGGATTGTATTGCCTCTATTTTTCCCGAAAGGTTGAATGTTTGGTTTCAAGGGAATGTAGTGTTGCATTTCTCTTAGTTTAAAAGTCTTCAAATCTTCATATGAATAAGTAAGCACATCCATATAATTCTTTAAAATTCAACTAACTTCCTCCCTTCTTCATTAGAACAACAATTTCCTATATTAACAAACTTAGGCTCCTCATCACTTCCCAAGTTAAAATTTTCATACTTAGATGTCTAGTTTGTGCTTTGTGATATTTTTCCTTTTGTGTATCTATCATGCTTTTCAAATAAATATTCTAAACTCACAAGACCCTTGGGTATTGTTAGGTTGTGGAGCATGTTTTCATGTGTGAAAGCATTGAATACTGTACACTAAGAGTATTGTACACTTTCCATAGTTGTCTCATTGGGGTTTGGGGCCAGGCCAGGCCCCGAGCGGGGGTCTAGGGGTGACATCCCCACTAGCGGGATTTGCGGGTGTAGCCCCCAATAATTTTTTTTGGCCTAAAAAAACATGTGCGATATTTTGGGAAATGTGATCTTCTCATATGGGTGGGATTTTTGACCCATAGGTTTATGGGATGGTTTTGATGGTTTTGATACCCACTGTATTGTAAAACTACTTAAGCAATTGTCTACTTATGTGGTTTTGTGCATATGGTAGGGTTGATGTAACATTGCAGATGTGTGTGAGTTCAAGTGTGAATTTTGTAGATTTTTTTGAGCATAGCTCCAAACAGATCTGGTATTGTATTGAGAGAGAGGTGGCTTGTAATAAAATATGAGAAAGTGATTCTTGGTGGATGTATCCCAAATTGGGTGAACCATGTTAAATATTGTCTCTTTATGTTGTGTTTTTTTATTTTGCACTTTTATTTTCAGATCTGTAATATTTTTGCATATTAGTTTCTATTATTGCGATTATGTGAGGGATTGTTCTGCATATTTTATCTCTCATTTCCTAACAATTGGTATTAGAGTGAGGTTTGGTTTGTTGAAGTGTTGAATTACAAGGAAAGTTTTATCTTGAGTGAGAGCTATGGCGAGATGATGGAAGATCAAGGGTTGATAAATTCAACAAGAAAATTTTCATTCTTTGGAAGATGCAGATGGAAGATTACCTTTATCAAAAGGATCTTTATACTCTATTGTCGATAAAGTAAACAGACCCTCAAGCATGATGGATGTGGAATGGGATTTTTGGATAGGAAGGCACTTGGGATAATCGCCTATGTCTTGAATCTTTGGTATTATTTAATGTTTCAAGGAAAAGACTACAAAAGATCTGATGGATGCATTAGGGAAGTTGTATGAAAAACGCTCGCCTCTAACAAGATATTTTTAATGAAAATTTGTTTAATATTAAGATGTCTAATAATAGTTCAAGTAGTAGATCATTTATTTATTATTTAATATGGTTGTACATATGCTATCTTTTGTTACAATAGAATTTGATGAAACAATTAGGGATTTATTAATTATGTGCTCTTTACCCGAGAGTTGGAATAGCACAGTAAGGCGGTAAACAACTCGGTTCCAGCTAACTCAAGTTGAAGTTTGAGGATGTTATAGGGGTAAATTCTAAGAAAGGAAATGTGAAGACAAAACTTTGGGAATCTTCTACTTCGGGGAATGCTTTAATAGTGGAAACTAGAGGGAGACAGAAAGAATAGAGGAAGATGTGGGAAAATAAAAAGATGGGGTAAGGTCAAAATCCAAAATAAAGATAGTGTGTTAGCACTATGAAAAGTCTAGGCATGCAAAGAAGGATTGTTGGGAGATTTGAGATAAGAAGAAACAACAAGAAGTAAATAAGGAGGAAAATGGGGCAACGGGTAATGTATGTCGGGATGCTTTGATTCTTTCTTTGCATAATATTACTTGAATCTTGGGTTTTAGATGCGGGGGCTTCTTTCCATGTTACCCTACATATGCATTATTTTGTTGATGATGTTCAAGGATATTTTAGGCATATTTTTCTTGGTGACGATGAGCCTTGCAACATAGTTGGAAAATTTATGTTCAGTTAAGATGCGAAATGAGAATACATGGCTATTGAAGGATGTC
This sequence comes from Taxus wallichiana var. yunnanensis, assembly GCA_018340775.1. Lineage (NCBI taxonomy): Eukaryota > Viridiplantae > Streptophyta > Pinopsida > Cupressales > Taxaceae > Taxus > Taxus wallichiana. Next base: position 19,937,450 of record CM031235.1, on the reverse strand, counting down.
GGACATGTGCCTACATTAAGAAGAAATTTGATATCAGTAGGGTAGTTAGGAAGTGATGGTTGTACTATGATATTTATAACAAACTCTTGGAAGGTTACCAAGGGTGCTCTTGTGGTGGAAAGAGATAAGAAGGTTGGAACCTTGTATTGAACTATTGATAGCTCTAATGTTTGTAATCTTGTGGCTTCATAAGTAGATACAACATTGTGGCACTATAGGCTCGAGTAATATGAGCCATAAGGGCATGGAGATCATAAAGAAGGATTTTCCTAGATTTCTACAGAACAAGTTTGGAGTTTTGTGAGAACTACATATATGGGAAAAAGAAGTGAGTAAGGTTTCTCAAGGTTGGACCTATGAAGAAAGAGATTAAGTTGGAGCTAGTACATTCTGATGTATGGGGGTCGGCTCAGGTATCATCTCTTGGGGGCTCAAATTATTATGTTACTTTTATCGATAATGTAACAAGGAAAGTTTGGGTATATTGTATTAGAAATAAATATGATGTATTTGATACTTTTATTAAATGGAAAGCTTTGGTAGAGAATGAAACAAGTATTAAGCTAAAATTTCTCAAGTGAGATAATGGAGGGGAGTATTGCAGTATTGAGTTTGATTATTATTGTTCTAAGAATGAAATCCATAGGAAAAGATGGTTCCAGAACTCCGTGCAGAAATTTGGTGTCGAAAGGATGAACATAATAATAATGGAATGTTCTAGGAACATGAGGTTACATGCAGGACTACTTTATTTTTGGTCAAAAGCGGTGAGCACAATTGTGTACTTGATAAATAGAGGACCCTCAAGTTCCTTGGATGGAGGCATACCTAAGGAGGCTTGGTATGGTAAGAAAGTTTATTATTCATTTCTTAGAGTCTTTGGATGTGAGGTGTTTGTCCATATAGACAAGGATGATAAGACCAAGCTAGAGACTAAATAAAAAAATCACTTTCATTGGTTATGGTGGTGATGAATTTGGATTTAAATGTTGGAGTATTAAGGACAATAAAATCATTTGATCTAGGGATGTGGTCTTTAATGATAAAGTCATGTATAAGAAATGCTATTACAAAAACATGCAAGAATTTACTAAATAATATGTAGTGGTAGAGGATCTTATGGATGGGAAAGTGACACATGAATCAGTTCAGGAACCTACTCAACATGAACCCCAAACTCCTATATTAAGGAGGTCTTCTAGGGTAAGAAGAGAACCTGAACATTTTTCTCCTTCTCTTTATTATTTATTACTCACTGACAATGGAGAGCTAGAGATATTTGATGAAGCAATGCAAGTAGATGCCAGAAAAGAAGTGGAGCAAGCCATGGATGAGGAGCATCAGAGCTCTCATGGAGAACCAGACTTGGGATTTGGTGAAGCTACCCGAAGGAAAAGAGTATTGTAGAACAAGTGGGTGTACAAAGTTAAAGAGGAATGAGGCAAGAAAAGATACAGGCCCGAGTTGGTGGTCAAGGGTTTGCACCTAAAAAAGGGATATATTTTTATGATATTTTTTCTCCCGTAGAAAAATGAATTCTATTAGAACTGTTCTTGGAATAGTGGCGGTAGAAGACTCACACTTAGAACATCTAGATGTAAATATTACATTTCTCCATGGTGATTTGGAGGAGGATCTATATATGCAATAGCCAAAGGGTTATGAGGTCAAAGGTAAAGAGGAGATGGTGTGCAAACTTAAGAAGAGCTTGTATGGCGTGAAATAAGCTCCAAGTCGGTGGTTTAATAAATTTGATAGCTTCATGATAGAGAAAGGTTATATTAGATGTCATTCGATCATTGAGTGTATAAAAATAAATTTTAAGTTGGTAGTTATATTATCTTGTGCTTTTATGTGGATGACATGTTGGTTGTAGGAAATAAAAGTACTCAAGAAGTAGCTAAATGACTCCTTTTCTATGAAGGATTTGGGTACAACCAAACAAATCCTTGATATGAGAGGTATCTCAAGATAGGGAGGAACAGAAGTGACTTTATCTCAAGAAGAGTACATTAAGAAGGTCTTGGAGATGTTTAATATGCGGGATGCTAAACCGGATGTGACTCCTTTGACAAGCCATTTCAATTTATCAAAGGAGTAGTGTCCGAGACAGAGAAGGAGAGAAACCATATGTCCAAGGTATCTTACTCATCGGTGGTTGGCGAGTTTGATGTATGCCATGGTGTGTACTAGGCCTAATATTACCCATGTAGTGGGAGTTGTGAGTAGATTTATGAGTGATCCAAGTAAAGAGCATTGTCAGGAAAGTAAATTGGATCCTTCGTTATTTGAGAGGGACCATGCGAGACACTTTTGTGCTACAATGGATCGAGACACTACTTTGTGTGGTTATTTAGATTCGAGATATGGTGGAGATGTAGATAATAGGAAGAGCATGACATGTTATATTTTACACTTGTAGGTGGGACAACAAAGTGAGTTGGATTTCACGACTACATAAGTTGGTGGTTTTGTCAACCATGGAGGCGGAGGCAAGAAAAGAGATGATTTGGTTACAACAATTTATTGAGGAGTTGGGGCATAAGAAGGAGGAAGGGAAGCTGCATAGTGATAGCCAAAGTACTATACACCTAGATAAGAACTCTATTTTACCCTCTAGGACAAAGTATATATAACTTAGGTACCATTTCATCTTGACATCTTTGGAGGAAGAGAAGTTAAAGTTGGAAAAGATTCATACCAATCGAATCCTGGGAGACATGATGAACAAGGTGGTCACAAGGGAGAAACTAAAGCTATGTTCAGCGTTGGTTGGTCTTCATGGATGACAGTGAAGGGTTAAGAAGCTTTCTTAGATGAAAACTAGTCTCCAAGTAGGAGATTGTTATGTTGTGGAGTCTATTTTCATGTGTGAAAGTTTTGAAGATTATACACTAAGAGTCTTGTACACTTTCCATAGTTGTCTCGATGGGGTTTGGGGTTGGGTAGGCCAAGAATTTTTTTGTCCTTGAAAAATGTGCCCGATATTTTGGAAATGTGCTCTTCTCATATGGGCAGGATTTTTGACCCATAGGTTTATGGGATGGTTTTGGTCCATGGTTTTTATACCCATGGTATTTTAAAACTTCTTAAGTAGTTGTATACTTATGTGGTTTTGTGCATATGGTAGGGTTGATGTAACATTGTAGATGTGTGTGAGTTCAAGTGTGAATTATGTAGATTTTGTTGAACATAGATCCAAACAGATTTGAGTATTATATTGAGAGATAGGTGGCTTGTAATAAAATCTAAACTAGTGATTCTTAGTGGACGTAGCTCAAATTGGGTGAACCATGTTAAATACTATCTCTTTGTGTTGTGTTCTTTTTATTCTGTACTTTTATTTTCAGATCTGTAATATTTTATGCATATTAGTTTCTACTATTGCGATTCTGTGAGGGATTATTCCACATATTTTATCCCTTATTTCCTAACAGTATTTTATTTCCTTTTAACTTGATGCATCCATCTTGTTCGATTCGATTAAACTCCTTCATATGTGAAGGTATTTGATTTATGATAACCATCTTTGTTACCTTCACAATATAATTGGCTGAAATTATTATTCAATTTGATAAATGAAATGAGGTGTTTATCATCATTGAACACTTGCTAGTTATCCACATTGTCCGGAACACTGGGCCCAAATATCATCTCAATAATGACCTTGTCTTGAGTAAAGTTTGGATGAGGGATGGATGAAAACTCTGTCAGAAACCTAGCCCAATCATCAAGGCAAGGAGCTTGAAAAAAAAGTGTCAACATCAACTGAGAAAGTGTCAAAGAACTCAATTGAATCCCATACCTTGTTCCATTAATGCTTTAGCATTTCATTGTTTACTTGAAATGAACCCCAAACCTTCTCAACTATGAGTTGTGCATCTCCTTATGCATGAAGGTTATTTATTCACATCACCTTTGATGTTGCTATACCAAAAGGAAAGCCTCATACTCAACAATGTTGTTAGTATTGGAAAATTGTAATTTGTATGAAAATGGATTGAGCTTTCCATTGGATGACACAAGGAGTACTCTGCTCAAAACTTATTGTAGAAAAAAATTACATCAAACTCAAGTGTCCATATATCATTAGAATCATCTTGAATAACTTTAGGAGAATTTAATTCTAATCTATACATGACCATGTAATTCTCGTGTCCAATATCTTCACATAAAGTTTGGGCTTTAGGATCATCAATTTTCTAGACAATATATGATGCTTTCCTCTCGATAACAATTTATTCATATCTCCTTTCACTAGGATCGCAGTATGTGATACCAATCCATTTGAATCTCACCTCCTACATCTTTACAAAAATTATGATTAAGAGCATCCCATAAGACAAAGGTATGTCAGATACAAGGATAGTGGCTTTGAATCATTTTTCAGGAAAAGCGACAAAAGCCACTTGAGCATATTTTATTCTTCATAAAAAGGGTACATCCTTAGTCACCATGGAATAAAATGAACCAAATGTTTGAGTTAATATGAGGTCTATTGCATGGGAAACTTGTGTGGACATTACATTATCCGATGCTCGAAAATTAATGACATAATTGCTTAGCTTATGCCGCCCGAGGCTATTATCAAAGTTACATAAAAAGGTTTAATCTTTTCGAATGTATTAGGTGTGGAAGCCATTATAATTTATGGAGAGGGAGATTTGGGAGCAAGAAAAATTCCTTTATAAGAAAGAGAATCTTGTTTATCCTTATCATTCACAAACTTGAAAACTTAAGCAAAATCCTTAGGGTGAATTTGATAAAATTCAACTTCGAGATCTAAATCTTAGTCTTATTTATATAATCAATAATGTCAAAATACCTGAAGAGGAAGCATTTTCTGGTTTGATACAAAATGATTCTTTAGTATATAAACTTTTGGAATTATACTTGGTTAAGGTATAATAGTTGAAGAGTAAGGAGAATTGGTAAGTGTAGTGGTACTTACTATTTTGGTAGCAAAAGGAATAGGTAATACTCTCTTGGAAACAACAAGGATAACAAATTAGGAATTCCTTTTATTTTTACTTATTATCTAGTTGAACAATGTATTTTTCTTGTTAATTTGTTACCTAGTCATAATAACATAGGATTCACTATTCATCTTCGTTATTACTTCATCAAAATCTTCTTATTCATATTTATAAACAACATATCTGATTTAGGAGTCTTTGGATTCATCATTGGATTTTTCAGATCTTCTTTATCTTCTTTGAGTTCTTTAGTCATGGTCTCATCATCCTCTTCCTCTTCTACTTCACATGTTGCATTAACTAAAACCTTCACCGGAGGATCTTTAATGACAAGCTTAGGTTGAGCAACAAAGAAGAAGATTTCTTGGCTAGAAATTCTTCCTAGGAATATCCTTAATATATGGAATATTATGAGAAATTTTATTTTTGATATAAATTAGATTGTTAGCTAAATTTTGAACTAACTAATCAAAATTTGATGGACCTGAAGTGGAATCTTTGGGTTTAGATGGTTATTTCTTCAATTTACTCGACATGATAAGATCATCTTCAACACTTATGGACAAATCTTGGTCTTGTTCCAAATTTGGTAATCATACACTTCTCAATGTAAATATTAGCTTAGAGAGTTGAGCATTGACGAATAAATATTTTAAAAATTTAGGAAAATTTCTACGAGAAACTAGGATTTTTGAACCAATCTATTGAATTTTTCTATGAAATCCCTTATCGGATCATAGGTATCCTTCTTCATCCGAGATATTTAGGCCAAGATTGCATGTGAGTCTTCTATTGTTTAAACCTTGCCTCATATTTAGTTTTCATCGTGTCTCGGTTAGTGATACTACTAGGTAGAAGATGATAAAACCATTCAACATCATTTTCTGTAAACTTTCCACAAATAGCTTGGCAAATACATCCTCATGTGCAACTCAGGGACCCCACATGTAACAAATAAAGATGTGATATGTTCATATAAATGAACCTTTCCATCTCCCCAAATTTCAAAAAGTTCTTTTGGCTTCCTTGGACAAGTCATGGAGGAGTTGTGTAAGGGATAGAGGCCCATATTCTATCCATGTGGTACATGTGCATCCATTCTATAAAAAATAGTTTGTAAAGGAAAAATAACGTTTGCTAGAATCAAATATTGAGTATTCCCACTTACTTTTGAAAATGAGTTAAGTCTTATATTTATTGGAGGTGTGCTTGTTTAACCTCTTACGTATTCCTTTCTTGTCTAGAGATATTTCTTCAAAACCTCAAAATGATAATTGAAAAGCACGTTGTTATTGCAACTTAAAAGAATGATTTTAAACACCTCGAGCCTTCTAACCTTGAGTGTATCTCCATTCATTCAGTTTGATAAAGTCTCTATATTTATTATTGGGAAATATATTCAATGGGTGTCACAACACGTGCCCCATAGTGCAAACTTTGGTTAGAAAATTTGTTATTGAGGATAATCAACAGTTCAAGGGGGCAACAAACCCTCTTGTTTGATGGGGAGGTTCTCTTATTCATCCAAAATTTGAATCTCTAAATATTTACAAATATACAAACTAATATAACTCTTGATGGGGATATTGGTGATCATAAATGGATTTATAGTTCTCAATATAGAATATAAGTGAAGAAAATGGAATGGAAGGATTAAACCATTAACACTAGGGTAAGACAAGTTGATCAGAGAAACACAATTACAACTAACCAACTAATCAAAGATAATCTAATCCTCCTTGGTTTTCCAATATTACTAGCTCTCCCGATAAGTGTCGCTCGATGAGCGTCTGAAAGGAGAAAAGCGTAACCGTATAAGTGAAGGAAGAACAAGCAACACTTTCAAATAAGAACATTGCAGAATATTATCCTACTCACACATGCAAATAGAACTAAAGAGAATGTGTGTTTACATAAATGAAAAATCCATGACACATATAATGTAGATTGAATAAAATCTTAACATGTTTTACTCCATGAATCATAACACAAAGTTTCATATTTCATATAAAACAAACATCACATTCATAAGATTAAAGGAGAGAAATGGGTAGAACTAGAATGGAGAAAAGAGGGTTTTCTTTTGTATTGCTCAAAATCTATATCGTTAAATTGAGATGCACCAATATCCAACCCCTTTTACAAATGAAATGAGGCCTTATATAGGCTAAGGGGAGGATGTAACTACCTTTTCTGACTAATCTTCTCCTTAATTAAGTGTTAACCACTTAATTACATAAGTTGGCTTTATTTTACAATTTTGAATTTATAATAAAGCCAACTTCAAAATAGAATAATTAGAAGCCTTTATGAGCAAGAAAATGAATGAAAAATAGGAACAGTTGAGGTCATTACTTGAGCTTGAGCATGTGAATCTGGAACATCATTACTACAATTGGTATATCTTTGACTTTAGGAACAATATTGTTTGCAAGAGTAGTTAACTAGCTTCCAATGGTATACTCCATTTCCTTGGAAATTCCACCATTTTGCACAATTCCTTTTGTTACTTCTATCAAAACATCGTTAAGTTCATAAAGTTATTCCATCTTGTCCTTGTTGATTGAATCTTCTTTGAATAAATCTTCCTTGATGAGTGATTTGAATTTTTCTTTGATTTTATCAGTTAGATTCTTCTCAGATGAATTATCCTTGAAGAGTTAGCAATAAAGAGCTTGCAAATCTACAAATATTTCATCTTTGAATGATTCACCCTTCTAGACCACAGTCTTGAAATTGGTTACAACTTCTTCTAGAACATTTATCCTCCACTCCACACTGAGGGTCCAAGTTCTCGATAAGTTGTTATTTGAATTATAAAAAAATTTCTCGTAGAGAAGGATTATCTCATCTATTGAGCTCATGATTTGAATATCTTTCATGCAATATTCCAAAATCTTGAGTTCATTTCAAATAGTATTAATGCCTAGATTTATTTTTTCCTCATCCGATGTGATACTATCATATGTCCTACATGCCTCATTAGTGAATTACATGCCTAAACTAGAATGCCTTCAACCCAGGTCTCAAAATCCTTACCAAATGAAACATTTTTTTGAATCTTAGTGCTTTCTTTGACATCAATTTGATAGTAGTAATAGTGGGTGGAATTTTAGAGAGAGGAGTAGGATTAAGAGGAGTCTTATCCGATGAGAGGAAAGAATTGATGAAATTATCAATATTTCACACATGTTCTCCAATTTTTCTTGAGCTTTTTTTTTTATTGACTCTCTCAATGACCTTAGAGACAATTTCTTTAAGGTTATGCACTTCACCCTCAAGATTTGATTCTCCCAATGAGATTCTAGTGAGCTCTAGATAAGAAATGGATACATATTTCTTATTTTTACCCCCCTTTGGTTTAGCAATCTGCAATAATTGTTGTACTTTTGAATCAAAAACCATATGGGAATTTTTCATGGCTTTCTTTGGAGGAGGAGGATATATGCCAAGAAGAGAAACCACAACATCATATTTAGGGACCACAATTTGAGATTTTGATTTCCTTTTCTTGTTGTCAATCATGGGTTGGACCCATGTGAAGGAATATCTATAAGAAACTACTATAGGAGGAAATTCAAGGACAACCTAGGAACTTGGAGGATGAAAAGATGAGCCTCAATAGTGGAAGTTATAATGGAAGAAGAGGTAGGTCTTATAACCTCTAACTTAGGCCTCAAAACCTATATTTTCCCCGAGTATGGTTTAGTTATCTCAACATCATCTTCTTATTCACTCTCTTCACCTTATTTTTATCTTGTTTCTCCTCATCCATTTTTTTTTCAGTAGGATGTGATGTCTATTTAGGGGTAGATTCACCAACCATTTCTTGATATTTCTCTTGTTCCACTCATTTTTGAAGCATTTCTACTTTCTTTTCAGCCTCTTTTGATTTATCTTTCTTTATATATACTTTAGTTCCTGAGTCTAATGGGGAAGAGGAATGATTTTGTTGAGTTGGGACATCCTTTTGGGAAGTGAAAACCTCCTCGGAAGAAGATGTCTTTTGAGATTCTTTGAATTCCTTCATTTTCCTATTGAACCAATATCATGTTCTCATGAGTACTAGATTATTCGATCATCGGGTTGTCATTCTATAGGAGTAATATATTTTTAAGGCGTGGTTCAAAAAGTGGAATAATATCAATGCTACCTCCAAGAATTGGCTCAAAGCTTTGATTTTGTTCACACTCCTCAAGCCGAGAAGGTTGTGCATGCAGTGACACGGTATAGTAAGGAGCTCAAAGGGATATAGATATTTCTAGAAGAACTCTCCAAGATCCCATCTGAAATCGAGTCTCCATTAGCAAGTGCATCATCTTCATCTCTATAGTTATATCCTCTCTTTTATCTCTTCCCCACCCCTTCCTATCTTCTTTCATGTTATAATTCTTCTATGGGGGTTTAATTTTCACTTTTGTATTATTCATTAAAATGTGATCTATAGTTGTAATTTGTAATGAGTTTCCTCAAATTAATGAAAAGGGACTCAATTTATTTCCTAGGAATGTGAAAGGTCACATGTTGTAAAGGTTAGCAAAAATTCATGTGGGGGTAGGCGAAGAGTCATTTTGAAAAACTATATATTGTAATGACTTCCTCATTTCAATGGGTTGTTAATTTTGTAAGTTCATGAGTAGATAGCTACAAAGAACAAGAAAAGATATCACTTATTTTATTTCCTTTCCATATGTTTCATCTCTCTCCCATTTTACGCCTTTGTGAACATGTCACTCTTGTAAAAATAAGAATATTGTAAAAGATTTTGATGAATGAATGAATGATATTTTATGTTCATGGTTCATTTTGTCTTTTCATAACTATAAAAGTTATTTTTCCTTCCAATTTTGTGTTGATAAAATTTGGTTAATACTTGTAAGAATCTTATTTATCATACTTTTGATATCAACCCCTCTCTCTAAATTCTCACCCCCATTAGATCACCTTCCTTTCAAATTCTTCCCTTGCACGAGTGCAAGCAAGAATTTTATATAGGTAAAATGGAGTGTACTGGTGGATCCTTGACCTATTGGCCAACTACATAGTTTTTCAATTTTCATAAAATAAAAAATGATCCTCCTCTTTTCCAAGTAGGATGGAATTAGTCTAGAGTGTCGGTGAAAATAAATTAATTTTCCTAGTGATAAATTATTTTACCGACAATTTTTGGCACCAATTGTGGGGTGAAATTTTTTGTATCTTCACCACATCAAAACCAAAAAAATCCTAAAAATTAAATAGCTGAAAAATAAAATAAAATCAGATATTGAAATCCACAAGAACCCTCATGTATGCTCAACCTTTTTCCCTTCATGGCTATTCCTGGAAATCCTCTGGTATTGCATCATAATCTCGTGTTTTGTTAAGATAATAAAGAGGACCTATCAAATGATCTAAGAAAATTCATTGGAATAATAGATAAATCTTTAATTAATACCACCATGCTTCAAGAATCATGTACCTTGACAAAGAACATGTACAAGACATACGATGTGCGATACAAGTTCAAAATCAGCAGAGAGAGCCTAGAATAATTTTGTTTGAATTATGCATTCAAGCTGGAAGAAAGATGGTATACAAGATCCTCAAGAGCTAGTGGTGTGACCGATCCTAATTTTGAAGAACAATTACAAGTTAATTTCAGAATTCCTATCAATCAAATTACAAGGAGAATAGATCAACAATACTTCCCTAAATTTGATCCAACCTTGCCTCTTGAGTAAAGTTGTAGTTGAACCATTGAACTACATCCATCCACAAGAAGAAGTTGTGGAAGAATTTGTTGAAATATTCAAAGAATAAGAAGAAGAAGAAACTTAAAATAGGAACCACTAATGGATCAAAAAGCATTATTTCCTCGGGGACAAAACACGGGTCCATTATCTCTCAATACGTATTTTCACAATTTTCCTAGAGGGTCATGAAAGAAAATTTCCAAGTTCTATGGTGATGGAAAGAAGCACCTGGATGACCACATTACATATTTCATAACTTCTTGTGGGGTGTTAGGTGTTGGTTATGAAGATGTGGCGATTCATTTTTTTATAATCTCTGTAAGATGTGATCGCAAGCTAGTTCTACCATTTTCCAAGGAGGTCTATAACTAAATGGAACGATATGAATACCAAGTTTGAATCTAGGTTCAAACCTGTAGAATATTCTTGTGACTTTCTAGCTCAATGGTATCAATTGAAGAAAGAACCATATGAACTCATGAGATATTTTGTTTCCGAATTCAATCAAATGCTTTACAAAATCCCTAAAGTTTCCCACCTACAAAGGACAATAATTCGATATTTTTCAAAAATTCCCAGCTTCCTAAGGTAAGTTTCATGTTGATAAGAACTCAACCAAATGATTTGGATGAGGCATAAAGGATTGCTGTTGAAGTGGAAGATGACTTGATCATGTTAGGAAAGATAAAAAAAGCTTTGAACAAGGAGAAAGGAAAATTTTTAAATGCAAGAAAATGGAATCATTAGTGAATAAATCGGCTAATGATGTTCTCTCCCTTAAGAAGTAGTTGGCTCAAGATTCCATAAATAGAGATTCTCCTAAGAGGCACTTTCGAAATAAGAAAAGAATTTTTCGCCACCCCGAGACTTTCTCTTGAAGCATCTCCAATAAATGTAGTCTGCAATGATGAGGAGGAAGAAGAAGAAATTGAATAAATAGAGGAAGAAAATGAGGATGGTAACATTCTTGAGATTGAATAAGTAGAAGATGAGGTACAAGTTAATTTCATTGAGTATTCTTCAAGAGAATATGATGATGATGAAGATGCACCCAACTTCTTGTGTCATATTCACCCGCTCTCAATCCTAAAAAAGGAGATTCTTCCTTTGCTGCTAAAAGTAAGAAGAAAGAGGATCCTCAGGTTGCGACTCTACAAAATAAGATAATTAACAAAGGATCTCCACTTCCACCTTTTATGGAGTCCACGAAATAGAATCCAAACCTAGTAGTGGTAAGTAAGAAATCATCTACTATGTTAAGTAATTCTCCTATTACGTATCATATTTCTAATTATGCTTATACAAAGGCTTTCCCTTCCAATATTTCAAATGTTCCTATAAAATCAGCCACAATATCACAACCAACTACTCTCATTGCTAAAATTGTCTCAACTTCAAAGCAATACCTTATCCCCTATCGAAGCATCTACTTCTTGGGAGTACAAACATCGTCTCCTTTTTCTTTGTTTCATATCATCGAGCATGTGAATAAGTATAAAGTTCAGATTTTTGAATTTGAATTCTTACAAACACGTCTGGAGTAATTTGAAAGACTTGTCTGCTACATAAAGGGTGATATTTCGAAGCCCAATGTTGTAATCTCTAATTCCAAAGGAATATTTCTAACACCTCCTACCCCTCCATCAAAAAACATGTTTTCCTTGAGTACATCCAAAACTCATAAAGTTGATTCATTTTACCTTTCTCTCCTTATCAAAGGCCACCAATGGAACAATTTCATAATTGATTTGGGAGATTTAGATAATGTAATGCCAATAAAAGTTACTAACTCTCTTGGCATGATATTGAAACAAGTAACTGGATCTTGTTATTCCATGGAGTCTAAATAAGTTCCATTGGTAGGGAGAATCAAATATGCACAAGTAACTCTCGCCAACTTCCCGGACAAGAAAGTTTTGTTGACCATCTTGGTAGCAGACATCCCAACATCTTTTGGAATGTTGTTAAGTAGAAGTTTTTGTAGAGACTTAGGAGGTGAGATACAAATGGATTGGTCCTCAACAACCATTCTAGTAATAGGGAGATGAAGAATTTGTTTCCCATGAGAAATATGAAGTACACTATACAAAATTTAGAGGATCCAAAGGATGATATATTGTTTCAAGATAGTGGACTTGGAAACTACTTCTTGACTTCTAAAGATATGATAACTTTCCTTTTCTCACGTAGGATGAAGAAGATCAATTGTGGAAAATGGAGTTAAATGGAAGCCATTCCAGTGCCGGCTCTAGAGCATGTGTTGTGTTAACTTCTCCATCGGTGAGTTTCTTCCTTTTTCCTATAAATTACAATTTGAAAACACTAATAATAATGCAGAATATGAATCTCTCCTTCTAGGGATGGATGTAGTTGAATCTATGGGTATTAAGAAGTTGAAATGTCTTGGTGATGATGAAGTGATTGTCAAACAAGTTAGAAACCAATATCAAGTCAAGAATCCAAGGCTTAAGCATTACAAGAACAGAGTATGGGATTGCATCGATTCTTTTGATGTTTTTTCAATTTAAGCTATTCCCCGTGAGAAAAATGTGAAATTTTATTCTCTTATAGTCTCAACTTTGTTAATGACCCCTCACCCATATTTTAGCAAGAACAAAGCAACTGTTGATTTGGTGTTTAGGACAAGCGTACTAGATAATGTTAAATCATGACAGGTGTTCAATGACAACATTCATCTTCTCTCTTTCTTGAACAAAGAGATAACATTAAAAAATGAATAAATAAGTGTAGGAGTCCCATCTAGATGGAGAGATAGATGGAGAATGTTTACCATGGAACAATATTCTAAAAGTCCTCATGTCTCTTGAAGACTTGTTTGATAAGCATGATAGGTTTATCAAGGAAAAATCAAAAGAATCCTCTCGGTGTCTTTGTTGAATTTGAAAAGATAACATTGGTACCCCAAAAATCAGGTGAGAATGGTTAATATTGGAAAGTGTTGCTTGCACGGAGGAGAAAAGAAGCTTTTGTCTCATTGTTGAGGAGATACTCGATGTATTGTCTTATTCATATGATGAGCTCAAATCATTCAATTTGAAGGAGATGCATCACTTTGTACCACTATAGGCCAAATCTAAGCCTTTTAGGTAGAAAAATGGCCATATAACCCTAAGATTATTGATACAATCAAAGAAGAGGTTTTGAAAATATTGAATGTAAGAATCATTTTCCCTATTCACCACTCCATGTGGGTGGCTAATATTGTTCCAATGTGGAATAAGAATGAAAATAAGGATTTGTTTAAAATTCCATAATTTAAACCAGGATTCATGAAAAGAAAACTGCACACTTCCTATCATGGATCATATCATTCATGAAGTCACTCGGTCTAAGGTTTCTTTCATTTCTTGATGGCTTCTCCAGATATAACCAAGTTGAGGTAACATATGAATATAGACACAAAACAACTTTCACAACTCCATGGGGAACATTTTCTTATAGAAAAATGCCATTTGGCCTCATTAATGTTGGAGTAACATTTTAAAGGGTAATGGATCTTGACTTCAAATATCTCAAGTATTGAATTGTCATTTACCTTGGATGACCACTTAGTCTTCTCCAAAGGTGGGGAGATCATTTGAGACATCTAGAACAAGTGTTGATTAGGTACCGACAATACAAGATTTTCCTAAACCCTAAAAAGTGTATCTTTAGTGTTACTAAAGGGAAACTCCTTGCTCACATCATGAATAAGGAAGGATCCAAAATTGATCATGAGAGGATTAAATCAATTCAAGGACTCTCCCACCATGAGTTAGGAAAAATTCCATTATTTATTCGACAATGTAAAACTTCCTTCATCACTTTGTTCGGATTTTACTTGAATTGACAAATCACATTACTAGCATGATGAAGCCTCAAACAAGTTTTAGGTGGAATAAGGAAGGAAAGGAGGCATTTGATGCAATCAAGGAAGTAATTGCTAAGGATCCTACTCTAGTATGCCCTAACTTTGACAAAGATTTCATTTTATACTACTATACTTGAAACATAATATCTCGACCATCTTAGTTCATAAGAATGATGATGGTATTAAAGAAATTATTTCCTTTATGAGATGAAAATTGAAAGATCATGAGCTGGAGTATAATTAAATAGAGAATCATGCATATGTCATGGTCAAAGAAGTTAATAATTTCATGTTCTACATTCTCAACTCCCACATTGTGGTGATGGTTCTGGGTTGTGATAAAATCAATCCTAACTCAACAAGATCTAGGAGCTAAGAGAGGAAATTGGGTGGCCAAGATCTAGGAGTATGACTTGGATATCCAACCTTCAAATCTGGTCCAAGGAAATGGTTTGTGCAAGTTAATGGTTAAATATGAGTCTCTCATGACTTAGAATGAAGAAAAGGAGTGTCAATGCTATGGATGCGTAAGTAAGGACTTGCCCAAGTTATTTTTGTAAACACCACCAATGAGTGGTATTTTGATATTGCATACTTTATCACTTATGGTGAGTTCAACACATCTTGAATATAAGAAAAAATAGACTCTCAAGTTGAGATAAGTCAAGTATGTCATCTAAAATCATGTGTTATACAAGAGAGGAATTGATGGATGTTTCTTAGGTGTGTTGATAAAGAGAAATAAGAAAAGTTGTTGAAAGCTTACCATGACCAAGATTGTGGTGGACATTTCTTCACCACGGTGATTACTTAAAATATCCTCCGTGGTAGGTATTATTGGCCTACATTGTTTACAAATGCTCAAAATGGGTTTCCAAGTGTGACCCTTGTCAAAAATTCATAGGAAGACCATAGATTTCATTGTTTTCTCAATCCTTTCACTTGAGTATAGTTTCATGCCTACATATTCATAGCCATAGAATACTTCACCAAATGGGTGGAGGCCATCTCGGTCAAACAAGATAATATTAAAATGGTATGTAACTTCATCAAAGATAACATCATCGTTTGTTTTGGAATTCCTCAAAAGGTGGTGGTTGATAATGCAACATATTTTTCATCAATGGAGTTGACCGAGTTTTTTTATGGTTATGGAATCTCACTTTCACATGCATCAGACTATTACCCACAAGGGAATGATCAGGATGAATCCAACAACAAGAATATTGTAAATTTTTTGTGTAAGTTGGTGGATCAAAATCAAAGGAATTGGCATAAAAAGCTTTATGATGCATTGTGGGTGGACATAATCACTCTGAAAAAGTCAATTGGTATGTCACCATTCCATTTTCTCTATGGAATAAATGTCAATATTTATATCATGGTTGAATTTCCTACTCTTTAATTGGTTATGGTAGTTGAAGATGGCCAATTCCATGATTCTCTGGATAAGATAATATTGTATCTTGAGAAACTCGGTGAAGACAAGTTGAAGGTGGTTGATCAAATCAAGGAACATCAGTTGAAAGTGAAGAAGATTTTTGATAAAAAGGCTAAGGAAAGATATTTTCAAATTGGTGATCTTGTCTTATTATGGGATAAAAGGAGATATCTAAAAGGAAATCATAGAAAGTTCAACTCTTTATGGCTAGGACCATTCCAGATCCAAGAAGATTGTGGAGAAAATACTTTCTATCTCTCATATCTGGATGGTACCTATTTGGAATTGCCTCGTAGTGGGAAATACTTGAAATTGTATAAATAATGAAAGCAAGTCACCCCATGCATGTACCATAGGTGAATTTAGGTTGTGTGTTTCCCTTTCCCATTATGTGTGTTTTCCCTTTCCAGTGTGGTGTGTTTCCTTTTTTGTGTGTGTGTGCATTTGTTCATTCATATCTATTTCTTGTAATAAGACTTTGTATAGCCCAATGGATAAGGCATTGGTCCACATTGTATATTGAGATTTTGGAGTTCATGTTTATCTTGTCCTCACTCCATTTGATCCATAACAGGTCCCTAAGTGAGATCCAACTATTATCAAGTGTTTTTACAAGGTAGAAATTCAAACTTGAAACATGACAACTTAACCCTAGTGTCAAAAAATTTGCTTGAAAACCCTCCTAAACACCTCTTTGGATTAATCTTCCCTCTTTTTCATGCCTATCTTAATATTTTAGGTCCTCATATGTATTGTAAAACTTTCCTAAGTGTTTGAAAAATTGTGATAAGGTCATTCAGTTCTTTCAATGGTGAAATATCTGGTAAGCCTAGAAAGGTTGTTTTTAGCCTTTTCTACACAAGTGTGCATCCTTCTGGACTGATCGGAAAGCCAAAAATAATTTGGGAGTGTTGTTTGAGATTTTTTAGAGTAAAGTAAATTATGTAGGCTGATTTAGGAAGATTTAGAAAAGTTTTGTAGGTTTAGGGATAGTTGCAGTGAAAGCGGGTTTTTCAGGGTTAAGGAGCTTGCAAACTAAAATGGTACTGAACTTCAACAGGGAATTTTAGGAGTTTTGTAGTGATTTGGAAAGAAAACAAGTATTCATTAGAAATATTGAAGAGACTTATTTATTATGGAACCTTAAAATATTTCACAAGACATGATCACTTCTCGGAACAACTCAATTTGTGTAGACATGCCTGTTGTCTCCGAGAAAAAGGAGCAATTTCAAGGTGTTTTAGGAATAATTGGAAGCTTGAGACCCATCCCATTGATCTTGGAAGTATTTTGAGATCAAATTAAAATAATATTTCATAAAAAAATGACATCCTAGAGCTCGACAACTTTGTTTTCAAGCTCTCAGCGAGGACACTTGTCACCTCTTGGTTAAGGTGCATTTTTCTCCCTCATATCCCTGTCCCAAAGGGACATAGGGGAAAATAAAAATTTTCCCACCCCAAATTTTCCTCTAGGTTCCTCACATGACCCTGTTAAGCACTTTGGGCTTATTTTACCCTATTCCTCTGCCCCTCCCGTCGTCATGTGTAATGAATTTGTGCCACTTTTCATCACCAAGTTAGGGTGAACTATTCTTTCCCTCTTTTCCTATCCCAAGGGGATAGAAGGGACAATAAAATGTACCCCCACTCTATCTTTGGCTTTGGTTTTCATTTGATCAAATTTGAGCTCCGCAGTGCTTTAAGCAAGCCTTCCCTCACACTCCTCGCTCGACCTCACTACTTATCATCACCACATGAGGGTGCATTTTTATGTCCCTCCATATCCTTATCCCAAGGGGAAAGGGGAAAAAAATTCTCCACTCCATCCATTTTCATGATTCTCCATGTGACCCTATTTTTTCCCTTCGATGCTTAAGTGTTAGTTTTCCTCCTTCCCTCATCGAGCAATCATGCAATGCCAATTGTCAATCCCACATGAGGGTGCATTTTCCTATCCCTACCATCCATATCCCAAGGGGATAGAGGGGAAAATAAAATGTTTCCCCATAACATGAAGTTTGAAAACCTAAAAAATAAACTAACTACTGTTACTTGCTACTACCCTCTTCTACCTCAATGAACACCAAAAGCACTACCTTGTGAAGCTTTAAAACATAAAATAAATTCTACCCTCCTCATTTTTCACAAGATGACCATGTTTTTGAGAAAAAAAATCCATAAACTTGTGTTTTTACCAGAAAATCTATCAAAATTTCTCAAGGTTGCCTTATACACCAAAACTATGAAAAACTCATATCTTTTAAACATGTAAATGGATTCAAATGAAATTTTCTTAGTTACTCTTCATCCTAGGAACCTTAAAAGGCTTATAAAAAAAAGTATATGATGCCCTAATTTTTTTAATGGTAAAAAACCCTAGTTTCATTCCCTAGATGATGCCTTTTCAGTTCCAAGCATTCTAGTGGGTGGGATCGAGGTGAAATTTGGAGCACGAGTCTCAAAGCATGCTTTGAAACAAGTGAAGGAATTTTCATTGCAATCAAATATGGATAAGTGTTATTTCTAAAAAAGTAAGTATTTAATGCCCTCACTTAAAAAAATATCAACTTACCTAAAATAGTAAGTCCTCTCATATCAATGCACTCATAGAACAATGAAGATGACAAACTAGACTTTTTCCAAAAAAAAAAAAAAGAAAACAAAAAAGCAAAAAACAACTTTCCAAAAATTTCAAAACTATCAAAAATCACAAAGAAATATTAGTGAATTTATTATTAGCATTTTGAGGTTTTATGAAAAGTGAATTCAGGGAAAAAAGCACCTTTTCCCAAAATAGCAACTCATGAGCCCTAAGCTACTAAAAATAAAGTATCTATTTAGTTGCAGAAAGTTGTTATCATCTTCATTTTCACTCATCTTGTGGATTTTCGTAAGAATGAAATTCAAATTTTTGTTGTTCTAGATATTTTTTCATCCCTAGTATTGGAATACCCAAGTGTGGGTGACAACGATGTTACTCATATGGACTTGGAAGATCTCAAGAATCAAATGCTCGATGGTCCCAAAGAACTAATGGAGGAAAAAGTGTTCACAAGTGGATTGTATGTTGTGGGTGGTCATCCTATATCTATTTAGAGCACGGAGTTGGTACTGGTATGTGCTCATCACTATGAGATGGAGACAAGAATCATAAGGGCGGATGATAACTCAATTTTGGCGGTTCTCACTCCTAAAGGAATTTATTAGTGTATGCAAATCTTGACATGGAACAACATGGTCATCATCACAAAGGAATTTTCATCAGGTGAATGGTATAAAAAACATAATCATATCTTCAAGGATTTTCATTGGGTTCATATTTGAAATAGGTAAGAAATCCATCTCGCATGGTGAAATATCTATCCATATGTGAGTTCCATGAAGGATTTTCAGATGCAATCATCCTATTGAGCAGGTGATGGGAGAAGAGGCTATGAGGGATTTTCAGGATTGGATGACACAATTCATCCTTTTTTCATTAAGGGTAAGTAGATGATTTAATGTGGGTATATAATCAGTGATAACATCCATCAACAATTTCTCTAGTTGTCGGCTATGAAGAAGTTTTCAATGACATCCTACTTGGTTTACGCTCTTGTGAGCACAAGATGATTCGGAGGCTTTGAACCTCACTCGAGAATTTCTCGAAGGCTCTTTCCTATGAGAAGTATCCATAATTGACCTTGAAGGAGAGAAATCACCATTTTTCAAGAATGAATGATGCATTCACTATGTTTGTCATACAGTTTCTAGAGGAAATCCTGAATCAAGGTTGTCTTCACAAGATGCTACTTTGATCAAGAGGTATGGGTATTTCTTCACATGTCTCAAAATTTTCATACATCAAAGTATCTGGTTTGATATCGCTCCATGAAAGATTTAAAGGTATCTTATCAAAAAAGATCATTATTTTCAAGATGTGTAGGCAACTTGCTCACATCAATAAAAAGATTAATAATCATAAGAATAAAAATGTTTCATTCCCTATATTTCTCGGGATATTCTCTTGTAAGAATGCCAATGATGCCACAAACTTGGAAGCTTCCTTTTCTCCTTTGAACCTCTACTCATACACACCAAGGGTGGATTTTGACATTCGAAGTAACCCAAAAATTCCACCTTCTTGATTTACACCATGTTCCAAAATCAAGGACTATTGGGTGAATTTTTCAGATGAATTTGAGGTCAAGGAATGTGATCATATGAGAATGATAGTTGGGTAGATGAGAAAATTCAAGTTTGGTTAGTATGAGGATGGAATTGAGGATGATGGTACCAAAATATATGATTATCAGTATCAAGTTGTGAAGGCATCACCCTATCATAATTCTATTGGAGCATTCGATAATGAGGGGACATAAATGAGCGAACCAAGTGGTAATTCAAAATCTAGGAATGGTTCAAAAATAAGAAAATTTCCCTCATTGAATCTAGAAGTATCCCAACTCTCAAAAGAAAAACATCTCACCTCTCCACCTCAAGGGAAATGGAAAAAACTTTAAACTCTTCTCACTCAAGAGATCTCTCAAAAAGTAATTCTATGGAATCTAAAGCTCCACACTACAGAGGCTACACAAAATTGAAGAGAAAACGAGATCCTATGTAGAAGGTTTGGAATAGGGATAAATTAACACATCCCAACCATAAATCCCTCAATATCTCAAAGTATATCCTCCTCTACAACTATACCAGCTCAACCAATGTAAGATGTGCTTTCTAACTCATATCTAGAAATGAAAATCATGCCCAATATTGAGCCTAAAGTAACTGAAATATTCCCATGGGTGCAAGATATGATAAGAGGAGAGACCCACATGGTTCAACAAGTGAAATTTATAGATTTTCAAGCTATATCCATGATGGTGAAAATGAAGAAAGGAAAGTTAGCCCAAGTTGCTTCCCATTTCTTCAGTGGTTCTTCAGAAATTAGTACGTGGAGGTAGTCCAACCAAAGGTAATAAAGTCCATTGGTGAGATGACTTCATCTAATTATGAAATGAGCACCATTCCTCTAGTACTTGGTAACACATGAGGGTGATTCCCACATGTTCAAATAATCATCCACTCAAATTCTTACGAGGAAGGAGTATAAAGAGAAAATTGAACAACTGGAAGGCCATATAAATACCCTCATCTACCCTCATCTCGTATGTGTAAACCTTCATGGATCAAAATTTCATTGTCTCTTCTAGTTGAGGAATTTACTCTCATTAGTAGCTTCAATCCAAAATCCATCAGAAAGACTCAAGGCTTCACGATGCAAGGTAGGGAAATGATAAGTGGGTGAGAAAGATTCTTGAGAAAGGTAAGACATTTTCTTCTGAGATTCTCTCATTATTTGAATACATGATTGAAATTTACACAAAGGTAAGGATGACCAGAGATGAAATTGAAAAAGAGAAGAGCATTGGGATTAGGTGTTTCCATTGGTGGCCAAAATGGGAAAAATTAACTCTTTCCATACTTGGTAAGTAGAAATATTCAGTTCTACATCTAAAGACTTGTCTCAAATTTATCCTAGAACTTGTGTTTCTCGATACAAGATTCTAAATCATGCTCTTGATGAATTGGAATTGTATAAGGAACGTACTTAAAATATGTAAGAATATATCAATGCGGAAGTATAGAAACTTGGAGTACTTGTGATGGATGAAAATACTTTAGTGGATGATCTAATGAAACCATTTGAAGATCTTGGTCAAGAAGGAGGATGGAGATCCATTTTATTTCAAAAAAGACACACTGGATTCTTTTGCTGAGATAAGAGTGGTTATATCCAACACCGTGAAGGATCATTAGGCATGGTTTACAAAGTACAAGAATATCAATTCTACCTCTGATAATTAGCTCAAATCTTTGAGTTTTGTACACATTCCTCATGCTGAGAAGGTTACACCTGCAAAGTGGCGCGATACGGTAAGGAGTTCAAAGGGATAAATATATTTCTAGAAACACTCTCCAAGAGCCCCATTAGAAAAACCGAGTCTCTATCTACAAGTGTATCTTCTTAATCCATATAGCTATCTCCTCTCCTTTCTCTCTTCCCCACCCCTTCCTCTCTTCTTTCATGTTCTAATTCTTCGTTGGGGTTTAATTTTCATTTTTTCTTATTCATTAAAATGTGATCTATAGTTGTAATTTTTAATAAGTTTCCTCCAATTAATAAAAAGGGACTCAATTTATTTCCTAGGAATGCGAAAGGTCACATGTTTTAAAGGTTAACGAAAACTCATGGGAGGGTAGGCAAAGAGTCATTTTGAGAAACTATATATTGTAATGAATTCTCATTTCAAGGGGTTGTCAATTTTGTGATTTCATGAGTAGATAACTACAAAGAAAAAAAAAAGATAAAACTTATTCTATTTCCTTTCCATATGTTTCCTCTCTCTCCCATTTTTCAGCTTTGTGAACATGTCAATCTTGTAAAACCAAGAAGAGTGTAAAATATTTTGATGAATGAATGAATGAGATTTTATGTTCATGGTTCATTTTGTCTTGTCATAATTAGCAAAGTTTTTTTCTTTCCAATTATGTGTTGATAAACTCTAGTTAATACTTGTAAGAATCTGATTTAGCCTACTTGCAATATTAACCCCCTCTCTCTAAATTCTCACTCCTAATATCTCACCTTCCTTGCAAATTCTTCCCTTGCACGAGGTGTAAGAATTTTCCGTAGGTGCAGTGGAGTGTGCTTGTTGGATCCCCACTTGTTGGCCAACCCCATAATTTTTTTTTCATATAATAAATGGATCCTATCCTTTTCCAAAGCAAGAGGGGATTAGTCCCAGTGTTGGTGAAAATCAACTAATTTTCCTAGCGACAAATTATTTCACCAACATATATTTTTTCATACAAAATTTTATAATTAACAATATTAATCCATTATGAATGAAAATTAATGATTCATGTGTATTTTTATAAAATTACAGGGTCAAACTATACATCTAGTATCACATTCCCCTTCTTCACATTTGTTTGTGGGCACAACAACCCCTCATGTATAAATTTGTAATAAATTAGTAAATATTTTGTGTTAATTTATTTTCCATATAGAGATGTTATCCTAAAATGAAAATTTGATGTTGAACAGGTGAATGTCGGTATGAGTGCGCATGTTGGTGAATATACTAATGTGAGTTTTATTATTTTTAATTTGCATCTATGAAGAGAATGAACTATAGTTAATGTTTGTAGAAATTATCATGTAATGCGTATGTGTTTAAATTTTTCTTGTTTTTAGTTAATAAAATCATTAGAGTTTCCTGTCGATATTCGATGACCATTATATAGGATTTGTTATGGGCATAACATATAGTGTATCTCTTACAAAGGTATGACCTAGTTTAAAGTAATTTTAAAAATGAATTGATTATATTAAATAACATCATGTAGTATAATTAAATGATATTCACGTGTATTCTAATTTCATCATCATGGTTGTCCCGGAAGGAGGTGAAAATCCGGTTCTCACCTTGTTTCCACCGAGGTCGATCCCGAGAGACAAAGAATGATTTCAAGTGATTTATGAGAGTAGAGTAAGTATTTATTTGTAAGTAATGTCATTTTATATTTCATTAGTTATATACTAATGTGTATGTTGTTTATTTGTATTAATAGTTGGAGCTACAATCATCCTTTGAGCATAGGAGGTATGATTGATGAAGGAATGTTCCACTAATGTGATTGGTGCATCTTGTTGGTGGCCTAAGAGAATCAAATTATTTTCGATACCCCATAGTTTAGATGTATATGGATATTTTTGTATTACTTCATGTCATGTTGGTGTAGAGTTGAATTTTGTTGATGTATATCATTATATGTTTGCATGGCTTTGTTTAGACATTGATTTTGTTCAAATTTTGTATGCTATTCAAAAATCAATTTAATGTACGAGACAATAATTTTTAAACATGTATAGTGGATGAAGCATGTTTTATACATACATACATACATACATACATACATACATACATACATACATACATACATACATACATACATACATACATATATACATATATATATATATATATATATATATATATATATATATATATAAAGTGGACTAATATGATTACGGATATGTATGTTATCCTAACTTGTATTATTAGTGTTAATTTTTTAATGTTTTGAACATGGGCATTAAAACATATAAGTAACTAACATACAATTTATCCACTATTATAATCATTCAATGCCATCAATTATAATCATATAATTTCAACGCCAATGTCATCCACTTCCTAGAATATCAATAATTCAAATGAAACATATGTAATGAGACAAATTAATTTTTAATCATTCATATGTAGTGAGAGATAGAAAGACATGGATAGATAGAGAAAGAGAGAGTGACAATGTGAGACAAAGAGAGAGAATGTGAGAGCGGGGGATAGAGAAAGAGAGAATGAGAGTGAGAGTGAGAGTGAGCATGAGAGAGAGAGAGAGAGAGAAGCATGAGAGATAAAGATTGAGAGTGAGATTGAGAGATAATGTGAGAGAGAGACAAAGAAAGGGAGATAAAGAAAGTGTGCACGAGAGAGAGAGAGAGATGAGGATGATGGGAGAAAGAAAGAGAGAAACAACATTAGAAAAGAGAGACAAAGAGAGAAGAAAAGAGATAAAAAGAGATAAAGAGAGAGAACGTAGTGCCCTACCTATTCATGTGTGGTCAGCGGACTTTTCTAAGGCCATTAGGTTGTTGGTGTGTATTATTTTCCACATCATTAGGCAAGTCATCTCACTTAGGTGAGATCGTAGGTCCACGTGTCATTTAGGGGTCATCGTGAGATTCTCTTACATGTCAGTGCATCAGTGTGTCATATGCTTCATTGGGAGTTACAATTCTATTCTAGGAATGTAACTCCCCTTCTCCACTCGAGTTGTCATGATTGCAGCATTGGGGGTTACTCAACACCTCCTATATGTACACCCCATTTGATCTATGAGATAGATGAGAGTTTGTGGATTGTAATGAGGTTCTTCCCATGTTTTGAATCTTTGCATGCACATTCGGTTGATGCTCGCTCCTCCCGAGATCTCTTCATGTTGCCGTTCGCACGTCCGTTGATGTGCACATCGTCCCTCGTGATCTTGCTTGTGGGTTTTCGTACCCTCTTACATGGTATCAGAGCGGATCTTGTGGATCCGTGCACTCTTCAGTGTTGATCATGCATTTTCTCGCTTTCGGCATGATATTCGATTCTCGTGCATGTGTCGTAATGGTTATTCCTACTATGCATTTATTGCATTGATTTTGGGCATCTTTTGTTTTCAGGTTATTCGTGTGTTTGCGATGGTTGTTCAAGTTTCTGGTGTTCAAGTTTAATGTCTTTGACCACTCGATTCTCCGGCTTTGCATGCATGTTTTGAAGGCATTTTTGTAGGATTGGGCTTTTTCAACTCGGCTCGAGTTTACTTCTACGGTGCTTTTTGCATGAACATGTTTGCTTGAACTCGACGGATCTGGTTTTGCAGTTAGTGCATTGTTTGTCTTGGTCTTTGAATCACGGGGTTCTTTATGGATCCTTGACCTGTGAGTTTGAAATGTGTTCTTTGCACGTCTCACAAGGCTCCTGAATCCACCATTTGGCTCGGCCTTCTGGTTTGGTGCTCGGATCTGTTTAATTAGATTCCCATGCTCTTACCTCGACCTGCATTGTTGCACCAGCTCATGCACTTGGCTACTGCACATTTCATACTCCACAGCTTGGGTTTGGCTCGCTCTTGCCTTGGGTCACCGACACAAGGATTGCTTCTACATGGACGTTTAGACATCTGCATTGGTGACTTGTACACTACATTTTGGTGGCGTGTTCGTGTTTTCCTATTTTACCGTGCACCACTAACCCCGCCACGTATCCTATGTTAATCCTATATTTTTGGCCTCGTCTCAGGTTTCAACCTCCACTGCCATGTAGGTTTCCCTCAGTGGCTCGCAGTTCCTTGCTTGGGACTACCCGACCATTTCAGTTTTTGCGCTCTGCTCTTGGTCATTGGTCCTTGCTTCGACCTCCAACGGTTAATTGCATTTCTTACGAGAACTTCTGACCCTGCACCTGAACTCCTTCCAACTTGGGACTATGTGCATCTTAGGCACGTAGCTCTGCACAAAGGTCTCTCCCTGATGGTTACACATGCCTTGGAATCTTCAGGTGGTTACACACTACTTGGGCCTATCTCTTTGTCTCGACTAGCTTGGCTTTGACTCCTTCGATGTCGACCAACCTACCCTGCACACCTTCTCCACGTGGCTTCTCATAGCTGCTCTCCACATTCCAAACGTGGGCTCCCTCCTTCCTCTTTTTTAATGTTTTGAGGTAAAAAAAAAAACATTCACATGGCATTTAATTAATTTTTAAGGTTGTTTTTGCTTGTAATTAAATCCCTTCCTACGAGTGTCGAAGATGGAGGGCGAGGTCCAGGGGTTGGCAGGAGGCTAATCCCCCCTCGCAAAAAAACAAACTATGCCTAAAATTTGATGTTGTTTCCAATGGGTACCCACACGATACCCTTTGCACCCATTTCGGGCACTTTTTAAATGCATTTGCAACATTTATTGACATTTTCCATTAGTTGCGGGAATCGTTTTAATGCTATAACTTTTGACTCGCTTACTCATTTTTTAGTGCTTCTTTAGTCAAAGTTGCATGATTTTTCACACATTACGTGATGACATTATTATTTTTGTAAATGCACTACTTTATAAAGTGCCACATTCTGGGGTTGACTAGTACTCTTGGGTTTTCACACGTAGACGCATTATCGGCCGAGTTTGACGTCTTGCTTTTGTGCACCTTGCACTTTTGATTTCACATCATGGAGAGTGCTCTTTCTAGACTTGAGCATCGTAGGATCACCTTACCTCCGCCACTTCTCACTAGGAGAGGGAACTATTCAGCTTGGCATGCTTCCATGGAACGTTACTTTGCCCATGAGGGTATTTTACCCTTCTTGCTTGGGCCAGTTCTTGCACCCACTAATCATCGTCATCTAGAGGACTTTCTTGACACTTACGACCATGTATTTGGTCACATGATGATGCATGTCTCTAGATCTCTTTGGTTTCATGTGGCAGACTCAGATCCACCCCACCGTGTCTAGAGCATTCTTCAGTCCCTCTATGGAGACCCTTCACATACTGCTTCCATTGTTGTTTATTCTTGATCTAGTTGTATCCTTTATTTCTTCATGTGATGAAATTTCCACTAACACATACTCACTTGGTTCTACTTCTGATGACGAGGATTTTGCACCCAATTCTGATGTCGAGAGTACTAAAGAGGACTCTTCTCCTCCTATCACTATTCCAGAGAGTGTTAACACATCCCACATCTCATTAGATATCGAGCGATCTCTATTTAGTATCATACAATCATCACACCCACCTCCTTTCCACTTCCAATGTGTGAGGCCCCTTTCACTCCTTTACCTTCATTGGATGACTTATACATGTGACATCGCTCTTCTATTTGTTGAGCCCCCTCATTGGGATGAGTATCTGCCCGACCTTTGTTGTCTTTTTGGAGTCCACTTGTGATGCTTTATAGGTTCGTCATCCATCTACAGGTATTTTAGAGGATTTCATCATCTTCATTGTTGGGAGTGCCCCTTCTGGGACTCTTACCACTTCCACTTTTCCAGAGACCTTCATTGATCCACCCTTGCTTGTGGATCCCTTTTCTATTGTGGGGGTTTTGTTGCCTTCACATCACTTGGACATCCTTTCTATAGGTGTTCACTCTTCACACTCGATAGTTTTGCACTCGTGACATTACCTTTGGTTCCTTTGCACTCACTTGCTAGACCTATGTCACACTTTCATGAACTAGACTCAGAGTTCTTCATCTTCTGCCTTCGGTTTCCTTCGTGGAGTGGGCAAACCTTTAGCACTTCATTTATGTCCTTCCTAAGGGAAGGCACATAGTTCGGTGTGGGTGGCTCTTCTTTAGTCCAGAAGGCAGAGGATCTTGTCATCGACATTCTTTTGGGAGACCTCCTAGAGTGCAGATTTTAGATCCGTCCATGGCATCTACTACATTTCTCTCATCTCCCTCTTCTTCTCTCTTCTTCTTCTTTCTGAGAGATTTCCTCTTTGTACATGGGTACCCTTTTAGATCATTTATGGCAGGACCCATTTTTGGCATCTTACTTAGATTAGAGAGTGTGTTTTTCTCTTGTGGTGTATGTTTCTCCCATTGGGTTTTCCTTCTTCACCTTGGGACCTTTTTCTTGTGCATGAGTACCTCATCGGGCTTTGTTCCAAGACCCATTTCTCGTTTTTGACTTTCCACCTCATCCTAAGTTACGATGAAGGGGGTATTGGTGTGTATTATTTTCCACATCATTAGGTGAGTCATCTCACTTAGGTGAGATCGTAGGTCCACGTGTCATTTAGGGGTCATCATGAGATTCTCTTACGCGTCAATGTGTCATATGCGTCATTGGGAGTTACATTTCTATTCTGGGAATGTAACTCCCCCTCTCCACTCGAGTTGTCATGATTGCAACACAGGGGTTACTCAACACCTCCTATATGTACACCCCATTTGATCTATGAGATAGAGGAGAGTTTATGGATTGTAACAAGGTTATGCCCATGTTTCAAATCTTTGTATGCACATTTGGTTGATGCTCGCTCCTCCCGAGATCTCTTCATGCTGCCATTCGCACGTCCGTTGATGTGCATATTGTCCCTCGTGATCCTCTCGGCCGCAGGTTTCGTACCCTCTTACTGATGCATGTTTTCATTACATACTCTTTTTGTGAAAATTAACCGATTGATAGTCGTAGTGACTTTTCTTCGCCACATGTGTAGTTCTCTGGTTCATTGTGTCTTTGAGAATTGTCTTAGAAGCCTCATCCCATAGCTACTCACATGTGTATGCGCGTGTAAACCCATTTTTATCTTGTCAATATTTTTCATGTCGGATATGTAAAAGATGTCAAGAGGCGATTTTAGAGATTATAATAATAATAATGATTATAATGTGTGGTCGAAATTCGAGTTTCAATTTTGATTGTGAACGTCATTAAAGTGGTGCAGGATCTAAAAATGTATAGTTTAGATTAGAACATGACCTTGAACCATTTTTGCCTTGATAATTAATAAAGGGTCAATCATATTAATAAAATTTTAGTAATAATTTATGAATAATAAGAAACAAAAATAATAATATAATAAATAAATTAGTACAATCTGATAAGATAAATGACATATTAAATATATAATGAAAATAATAAAATAATAAAATAAACAAAAATAATAATAATGACCAAATGATGCAAGGTTAGTGGGTGAAAGTGGCACGGGGAACTTAAGCACGGTATGAAGCATAACGTGACAAGAGAGAGCTTTCCCATACCCTACTAGGGGCGCATTCATGAGTGGTTGTGAAGTCAGTTTATGGAAGACATGGGAATCCTCACATATCCTAGTTGGCGTTTCATCAAATGCAACAAATAAGTCTCCAATATGATCAGTTCACCTTCACTAACATGATACCACCTCATGCAAAAAATAGAGCTTCTAATCAGGGCATGGAAACCTCCCAAAAAAATTACAAAGAATACATTCTTGACATATTTTATGTTGCAGTTCCTGGGCATATATGGTCTGCAATAAGGATGCATGTGAATTGTTTGACAAAGGTTACGTTTGGCAGGGGATGGCGTTGGCATTTTTTGTTAAAGCATGGAAATGTGGGCCTAGAAAAGGAACATGGACTAAGTGAAAAAATTCCTTGAAGAAATGTGGCTTCATAATGTGTCATAGTTGTAAGATACACACATAATGGATTTGAGAAAAGGAACATGGACTAATTGAAAAAATTCCTTGAAGAAATGTGGCTTCATAATATGCCATAGTTGTAGGATACACACATAATGGATTTGTTATAAAGGCACTACGAATTTTCAAGAAAATGTAGGGGTGGGCGTTAAGCCATGTTTCTAAAATTTTACCAAAGCATCCTCCTTACATGTACAAATTGGGGAATTATTTTTATAAAGGGAGATTTTGAAACTTAAAGACAAATAAGATTTGAAGGTGGAGTGATGGTTTTTGGTTGAGTGTGTCCACTTTGAGTCTGGGTTGGCCGCTGAGTGGTATGTTGCTAGTGGTAAATTTGGTTAGATTTGATCACCATAGGAATGGGGTGGAAGGTCATAGAAAAATTACTATACTTTTTTCCATTCAATCCATTCATTGGGACTACCTTTGGCTATGCATGCATTTTTGGTTGGTTATTGAGTTGGTGTTGTGGTGTTGACTTGTCCACACTCATCCACCATAGGCACCATATATTGGTATGTGAGTTAGCTCTACCATATATTTTGTCCCACATATGATATTGGTATGAAATTTAGTGTGGTAAGATGTGTAGACATACCCAAGGCATGAGAAATATTTGTCACCATTCTCACAAAATGTGAGTTCTCAGCTTCAATGACAATAGATCCACAAAATCGGTAACAAACAAATATGATTGGAGAGAGTGTGGACTTATTGGAGCCACATTACCTGTTTCTCATAAGCATTCATTCTCACCAAGCTACATGAATTCATTGTTGAAGTTTCGTGGTGAGTTCCAATGTACAAATTTGTTTGTTTTAGAGTGTGAAGACAATTTAAAATTTCCCTTTTTCTACTGCATTAGAAATATTTTTAACAAAGTTCATTCCTCATTAGTTTTGGATAAAATAATAGATAATTAAAATCACCAAAATGAGTTCTCAAACATTTCTAGTTTAAAACTACTAGTTGTTTACTTAAAAGTTAATAACATGTAATTAATCGTATGCACAAAACTCTAGACCACTACGAAAGGATTTATAGTTTTCCTAACATGGAGTTTTATATTGAACCTTAGAATGACTTGAATGTCCAGTGTGTCACCCCTTTAGACTTCTTTGGCCACATTACCTAATTTTGTTTTTTTCCTTATTGTAAGAGGCCTATGGTTGTATTCCTCCATCTTTTTATCGAATTCAACCATTAGTTTAAAATAATTTTTAGTTTCAAGTATGGTTATTTGGTGAAAATCGCAAAACCAATGATGAATACTTCCGTTGAATTTTAATGAGCTTTTCCCAAGTTGTAACCTTGCAAAATCAGAAAATATTGAAGGCCCCTTTTTCTACACAATTGCAAGGATAATTTTTGTGTGTAAACAGACAAGGTAAGAAATATTTACCTCTATTAGTTTTGCAGATAACAATAAGTAGATAATGAAAATCACCAAAAATGATGATTGCAAACTTGATTTCTAGTTTAAATGCACTACTAGTTGTTTCATCCACGATCATGCATCAAAGATTGCGCAAAGTTAATAACATGTTAATTAACCAAATGGGAGGTTTTGAAACTCACAAATCCACGCTAAAGAGAAGAAGGGAGGGGCCGAAACAAGAATCTCATTAGAAAAAGCCCCTCCTTAAATCGGAGAAGAGAATGATTCAAACCACCTCAGTCTTGAATGTTATGTTTCCTAAAAACACATGGAGTTTTTTATTTTTAAGAACCTCACCCAATTAATGACTTCAAATGTCCATTCATGTGTTTTTCACCCACTTTAGGATCCTTTTCCCGTGTGGCCCTTTTCGGGGTTCTCCTCCGCATTGCATCGGGTTTGGAGGATGCCTCGAAGTTAGAAGTTTGCTTTGGTTTTTTTCCTTATTGTTTGGGTGAGGCCCTATGTGACATGAGATGCTTTCCCAACATGTTTTCCAACTCCATATACCTCTAGTTTTAAGTCAGGTTTGTGGAACTCTCAAGCTATCATCCCTTGCGATCCATTAGCTATGATAAAATAACTTTGTGTCAACCCCTAGTTTCTTTTGTGTATCTATATTAGGTTTTGTAGGCCTCTGGTCATTGGGTGATAAGGTCAATCTAGCGCATTTATGATTTGTATCTTTGAATATGTAGTCATTGTTCAAACCATGTTCACCATAATTGTGTTTTGTCACTTTTAGTATTTCCATATATATATGAAAATGTATAGGATTTTTCAAATTTTGTGTTTGACCATCGGAAATCAGTTTTTAAATGCAGTTTCATCGCTCTCGGGCTGATTTTGGACATTTTCACAAACTTGTAGAAAAATGTGAAAGACTATCACGGGACCCTCAACAAGTCAATTAATTGATTGGAAAACTTGTAGACATTAATATATGACTATATGGAACTCCCTCTCGTTGCTTGTTTTGAGAAAATTGATTTTAGGAAAAATAGTGCTTTTCATATCCTCTCTCTCCCTCTAGTTTTGAAATGAAATGAAATTAAATATGTATCTTTAACTCTCTCTTATTGCATGTTAAGTGTTGTAATCATGTGAATGGAAAAATATGAAATCATAAATTGTGCTAGATTGTAGGTAGATGCCATGCCAACATTTGTGCTGACCATGTGGTGGTTGTAGAGTACCGGAGACAAGGAGAAAGTGAAGTGTTACTTGTATTTTCATAATAACGTGTTATCTTGAAAACAATGTAATTGTATAGGATATATCAATGATATTGTTATAAATATAAATGTTATCTATTGTTTTCTATGATGAATATGATATTGTTAGCATATTGGGAAGTGTATTATTTTCATACTTAATTATACTTACATATGTTGACTAATTTCATACTTAGTCATACTTTTGTATGCTTGATTAGGTAAAAGAAGTTGATTGTATCATGTTGTTGTGTGATACATGAGCATCATCATAGAACATCAAAAATGCAAATTATCAGTCATTCAAGGTTTAAAATGTCATTAAAAGAGTGAATATGCCATGTTCAAGTCATAAAGAGGTGTTAGATGGAGTTTTAAAACTTGGAAAATTCAAATTCTTGTTTCCCTCCAAAATTGTATTTCAAATATTAAATACATGTAAGAATGTTGAATGGGATTAATAAGAGCATGCAATTTTTAGGTGTGTGTTTAGTGATTCTTAGGGTTGGAATATCTATACATGTTTCAAAATAATGTAATAGAACTATTTTTAGCAAGTATGGACATATGGGCCTAAAGAAGTTAGTTACATTTTTGAAAGGCATGACATAATGAGATGAAAAGGAAGATTGTATTCAATGGAGGGGTTATTTATCCCTTTAATGGAGTAAAGTAGAGGGGAAGAGACATTCCTCATGAATAAAAATAAATGATATGATTTAGAGGATGAAAAGATGATTTATGTATGAAAATATACAATGATAAAGGAAGATATGTTTCACATTTTGGCATACATGATTGTGTATTCAAAATAGTTTTGAGATAAAATGATTTGAATGTTCTCCTTCATATTTCAAGATTTTCCAAATGAAATATTGGCTAAGAAGAACTTTGCATGTGTTGAAAAGAATCAATTCCTATTTGGCTTCAATCTCTAAGCGAACTCATAATGCATGTTAAGGAACTCTGTAGTAAGACTTTGGTGTTTGGAAAGCTGATTTGATGTAGATTATATGTCATTAACGTGTGTGAATTTTCCATTAATGATAGTGTGGGAACTCTTTTGAATTTGGAGATATTTCTTGAAGTATCAATGCCTAGGAGATAACCATGATAAATGTATTTTATTCATGTAAGTATTTTGACTGTTCTAATAGTTTGAGCAATTTCATTTGGTTTAGTTGGTCATTGAATGTTCTTGAAAATAATGAGGCTCATGTTTAAAAGTCTAATAGCTTATTAAAGAATCTTATTTTCCTATTATTTTCATAAAATTTTAAAACACAGATGATTTTGACTTGAAGACCTACCTTCACAAGCATCTACAATTCAGTTTCTTAGAAAAAAGGTAAAGCTTGCAATTTGGAAAAAATGGTTTTTACTAGTAAATTCCTTTCAAGAATATTATTGAGGAGGATATTTTTGTAAAATTTAGAGGCTTGAATCCTTGAATTCAATAAATTATTACAAAATTTGGTTTCTTAGGCCCTCCCGAGATGCATAATGAGACTTAGCTAGGGTTAAAACTTTGGGGGATAAAACCAAGGAATTATAACCTGAAAAATTGATAACAATAATGTTTGGGAGATCCTTTATGAGAATCATGAAGAAAATTGAGCTTCCACTAGTTAAAGGAGAAGAAAATCTTACCATCCTTTATAGGACTTTTATACACACTTAGACCTAATAAGTTGACCCCTTTTACAAAGGAAGTACATATAGTGAAGAAGTTTGAACTTAAAACTTGGAACAATGTATGATGAGCATAGTGGGTGCCTGAATCCCCCTTAATTTCATCTTGAAATAGCCTCCATTAATTTTTATGCTTAATATACCTATCTTCACGACCTAATTATGGGTTTTAGAGATCAAATGCAAAAAGGAGTTTTGGGGAGTTGTAAAAGGAGTTGGATATTAAAATTTGAGGCACAAGTTAAGGGTAGCCAAAGAACATTAATGGAGTTAGAGGGGTATTCTAGGTGCATCTAATTTCTTTTATCCATGAGTGTAGCCAACCCCTTGTCTTAAGGGCATATGAAGGCTAGTGTTGATAAACACGGGAGTTAAGAAATTTTAGTTGCATTTAATACCTTTTTTGATACTCCTAACCTTCTTGTGAGAGTGTGAGAAGGGAAAGAGGACTAAAAAGTGCAAGGTGGTGAAAAGGAGAGAGTACATGATAGGAAAAGAGAGAAAAATAAAGAAAGGTTATTTCAATGAGAGTAAGTGAATATCATGCCTTTTGATGAATGATGGGATATTGTATGATTGTAGAGAGAGTAGTAGAATGAGGTGAAATAAAAATATCACAAGGTTAATGAGATATAATGCTTTGAATGAGGGTAATATACCAAGTTGTAAGATTTAGAAGGTGAAAACTAGAGAAGAGTCACATGGAAAAGTTAAGAGGAAAATTAGTATATGAAAAGAGTTGATTGTTTCTATCATCAAGAATCATGATGGTGGTACAAATATTAGGGTATGGGGCTGGTAAGAAAAATTATGGAGTCCTTACAAGTTAATTTGACTAAATATCCAAGATTCTAGCTATTATAAGATTCTTAAAAACCCTCATATTGCGAGTTTGAGTAGATTGTTGATTTGCTCTCTTAAATGTTTGAAATAATGATGATAATATAATTTGACTACATCATTATGGTATCGATCTCGGGATCTTGTAAAGTTGAATTGAAATTTGAAAATTAATCTTTGATTATGGCTAAAAAGTGGAAATTTTAAGTGTTTTTGTGAAATCTGATAGGTTTGAGGAAATGAGAGTGTGAAAGAGTGAAGGAAGATTGAAAAGATAAGTTGAGAAGAGAGTGAGAAGACACCAAAATACTAGGTGATAATCCTATGTGAGGTGTAAAAAGAGAGAGCAAGAAGAGAACTTTCTTGAAAATAGAAAAGTGATTATGAAGAAGAATAACAAGAGATGGATATAGAAGAGTTGATAATAGAGTTAGCCAAGATGATTAGTCACAAGAAGAAGAGAGAGCGAGAGAGAGAGAGAGAGAGAGAGAGAGAGAGAGAGAGAGAGAATCACAAATCTTAACCAAGATGTAGAACAATTGATGGTAATCTTGAAAGAAAGAGAGAGAAAAGTCAATGCATATAATTTGTTATTTAAAATAAGGAAAAATGGCCAATAAGAGATCTTGTAAAGAAGAGAAAGAAAATGCAAAGGTGCGAGATGAGAGCATCGAAAGAATACTCAAGCAATGGGAAAGAGAAGAAAAGAAGAAGATGCTAAGAAAGAAGACAAAAGAGTTTTAAAAAGGAAAGTCATTTTTGAAGAAATCAAACAAATAGAGGATGAAGAAGACATGATAAGATGGTTCTATCCTTCCATAAAGAACAAGAACTTGAAAATGAAGAAGAAATGAGTGGAGAACTTGAGAATGAAAGGGAAAAAGGAGAAATAGCAAGGATAGAGCAGCTTGTAGGCCATTTTGAAGGCTTGGAAATGGATGGAGAAGAAGGAAAATCATATTACAAGTTTTTTATGAGGATAAAGAGCGAGTTGGAGAGAGAGAAAAGCTCTTGAAGAAGCTTTATATGGTGAAGAAGTGAAAATGAAGAAAAAAATGTTGAGATAGTGAATGAAGATGAAGGAATTGAAGAAGAAATGTAAATGAAGCATGAAGAAAAAGAATAAAAAAGATGAAGAGAGAAATAAATGATAAATGAGACCACATGGTCTCAAAAAAATCATCTAACTCTATGCTTGATTGTGTTTGTGTAGGTTTTTTAGATAAAGAAAGGAATAATATTGAAGAGAAGATGAAGATGAAAGAGGAAAGCAAAGAACAAATCAAACAAGAAATCAAGAAGCAAGGAAGACAAGTAAAAGAAAATTCAAGGACAAGGAATAAAGTGTGGGACCAAGCTTAGGTCTTAAGGAAATAAATGCTAGAGGAGTAAAGAAAAATAAAAATGAAAAGAATCAAGCTAACCATGTAATTAAGAGCAAGGACACTTTTCTTCACCTTGGAAGCATGATGAAGGAGCATCATCACATAACATCAACAAGTGAAAATTATCAGTCATTCAAGGTTAAATAGGTCATGAAAAGAGTGAATATGCCATGTTCAAGTCATAAATAGGTGTTAGATGGAGTTTTAAAACTTGGAAATTTTTGAATTCTTATTTCCCTCTAAAATTGTATTTCAAATATTAAATACATGTAAGAATGTTGAATGGGCTTGATAAGAGAATTAGTGATTCCTAGGGTTGGGAGAGTTATAAAGGTGTCAAAATAATGTAATAAAGCTATTTTGTCTAAGTATGGACATATGGGCCTAAGGAAGTTATTTAGGTTTTTCAAAACATGACATAATGGGATGAAAAGGAAGATTGTATTCATGGAGGGAGTTATTTATCCCTTTAAGGGAGTAAAGTAAAGGGTTGAAGATGCATTCCTCGTGAAGAAAAAGAAATGATATGATTTAAAGGATGAAAATATTATTTATGTATGAAGATATACATGATAAAGGAAGATATGTTTTAGTTTTGGCATGCATGATTGTGTATTCAAAATAGTTCTAAACTAAAATGATTTCAACATTCTCCCTTCATGTTACATGAGGTTTTCAAATGAAATATTGGCTAAGAAGAACTATGCATGTGTTGAAAATAATCAATTCCCTATTTGGCTTCAATCTCCTAAGTAACTCAAAATGCATGTTAAGGAACTCCTGTAACAAACTTTGGTGCTTTGAAAAGGTGAGTTGATGTAGATTAGATTTCATTCACTTGTGTGCATTATCCATTGATGATAGTTTTGGCACTCTTTTTAATTTGGAGAGTGTTCTTGAAGTATTAATGCCTAGGAGATAGCCATGATAAATGTATTATGTGATTGTGTTCTAATAGTTTGAGCAATTTCATTGGGTCTAATTGGTCACTGAATGTTATTGAAAAGAATGAGGCTCATGCTTAAAGGTTTAATAGTTATTGAAGAATATTATTGTCCTATTATTTGCATAAAAGTTTAAAACAAATGTGATTTTGACTTGAAGATCTACCTCCACAAGCATCTACAATTCAAGATTCTCGGAAAAGAAAAGGTAAGCTTGCAATTTGGAAAGAAATGGTTGTTTAATAGTGAATTCCCTTCGATAATATCATTGAGGATAATATATTTGTAAAATTTTGAGGCTTGAATCCTTGAATTCAATAAATTATTACAAAATTTGGTTCTCGGGCCCTCTTGAGATGTACACAAACTTAGCTATGGTTAGAACTTTGGGGGATAAAACCAAGGAATTGTAACCTGAAATTGATGAAAATAATGTTTGGGAGATTCTTTATGAGAATCATGAAGAAAAGTGATTTTCCATAGGTTAAATGAGAATAAAATCTTACCATTCCTTTCTAGGATTGTTATACATAGTTTCGACCTAATAAGTTGACTCCTTTTTAAAAAGAAGTACGATATAGTGAAGGATTTTGAACTTAAAACTTGGAATAATGTTTGATTAGAATAGTGGGTTCCTGGATCACCCTTAATTTCATCTTGAAATATCCTCCATTAATTTTTATGCTTAACATTCCTATCTTCACGGCTTTAATTAAGAGTTTTAAATCTCAAATGAAAAGAGCAAGTTTTGGGAGTTGCAAAAGGAGTTGGCTCTTCAAATTTGAGGCACACCTTAAGGGTAACCAAAGAGAATCAATGGAGTTAGAGGGGTATTCTGGTTCATCTAATTTCTTTATCCATGAGTGTAGCCAACCCTTTGTCTTAAGGGCATACGAAGGCTAGTGTTGATAAACACAAGAGTTAAGAGTTTTTAGTTCCATTTAATGCCTTTTTTGATTTTCTTCTAACCTTCTTGTGAGATTGTGAGTGGGGAAAGAGAACTGAAAAGTGCTAATGCATCGAAAAGGAGAGAGTACATGCTAGGACAAGAGAGAAAAAACAAGCAAGGTGAGTGTAAGTAAGAGTAAGTGAATATCACACATTTTTATGAATGATGGGATATTGTATGATTGTAGAGAGTAGAGAATGAGGTGAAGGAAACATAGCACATGGAGAAGGAGTTATAATGCTTTGAAGGAGGCTAATATACCAAGTTGCAAGATTTATATGGTGAAAACTAGAGAAGAGTCACATGTGAAAGGTAAGAGGACAATTAGTATACGAAAAGAGTTGATTGTTTCTATCATCAAGTGTCACAATGGTGGTACAAATATCAACGTATGGGGCTGGTTGGACAAAGTATGGAGTCCTTCAAAATTAATTTTACTAAATATCCAAGATTCTAGATATTATAAGATTCTTAAAAAATCTCATATTGCAGATTTTGAGTAGGTTGTTGATTTTCTCTCTTGAATGTTTGAAATAATGATGAAATGTAGAATTCGACTACATAATTTTGGTATCAAAGCTTGGGATCTTATAAAGTTGAATTGAAATTTAAAAATTAATCTTTTATTGTGGCTAACAGTGAAGGAAATTTGAAGTGTGTTTGTGAAATCTGGTAGGTTAGAGGAAATGAGAGTGTGAAAGAGTGAAAAGATAAGTTGAGAAGAGAGTGAGAAGACACCAAAAGACTAGGTGCTAATCCTAGGTGATGTGTAGAAAGAGAGAAGTAAGAAGATAACTTGCTTGAGAAGAGAGAAAGTTAGTTAGAAGGAGAAGAAAAAGATATGGATAGAGAAGAGTTTATAATAGAGTTAGCCAATATGATTAGCCACAAGATTAGAGAGAGAGAGAGAGAGAGAGAGAGAGTGGTTTCAGTAGGAGATCACAAATCTTAAGCAAGATGTAGAAAAATTGATGGTACTCTTGAAAGAAAGAGAGAAAATTCAAAGGATAGAATTTGTGATGAAAAAGAAGGAAAACTAGACAATAAAGATCTTGTAAAGAAGAGAAATAAAATACAGGTGATGGTACATATGAGAGCACAAGAAAGAAGACTCAAGCAAAGGAAAGGAAAAAAAGAAGAAGATGTTAAAAAAAGAAGAAAAAGAGGTAAAAAAGGATGTCATTTTGAATAAAGCAAACAAATAGAGGATGAAGAAGAGATGATAAGAAGATTCTTAGCTTCCATAAAAGAGCAAGAACTTAAAAATGATGAAGAATTGAATGGAGAACTTGATAATGAAAGGGAAAAGGGGAAATAACAGGATAGAGCAGCTTGTAAGCCATTTTGAAGGCTTGGAAATGGATGGAGAAGAAGGAAAATCATATTAGAAATTTTTTTATGAGGATAAAGAGTAGCTGGAGAGAGAAATCAAAGCTCTTGAAGAAGCTTTATATGGTGAAGAAGTGAAAAATGAAGAAGAAGAGGCTGAGATAGTGAATGAAGATGCGGGAATTGAAGAAGAAGTACAAGTGAAGTAAGAAGAAAAAGAAAACAAATATGAAGAGAGGAAAGAAATTATGAATGAGACCACATGGTCTCCGAATTTTTCATCTAACTCTATGCTTGATTGTGTTTGTGCGGGTTTGTTAGATAAAGAAAGGACTAATATTGAAGAGAAGATAAAGATGAAATAATAAAGCAAAGAACAAAGCAAGCAAGAAATCAAGAAGCAAGGAAGATAAGTAAAATCAAATGCAAGGACAACAAACAAAGTGTGGGACCCAAGAGGTCTTAAGGAAATAAATGCTAGTAGGAGTAAAACAAATAAAATGAAGAAGAATTATCTATGCAATTAAGAGCATGGACACTTTTCGTCACCACTGGAAATATGATGTAGGAGCATCATCACAGAACATTAACAAGTTCAAATTATTATTCATTCAAGGTTAAAGAGGCCATGATAAGAGTGAATATGCCATGTTCAAGTCATAAAGAGGTGTTAGATGGAGTTTTAAAACTTGGAAAATTCAAATTCTTGTTTCCCTCCAAAATTATATTTTAAATATTAAAGACATGTAAGAATTTGAATGGGCTTGATAAGAGCATGTAAGTTTTAGGTATGTGTTTAGTGAGTCCTAGGGTTGGGAGATTTATAAAGGTGTCAAAATATTGTAATAGAACTATTTTTGGCTAAGTATGGACATATGGGCTTAAGGAAGTTAGTTAGGTTTTTAAAAACATGACATAATGGAATGAAAAGGAAGGTTGTATTCGATGGAGGGAGTTAGTTATACCTTTAAGTGGGTAAAGTAGAGGGAGGAAGAGGCATTCCTCATGAAGAAAAAGAAATGATATGATTTAGAGGATGAAAAGATTATTTATGTATGAAAATATACGGTGATAGAGGAAGATATGTTTCGGTTTTGGCATACATGATTGTGTATTCAAAATAGTTTTGAACTAAAATGATTTGAATGTTCTCCTTCATATTGCATTAGTTTTTCAAATGAAATATTGGCTAAGAAGAACTCTACATGTGTTGAAAAGAATCAATTCCTTGTTTGGCTTCAATCTCCTAAGTAACTAAGAATGCATGTTAAGGAACTCTTGTAACAAGATTGTGGTGTTTGGAAACATGAGTTGATGTAGATTAGATGTCATTCATGTGTGTGAATTGTCCATTGATGATAGTGTGGGAAATATTTTGAATTTGGAGAGATTTCTTTGAAAGTGTTGGATCATATTTACAAAATAATGCGGTAATGTTTCTTCTATATATGTTGCATATTACAATGGCTATTATATATCCATAGAGGTAGGCAAACTACCTCCTACAAACTAGAAATAAAATTTTCATTTATAATATTACAGTGATAACAATATAACCAGAAAAATAATATAATATGTAAGCACTAACAATTTCCCAACATTCCCCCTTTTGCGAACATGGTAAAACCTATCTTTGTACTTGCACCTTCTTTCATGACTAGGTGATTTTCATAGGAAAATCACAAACCCGATGGATGGTTTTACAACCGCTGACCACAAATCGATACTGGTGGTTTTCAAGTGGTTTACCACAAACCACATCATGATGTGCCAAGTACTATTTTTAGCCCTCATCAATATAACACTGCAGGGAATAACATAGGAAACACAATTCATCAAACTAGAACAATAGAACATACTAGAAACATTCCACATTATCACCTCTAAGAATCACAATGTTCTTAGTTATAGCCATTGTTGTTGATCGTTGCCACTCAATCTTGAACAACATAGACAACTTCCACTACCACTGGAATTTGCCATGACTTTATTCATTTTGGCACAGAATGGGAATGGAACATTGGTTATTATTCCCCCACAATGTGAAATTCCAAATAGGAAGACAAAAGGAAAATTATATCATGTTGCATCCTCTTCTGCGGATCTTACACGTAATCACCATTGTCAATGAACATATTCACTGACCAATCATCTTCCAACAAAGTACAACAATTAGAGGATCACTGCAGGTTTTCGCCATCCTATACAATCATTTTCCAAAGTATACACAATACACATAATGCAACATGAACACTGCAAATGGCCAGTACACTTGAACCACGCCTGAAAAGCATATACTCACACTATATATATGTATATGCCACCACATCTATTGTGTGGCCTCGTTGTTGGTGAGTGGCGAGAGGTCATTGATTGACCTCCAACCTCCTGTGCCTCCATCCTCCATTATGATGTTGCTAGCTCAACAAATTAGGCTTTTAAGGATCAATGGTTGCCAGAACGTCGAGTAACACCACTAGTGTGTCTATAAGGCAATTTTTTAAATATATTTTGGACTTTTATTTTTACAATATTTTGACTCTTTGACTTTTTTGACAACTTACAAGGTAACTATTAACAAGTCAATATCAAAAATCCTAAAATCACCTATATGAATTTGACACTTATCCTAAACAAGAAACAATTTCGATATTGACAACATAACCGACTCAAAAAGACTTTGACAATAAGACTCATATAGCTTATAAGCAACAAATACAATTGTGGATATTGACTTTTGACTTATTTCAACATATAATAAAAATGATAATATAAAATTTTTAGTTATAGACATTCTCTCATTTTTAAGTACTTCAAACTACACTTTAAAAACCACAAAATTAGTTTTGACACACTAGACATAACTATTGACATTGACACAATAAAAATCATCAAAACCAACGAAATAAGGGACATACTTTGGTTCCCACGTACTCCTTTATTCAGATCATGAAAGTTCTGCTCCAAAATCCATTTATAATATTGTTTTTGAGTGGAGACATCTCAACTTGTAAAATCCGTTCTATTTTGGGGGCAAAGATTTCTCGACATCTTTAATGACTCTTCGTAGAATATGAGGCCGAAGTTCTCTATGTAAATTGGCAAGCTCATTCTCAGTCACCGAACTCAAGTCCTTGTATTTCTACACAAATTCATCCCTATTCATGAATTTGTCCTGATCTAGGAAATGGAGTAGAGCCCACAGCTCTTCAACACTATTCTGCAGTGTCCCAGTAATTTAATTTTCCACCGAGAAAGCTACAGGCATGAGAAAGACATGTCAAGAATGTACGTCACTCTCATTATTCAACACTTACGGTATGACTGTATTGATTCCAATGGAGCTTTTGCTATTGCAGATGATGAGGAGACAGGTTACCCGCGCGTACAGATAAAACTGGATACCAAATGAGACGGCTAGAACTCAGGAAAGTAAAAACAAAAACTGGCGTTTTTGCTGAAACTCCAATATTGGCAGTGTGATTGGTGCTACGTAGAGTGAATGGCAGCGCTTGATTGAAGATAGAAAAATTACATTGAACATGCAAATGATATATGTATACCTGATATAAAGCTTGATCCACACATGGGCCACGCACAATCCTCAAGGTCAAATGTACTTACAGCAGCCAACACATTATCTTTTTTTAATCAAATCATAGCAAACAACCGCTGACCCTATCCCTCACGCAAGTTCGCAGGGGGTAGTGAGGTGGCACAGCGGTCTACGTGGCGTTCGTGGCGTTTGACCCACTCTCCGTTTTCATTTCCGTTAACTCCGTCTCCATTCCCGTCCTGACAAGCTAATAAATATTGTCGGTTTTGTCGGCCATCATATCAGCGACTCCTGTCAAATCCTGTGCAGCTGTCACACGGTTCCAGTTTCAAAAATCATAGCTCCGCCTTCATGAAAAAGATATTACCCGCCATAGCCCCCTGTTTGAGTGGTTTCCATGCGGTTTCCATGCCCCTGGTTTGAGCTGTTGAAACGAGGGATCTCTGCTGCACAACTTGAGCTTCCGGGTGCTTCCTCCAGAGTTGACGTCCTCCCAGGTGCTCCTGTTTTACATGCTATTCTGTGCTTCTAATCGTATAACATTGGTTAATCGTATAACAATGGTTTTCCATTCGTATAACAATGGTTTTCTGTTTGTTTCCCCTATTTTACAATGGTTATTCTGAACTGTATACAAAAATATCATATAGATAGTGCCATCAAAAATACATATACGTTTTCATTCCAGATATGTGCAGGTTTCTGAAAATAGTTCAATGTCACGATACCTCCATGGAGTCATAAAAGATCTTTTGTTTAAAATAAAACTTTACCAGTTTTATTATTTTTCAAAACAATCTCACTGCCAGTCCAGAAATTATCCTTGCGCGCCAACATAATTCCTTTGCAAGAGTTTTCAAGCGCATACACACAAAATAAATCATTTATATTATATTAATGCATGCTGCATTTTCTTGTTTTCATCTTGTGTGGAATTTAATCAGCTGGGCGCCGCCATAACCGGGTATTATGCAATAAAATAAAAAGTGGGATTTTGTTTTGGATGCAAACATGTCTGCTCCTTAGGCGCCAACATGTTGTATCGTTCTCCATATGAGTTTGGAGCAGTTGTCATCCTCCATGCACAATATCCAAAGCGTGGGCTCTTCCAAACAATGGTTTTCCATTCGTATAACAATGGTTTTCTGTTTGCTTCCCCTGTTTTACAATGGTTATTCTGAACTGTATACAAAAATATCATATAGATAGTGCCATCAAAAATACGTATACGTTTTCATTCCAGATATGTGCAGGTTTCCTGAAAATAGTTCAATGTCACGATACCTCCATGGAGTCATAAAACAGGGCTTTACAGAATACATCACCAATACTCTCAGCAAGAACAATGTCTTTGTTTGAAATGATGTTATTCCTTGACATCACCATGGATGCAAATCCATGATTTTATTTCTCAGAATAAAATCAGCTGTCGCTGCGTCCAATAATCCCTTCCATAAGCTGGATTTTTTT
The DNA here is from genome assembly GCA_018340775.1 of Taxus wallichiana var. yunnanensis. Taxonomy (NCBI): domain Eukaryota; kingdom Viridiplantae; phylum Streptophyta; class Pinopsida; order Cupressales; family Taxaceae; genus Taxus; species Taxus wallichiana. The sequence continues at coordinate 19,892,816 of CM031235.1, read as the reverse complement.
AGGTTAATCTACACTCTGTGCATTTGGTTGATTTTCACGACTCAGTAAAATAAAAACAGTAGCTTCCCTAACTCATTGCGGAAGAAGGCTTTTGGTTGAGTGTAAGGGAAGCTCCTGTAAGGGATGCCTCCGGAAAATAAAAACAGTGGTCTTCCAATTTTTTTGACACTTTGCAAAAAAATTTCACCATCAAAAGAAACACGTGTTTCAGGAATTTTGTTAAATAATTCACATGCTTCCACATTATGCATACATATCTACCAGGGTATTTGAAACTAAAATATCTGACAAAATTTTCTTCTGTGCAATGCTTTGGTAGATGTCCATACCTATGTTTCAAAGCTCATATTTTGGCAGAGGATGGGAGTATGATATGAAAAGTGAACTGAAGAGATTGGACACATGTTGGTTGCATTTACTGAGACACTAGAAATTATGAAATACCACTTCCATTATGCTTTGGTGGATGCCCATACCTGCTGTAAATCTCTGCAACTTTGCATTAATCTCCTATACCTGTGGGTGTGATTCATCTCTTACACAAAAAAACCATTCACCATTTTATATCCTTTAATCCAACTAAATCCCACCATCTATTAAATTCCTCTATCCTTCATCAATACCCTTAAAATATGAACAATGTTCCATCATACTTTGATCGTTGCTCATGGCGTGCTCTTGAAGCCCTTGTTTTGACAGAGGCTAGCAGGATGCTGGAAAGATTTATGGAGTCTAGATTTGCACATGCCAATTGAAATAGCCCAAAAGTTACTAAGTTGCATATCCCGCAATCTAGGAGACAAAATATATCTCAGGAATTTTGTCGAATAATTTACATGCTTCAAAATTTTGCATAAATACCTACCAGGGCACTTCAACTGTTCCCTTCTGCACAGTACTTTGGCATATGTCCACACCCTGTTTCAAAGCTCCAATTTTTCACAGTTTGGTAATGAAGATCTAAACAAATTGAAGATTACAATACCCAAAAAATAAAAAAATTGTAGTATAGCTTCAGTAAATGGGTCATGCTAAAATTGAAACTCGTAATTTACTGCTAAAAACCTCAAACATGGATTACAAACCATCAATTTCCAGACTTATAAAGCTTTTCACACTGGAGTAGTGGGCCTAATCAATGTTTTTTCGTTTTAATAGTGCAATAATTAGTACAAGAATAATTTGTGAATTCTGGTTGTTCGAATTATAAATTATAGTCATCAAACTTTACAGGTTGAAAGCAAGAAAAGAAATAAATATCAGCCATGCGACCTGAATTACTTGAAGGTTATGTCAGCATAAATATAATATATCCTCTGCTGAGTAGGGACATAGTACAATTACAATCATTCAATGGAGACACATGTTACATATGCATTCTCAACCTGAGAACTGTCCATCAAATTAACTGTCCTAATTGTGAGAATTGTTAGGTGGGTCTAACAATTTATCTGGGTAGCGAGCTCATATCCCCATTATGGAAATAGAACAACATTAATTGGTCGTGAAGAAAATGGAAACAATTTGATTATGTCTTTATAAGACAAATTTGTAGAGGTGCATATTATTAAAGTCCTAGGTCTTGACAGCTTCATAATCTCCACTTTCATCTTCCTGGTTCTGAGTTTTTCCAACCTTATAGTAAACAAACTGGGCAAGAATCTATGGAAGGTTAAGGATCAACTTTCTGCGTTCACAACCTTGTTCAAGCAAAGTTTTAAATAATAAACTGCAATTTACATATGATCATATAATGCAATCGAATTGAGGAGGAAACAAAAAACTCAAATGGACTTAACCTTCCTGATCTTATATGAAATGCTCCCAGTAACATTGTGTATGATAAAGGATACAAAGAAGTCCAATAGTACACATACACAAGCGTCCACCAACCATGGCATAGTTGGCTTTAACTTTTCCCATTTTAGAGTCCTTACAATTATACTGAACATAGCCATAGCATGATTAGAGTCCTCACAGTTATACTGAACATAAACATAGCATGATTAAAAAATAAATGGAACATGTTACATCTAATCCTTGAGATTAATTCATTGAAAACAAGCAGCTAAAAACATAAATAAATTCAACTATATACCTTCCCACAGAGGTAGCATTCCCTATTAGGGAAAACATGAACATGAGTGGATTCAAGCCCTGCTAACACAACGACATTAGAAGGGTGAATTTTATGATCCACTTAATTACTATGCAAATTGAGAGTAAAAATCAATTACAAAAGATCTCTTAGAAGGGTGAGAATACCTCAATGGTCCCTCTCTTAATCTACAACCAACATTTATCATCAATTGGACATGGTTAGCTTAGGTATTGCAGACAAAAACTCACTGCAACTCATTTACAACAATTTTGGAGTTTCAACCTGATTACAACGCTCAACCTTTTAAGCTAATCCATATAGTATAGTCACCACATTTCTACTAGGGAAAAACAAACAAATCACAACAGTACAGACTGAGACCTTGCAAGCACTGAAATGCAACTGCAAAAAACTCACATTTAAACTAATTTGTGGAAGTCTTCCACCCATATAGATGGCAGCCATAAGCCACCCCAACATTTGTGGAATTGACTTTTTTTTTCAGCAGCTAATGTGAGGTTTTCGACATGTGCTTGAACTCGTCGAGATGGAATGTTCAGGTTGTTCCTGAATGATTTATGAGAATGTCTCTATCTTTTGATTTTTTGAACGATATCTAAAAATGGCATTTCTGAGCTGATATAATCCATAAATAAATTGTCTTCATCTTATATTTCTCATCGCTTGTCTGAAAGCTACGGACCTGTTTCCATCATGTTTTCTTGGTAGATATAATCTTCAATTCTTCAGGATTTCCACAGGTACACATTGTAGATATTATATCAGGAATATACTGTGTTCTATTTTTTGATATAATCTTATTGTTGGCAGATGATTTGAAGTTCCTTTCTATATTTTTGGATTTCAGCGTTGCTTGTTTGAACATAACCAAATAAAAATTCATCTCCATCATCATAATTTTTTTTTCTGTGGTAAGATTTTCTAGTTATGATATTTCCTTGGGTTGCTTTAAACACTTCTCTTTCTCAAATTTGTTTTGAGTAAATGATTGTGGTGAGAGTTAGTCGTGTTCATAAAATAATTTCGATATACCATTGTCATCGCAATCAAATAAGCAATCATCAAAAGCAACATCTTCATTTGTGTTTAAAGGTATTGATGAAACTTTTAACAATGTTTTTTCATCAATATTGTTTATTTTGATTATGCATGACCATATATTATGTATTAATTTTAAATTTTAATTTTTTAACCTCAAAGAAATCAAATCAAATGAATGAAGATAGCGGTTGTGGAAAAAATCAACCACAAAAAAAAGAATGACAACACGTGCTGCAATGGCCTTTCTGAAATGGGTAAGGAAATGTGATTGTTTGTTTTTTATTGAAATATAATTTTTGTAGTGGATTATGTGTTATCAAATGCTTATTTCTGACAACATAGTGTTTGTTTTTGTAACATAAACATAGATTAACGATGAAAAAATTGAAGAAGAAAAAGCATTTGTTGATCAAACAAAAGAGAATTCAGATTTTGAAAAGGAAAAGGGTAAGGATAGTCATGTTGAAGAAGAATTTGACATGGAACTAAACATAGATGACAATAGTGATCAAAATGACGAAGATTATGAAGTAGAGGAGGATGATGAAGATGAAGATTGGGTGCCTAGTCCGAGCCATAAAGCATCCAATGAGTGCAAACATCAAAGATCAGTAAGTAGTGTTATTTAGAATTTTTGTTTTGCATGAATAAAACACTTTTATTCAAGTATTCAACTTATGTTAGTATGTCTTAGATTTATTAGGATTTTCCAATTTGTTGTTCTTTTAGTGTCCATATATTTTTACATTTGCATAATAATTTCAACTAAAGAGTTATAGGATTTTCCTACACATAAATTGTTACTCATAAACTATTTAATTATTGGATGTAAATTGTAGTATTTGCAGCAGTGTAAAATTATAAAAGAAATTGGAAAGAGGGACAGATTCAAGTGCATGGTCTTTCCTTGCTGCAACTATGAAATGCAAGGAATAAAATGGCATTTGAAAGACATCAACTATCACCACCTCCATGATCACAATGGTCTCCCTCCATTACATAGGCGTAAGCTAGGTAAACGTGCGACCGGAAGTATAAAAGGAAAACAAAAAAAAGACAAAATATGGTTGCAAAGCGAAGTGTTGACTGACACTTGAATAATTCTAAATATATGTACAAATCTAGGTTAATTGAGCGTTATTGTCGGGAAGAAAAGGTGCAATATTTTTCATCCCTTAGCCAACAAGCTAAAGATCTGATTTCCAAGCTTGTAGAGGAGTATGATAGTGTAGAAAAGAGGGAGGAAAGAAGGAAAAAAACCCTTTCAATGCTGCAATATAAAAAGGATTTGATGAAAACCGATTGTACAAATTCTGAACTAAATGGACAAAAGGATAAGGTATTTACCATTTTTATTATAATTTAAATTTAAAATTATTTTAATTTTGTTTATTCACATTTTTTATGTTATTTTAAATTAACGTTTCATTTGTACAAGATATTATCCAAGAAGAATCCATTAATGTTGATCATGTAAGGAAACATGCTTTCATTAAAAACATTAGTAGCATTGTTGGAATAATAAAGTGTCATTTTTCATTCATTAACATGTTGAAATCTTGTGTAAATGTGATTCTAACACGTTTCATGACTTGAATGCATGAATAGGACTCAACTGATGTTGATGGGGAAAATCTGATACGAAAAAAGAATGTAAACAACAATCCAATGGAAAACAAGGTACAATTGTAAATTACTAATATAAATATTTGTGTTTTCTATATATTTTAAGTGCTTAAAACTTAATCATATTGCTAATTTGGCATTTATACCTACATCTTTTATATACAATTAATTATTATGTTGTTGCACTTGAAAAATTGGGTTTTACCACTTCAGGGTGATGAGGAAGAGAATAATGTTGAAGCATACACTTCAAGTGCATGGGTACATGAACCATCGATACAAATAACACCTATTTCCATTAGAACAAAGGAAAGTGAGGGAAATGATATGAATGATAAAGAAAAAATCAACAAAGAGGATCATAAGGGAAAAAATATGGCCGATCCATTGATTGAGGTGACTGATTTTCCAAAATTTGTTGAGGTGGAACTGGGAAAACCAAAGAATGAGGTGAAGGACATGGCTGCCTATGAATTCACAATAGGAGAAGAAGTTTTTATGTTCCTAGAGCCTGACCATGTAAAAAAGGTTGGCATTGCTAAAATTCATGCAACTAAACCAGGAACAAAATGCCATGGACGATCTTTAGAAAGGGATTGCATTGTCATATGCATAGAAGAATCATATGTAGATGATGCTCCATTGCATTTTCCACATATTGGAGCAGATACTATTGGTGAATCGAAGAAGACATATTGCATCTGGTTTAAAGATTGCTTGAAGGCAATTAACCAGAAAGAGGATGGAAAAGAGACAAAGGTGTGTTAATTTGTATTTTTATTGATGTTATTGTGTTTTTAGCACATTTGATTGATTTTATATCCAATATAAGTATACTTATCCATTATGTCATGTTTGCAGCAAATGAATGAATATTCAGATGACAATGTTGCAATTGAGGTAAAACTATGTTTTGATGTACATTATTTTTTTCCAATTGATTGACTATATCAATGATGCATTATTTATTTCAGTATTCAATAGAATTGTGAGAGCTCATATTCAGATTTTACCATGCATAGGTGACACAAGGAAAAGAAGAAAACTATAGGATTTTCCTTTCTAGTCTAATGTTTAAATTTCTTCCTACTTCCCTATACATTTCCTTCCATTACATTCTTATGCAGTATTCCTCTATGTATTTATCTTTCAAAACTGGTTTGCATTTTCCCTATAATATTTTATATGATGGAAACATATTATTCACGATGAAACTATGTACTTTTCATACCAACTTGGCTTCCCTTACTTGACTGTTGCAGCTGTTACAGGAGCTTCCCTTACCCCAATATCATTTTACTTATAATTTTCTTTCTTTCTAACAATCATGTTCTTTAATTGTATTATATAGTATTTATATGAATTGATTGTTTGTAGAATGAAGAGGAACAACCAAATAAGCTTGTGGTAAGAAACGTAAAAATGTTATCCAATATTCTTGATTCCATACAAATTATACATAATACGGGTCATGCTTCATCTGATTTGGTAAGTAACGTAAACTAAGATTTACATTGCTAATTTCTTCTAGGAGTCAAATATAAAAACATTTAAAATATTTGTGTTTTTTTCTTCGAGTTAATGTAGGAAATAATTTGCATCAATAATCCTTCATTTTTGTAGCAACGTAATAGTGAAGGTGATACTGAGATGCAACTTTCAGAAAGGATCCATTCTTCCCAACAACAGGTGACCACACAATATCTTATTTATAATTTTGATAAACTTATTTTATCATTTACATTTGCATAGTTTTATTTACTGATATGCCCATTGTTTGTAAACATATCAGGGAAAAAGATTAAAGGGTATCAAGAGTGTTGCATCAGTTCACACACACCTTACGCCTGATGAGATGAAAGGAAATAAAAGAAAAATTCGAGGATGGATCGAAGCACGAAACTCCATTGTTGTTATGCAAGCAACGAGAAATTTGAAGAGCTCTCGATTTAATTTGTTGAAGTTTTGATATTACAATCAATTGTATCATTATTTGTAAAACAATTTCCAAGATACTCGCTTATGTCAAAGAAAAATCAATTTAATGTTATGGTTTTTCTCCTTGAATGAGAAAATAATGTAAGATCCATATGTAGTGCCAATTTTATGCCAAAATCCTCTTTTGGCTCTTCTTCCGACATGACTTGTAAAATGTAATGAGTTTTCCCGTCAAATTTACTCGATAGCATTTATTATTGCATTTATTTATTATTGCTTGTTGAGACTCTTTTAATCGTAATGGTTCACCAATGCACCCAACAGTGTCCATTTTGATTGGTTTTGCTAGCATACTTCAATCTGCATTGAAATAGGAGTTTGAAACAGGATATGGACATCCACAAAAATAGAACAATAAAAATTCTCCATATTTAGGACTCTTTCCGGTATATTTTCCAATATGCCACATCATAAGCATGCATCTCTCCCTCTTTACAACCATATTTGTTGTTCTTGTTTACAGATTTTTTAATTTCTATTTTAATTTCTGTCGACAACAACAGATATTTTAGTTTTGGGCATTTACCTTTTGGTATGTCTTCCCATACTGCATTTATATCAAATTTTACATCCTCTTCACCTACTACTTACAACACTCACCACCCCGCATAAAGTTAAAACAAATACTAAGTTCAAACAATATACACACTCGTTATTGTTTTCCTATATAACTAGATGGAATACCTAACAAAACAACACACACTTTGCAAACAACTTACGATGAATCGATGAAGGTCTTACCGATTCATTTAGTTAGAGCAGCCTGCCACAACCATCATCCCTTATCTATTGCATGTGCATTTCTTGTGTCAGTTGTTCCCTCAGTAGATTAGTGCAATTTGATGAAAAATCTTTAGAGAGATTTAGATAGATAAATTCGAGAATGAATCAAACTTTGGCGAAGCAATTACTAGTTGAATGCGTAAATGCTCCTCTACTCACATTGGTATTGCTGCTTGGACATAGAAGAAGTAGACTTTGTGCAAACTATGGCTGAATGGTGGGGTCCACAACATGCGTTTCATCAAAGCTATGCAGTCTTCTTGCAAATGAAGAGAAGCGAGAGAAACCCAATGTGTGCTCACCTGGAGTTGTACATATTTTTGGCTTGCATGACTGACAACTCGAATGTTCACTTCGACCTGCTCTGTTATGCTTATGATATTATTGAGATGCAAACCTTGTGCCTATTCGGAACAATTCTCATCATTATGTATGAGAGGTGAGGTAGCACAAACAGAACTTCAATGAGGTTAATTGTGTAAGTTGCAGCATTGAGAAATTGGAATAATCATATTAAATTTAATCACCTATTATAGATGAATCTGGTACATAGCAGAACACTATAGATTGTCAATATCCATTCTTCTTAGTTTTAATAGCTATAGAAATTGTGTGCAAAGAGAGAATGTCAAAGTTACGGGTGATTGGATGTTGTTGATCGGGACTATACTTGTGTGTTTGTGTATGACTCGTACTTGTGTGTTGTGTATGTGACTGTTGTGTATTGTGTCCATATTAGATGAATGGGATTATGAATACCTTCTCTATACATGTGTATCTTATTAATAGTATTTAAAGTTATCGAGTTTGCTATGACCTTTGAAATATGTTGAAATTTATTGTTAATATACCACACTTTTTTTTTTTTTCTCTTTAAGTATTTTCTATTTTTATTGTGTTTATAGTTGTCGTTGGTGTAATGAAGAGGAGGGCAAAAATGACAGAGAAAATCTCTAGAAGAGAGACTCAGATTCAAAACCAGAATGTTGGAGTCATGGGCAACTTGCCCTTCAATTTCAACTAATGGACATCCTCACGAAGTATTGACATTTTTTTTCCAAATGCATTCAATAGGTCTCCAATTTGAATAGTTCACCTTTGCTAGCATACTCCCGGCCTGTGCCAAAATAGGATCGTTGAAACAGAGTGTGGACATCTGCCAAAGTATATTATAGAGAAGGGATGTTTTTTAGATCGCCACCTTATCTTTTTGTCCACTGGCATAGTAAACACCTAGCTATTGCAAGAGCTGTAAAATAACTTTGTTTGAAAGCTCTTTTTTTCACACACAGGATGTATCATGGAATACCATATTTGTAGCTAATAGAAGACAAGGACATCCTGACACAACATTGACGTTGCTTCACCGAATGCAACCAACAAGTGTCCACGTTGATCGGTTCACCTTTTCTAGCATACTCCTAACCTCTACCAAAACATGACTGTTGAAATAGTGTGTGGACATCCACTAAAGCATTATGGAGAGGGAATTTGGTTAGATGTTTTAGTTTCAAGTGCCCTGACATGATCTGTATGCAAAATGTGCAAGCATGTGAATTTTTTGAAAAATTCCTAAAAGGTATGTGGTCTAATGAGTTGTAATGATTGTTGGATGTGCAAAAATGGGTTAGTTGAAAATAACTTGAAACTTTCAAGCAAATGCAATTGGTAGGTGTGCAAAGCCAAGCTCCACAAACTTTGTCAGCATCCTCCCAACATCTTGACAAAGGTAGTAATCATTGATAATGCAGTAATCAATTGATAATATGTTTTCTATTTTATTTTCTGCCTTCAATCTCTGAACATGATCTCTTTCTCATGTATTCACATTCATGTATTGCACTTAGATTGTTGAAAATGAAGTTTTCATTAAAAAAATTATTTGTGTTTACCGATATGGATAATATTTTTGTTACGCTCATATTTTTGGCTCAATACCCAAAGATAGTTACTAACGATGGTTTTTAGATTGATGAAAAATGATACCAAGAAAGGGACGTACCAATAGGAAACTATCTAAGTGTGGGGTAATGTTCTTGCATTTGTAAAAAAAAATGATAGCGAACCCTTCAAAAGCTTGTTGTTTATTGTTCCTCACTCAAAGGAGTATTTGAGCAATTGTGAGAGGTCCTTCCTCCAAATCTCCAAAACATATAGCTTTCCTTCACTACCACATTTTACAATGATTGTTTTAGGCATTCATCTAATCCAATTCTCTTGCACCAACAGACAACACTGCTACCTTAGATGTTTAGTGTCGCTGACTACATGATAGAACAAATCCATAAGAACATTGTATAGACATGATTAGGGTAACTTTGATAAAGAGATAAACGGATATCCTTTGTTAAAAAGTGACAAATTTGTATAAAGATTGAAACTTGCATCATTTATTATGGATGACAACACAATACGTTGTTGAACTATTTTAATTAAAGTAGAAGGGCATAAGTGGGAAATTATTACAAAGTGATTGAATGAAACAACCTTGAATAGATACATAACATTATAAAATGCAAAATAAACATTAAAAATCCATTTCATTGAGGCAACAACGTATTACGTTGAGAAATAACCTACTTTGGTATAGATCATGTAGGAGCATAAAAGATGGTATCACAGCTTTTAGATATTATAATGAGCATATCTTGTAAACTAATAATGTGTTTGTTCATCATTTCTCAAGGGTAACAACATAATATGTTGTTGAACTGCTGCAATCAAAGTAGGAGGGAATGAATATAATTTCTGCAACAAAAACTGAATATAATTTTTACAACACATAAAATTTAATTTCTACAACAAAAACAAAATATAATATCTGCAATCTTTTTTGAAAAGGATAAAATATTGATATTGATATGAGGGAAGAATGATTACAAGATAGAAGTCTATGATTCAAGGATATATATTTGCAAAATGCACTCATAGATTTGCATATCAAACACAATTATATAGACATTGCACACTGTGGTTGAAAAAAGACCAAAAGGAATATGACCTATGGACTATCAAAATGGGAAAAATATACAAAGACTATATAACAATAGTTGTTCCATAAAATTACCCTTAAATTCCATTTGTGTTGGTCTCATCTTCAATTTCTTCAACAAGCCCCCTTTCCCTATCTCATTCTCTAATCTCTTTTAATTCATCCTCCCATGTTAGTCGACATGATACACGACTCTTTTTTACAATAGGAAAACTAGCTTTTCTATTTTTGGACATGGGCACCTTAGATTCAACATCTTCTCTATAAAATCTCTCTCTCGATGAAGTGTATTGTTGAATCCATCATCTACTGTCTAAATGGTTGTACCTCGGATGTTGCACACCTAATATAGAAGATATTTGGCTTCCCCTCAATCGGTTTGTTGTTTCCACAAGTGTATTCTCTAATAAAGTAAGAAATGGCTTGTTTAGAGGACCAACAAGATCATGTTATCTACTATTTTTCTGATCCTTCTCACTTGTGGGCTCAAGTGTTCATCTTCTTCATTTATAACATGTTTATCTTGTTGCAAAACATGCATAGAGTCTTCACAGGTGTTTGAGGATTCCATGCTTGACCAAAAGGATCGTCCAACCACATGTTCATCTCCACATGCAACATTTGGAGCACAAAATAAACCCTAGAGAACATTACAAATTAGTATAATAAATCAAATATTTGAATAAAAACCAAAATTAATAGAATTTAGATACAATAAATTACTATGTTGGAAAATATTGAAAAACATTTTGCCTATAATACCTAAAATTAAAGTTTTCTCTCGCTGAATTCTTTTTCATCATATTCACTTTAATTATGTGCTTACATAAGTACCCATTCTTTGACACTCCACATTCACACATTGCCAAATGTGGGGTTTGATACCATACTTCATAGTGACAATTATCATCCATCGGCTACGAACCCATGCTAACCATGGGTCAAAGGTATGGAAGGTGACATAATAATCGGGAATGGATTGTGTGTGCGGTTATTTTCTAGTTTCTCCACTTTGAAGTTACGGTAGAACCCACTTTCCTTACAACATTGACTCCACCAATAATATATAAAAACAACTGTGATTAATTGATGTATTAGCCAATCAACCCTGCGATGAGATGCTTTTCGAATGGAGGATAACCAATTACTCTTAAGTATAGAGTGATATGCCTCTATTGCAGCATTTGTTTCTTGCCCAACATGCTTTAAAGTCCGTAGATGTCTCACCCACATTCCAATTCTTAGAAGCCAGTGTTCCTGCCAATATTTAATAAATTTTATCTCGTCCACAAATTCTGTAACAAAATCTTGTGCCATTTGAATAGCACTCTCCTCATTATTTGAATGGTGCATAATTTCCCCCAACCTATTAAACATTACACGTCTTTTTTGATCTTCCTTAACCTTGGCAACAAGATTCTTCAACCATGCCCTCCTTACATGCCAGCTGCATAAGTATACTTCACACCCAAAAACTTCTCTGTATTTGAAAATGAATTGTATTAGAATTTTAAAAATTTGATAGCAAACTTAATATCTATAATTTAAATTTATATATTCTAACAATATACACAAAGAGTAATTTACAACCTAATAGCATTGATTTCAGCTGTAGCATCATCTACCATGAAAGCATTTAGTTTCCACTCAAGCATATGAGCATGTGCTCTATTCACCAACTTTTTCATCCATTGGGTTAAGTCGCTAGTTGTAGCTCTTGACATTATGACCCATGCAACTGGTAGGCCCATGTGTTTGGAATCGAATGCGAGGATGGTATAGAGTTTGAACTATGGAGAGTTGACAATGCAATAACAATGTGAATTAGTAGATTATTGGTAAGAAAATGTAACATATTTTTTGCAGAAATTTTTATTGATAAGATTATGTAAAAGAGAATACCTTCATTCCATTGGTCCCAAAAGTGGCGTCCATTACAAGTATGTTGTTATGGCCATATTTTAACATCCACTCAAGTTGTTGCGGCATTTGAATGCCCATGATAAATGGAACGTGACCATCTTCCTCAACATTTCCTTCATACTCTTGGTATTCATAAAATATATTTGGATTTTGATCTTGCCATGCTCTCACACTTTGGGCATCATTTCTATCATACATGTACTTTGTTGCTTTTATTTTTGTATCAATATTTTGAACATCATGTGAAGACAAGAAATCATCACGTTTTTTTTTCCCATCAAACAAGGCTAGCTTCTCATGAACCATTTCACGGTGCTTTTGCAACACAATATCAGCTGGCATTCCTAATAACAATAACTTTTCTACCCATTCTTGCAATTCCTTACTAATATGTGGCGCATAATAAGCTTGTGTCCCTTCAAATTTGTGATTTTTTGGCCATGGCATATATTATTGTTGTTATCCACATGATCCATCTGAGGATATGTGATAAGTGCATATTCACTTCTTTTCATAAGAATGCGCACATTAAAATTGCATTGGCAACCACATTTTATATGTTTACGTCTAGGTCTACTCCCCGTCCCTCTAGTTGGAACCTTGGACTTATCATATGGCAAATCATCCTCTTCTTTAAAGTCTTTAGGCCCATAGCTACACCAATATCTGCAAAATGTCACTAAAAGTGAGTCATAATAAAATAAACAACAATTTTAAAACTGCATTAAAAACATCACCTAACATTGCCACATCGTACATTATATAACTGATGGTGCTATCAATTCGAACCCGGTGTGTACTTTCCCTTATGGGTGATGAATGACTCCAACGTTTGTAATAACTTGTTGGAAATGATGTCCACTGACATTCCCCTTTAATAAAATCATCTACTCGTCCAACTTCTACCCATGCAACAAAATCCCCTTCCACTCCATGGTTATCTTTAACTTTGCTCCAAACTACATCTAATGCAGAGAACAGTCCTTCCAGAGGACATTGGATAGGAATGTCTAACAAGCACTTCCACTTTGAGTCTCTCTGATTATACATTGATGTTAATAACACTACAAATTATTAAAATTTGGAAAAAAAAATGCTCAAGCTAACACACTATACAATTAGACAATAACACTAACCATTTGATATTTATATTATAGCTGATGCTAAAATGATAAGACTTGCATTCACAAATGTTCAATATGTTAAAGAAATTGAGGATCATTATTAAAAAAATTAGGTCAACAAAAAAAGTAAAAACGACATCAAGAATCTCATAAAATTGAGCTAGCCATATTAATTTCACTCTCATATCACTAAAAAAAATAGAATTATTTGAATATTGTTTATTGTAAAACAATCCTTCTCCCTCACATGATATCTCATTGCCTGCTTTCTTTTCAAAATGATTTCCACTCATGTTTTCAATAGGAAAAAGTATCAATGTAACAATAGGAAATCTGAAAAAGAAGCATGAAGTATGTAGATCATGATCTATCCTTTTCTCATGAAAGCCAAAACTATAGATGCAAAAAAGAAGTTGGTGAATATAACTTAATAGCCAAAAGTTGCGAAGAACCAAATCATCGATTAGATAATAGAGTATCTTTTCTAAGTTATTCAAGGTTGAGAAATGTTTAAAATCAGTTGCTCCCTTATATAAGAGAATCAACCCAAAAATAGCTCTCGAGGGTATCACAAATCATCACTAGCATCAATATAAAAGTATGGAAATAATTTTAGGTCTCAAACATGCCACCACTCTAAACAAAATAGGCTAGAAAAAAATCATTATCATCAACTTTGATTGGAGGAATCATTCATAATATATAATGAATATAGCTTCTAAAAATAATGTGTTCCACCATTTAGTTCGGGTGACAACGTAATACGTTGTCATGTCAAAATTAAAGTGTGAGAGGATGAATTGGAAAGTATTCCAATTTAATTGAATGAAACACCTTTGAATAGATTATTCAAAGTTCAAAAAAACTTTAAAAATGCAGTCGTCAAAGAAACAACGTATTATGTTGAGAAACCACCTTCTTTGATATTGATCCTGTAGGCACACTAAGATCTTAAATTATAGTTTTATATAGTACACCATGTATCTTATGTAGCCTAAATGTAGTCGGATCATCGTTATCGGGGCAACAACATAATATGTTGTTAAATTGTTGTACTCATAGTAGGAGGGAATGAATTTAGATCCTTTAGGCACATAAGAATGGTGCATCGCAGCTTTTATACACTATAATGACTATATCTTGTAAAAATAGTGCTCTCTTTCGACACTAAAATTTTCCTCCATAATTTCTATTTCATTAATGTATGTATTAGGAATAGGATGTTGTTAAGTATAATTAGTAGTAAATCCAATAGAAGATAATGATGGATTATCTCCACGAAGGAGAACGATCTACGCCTTTTATAATAATGTGGAGTACGGTAATAGTCAAAGTACAATAGGAATGTTGTAAAAAGTAAATATTTGTCGTAAGTGGTCCGGTAATGTTAAAATGTCAAAGTTTGGGTAATTAGAGAAGTAGGGTCTACATGATTAGGAATTAGAAATATTATATTGGTAATAAGGACAAGGAGTGAGGTCATAAATATTTTGTGTATTTTATTTGTAAAAAGTCTAAAAATGTGGAACCCATGTAAAATGATAAAGTTTATCTTATCTTAACAGATAAGCTTACATGTATGATAAGAGTTAAGGTATGGAATATGATTCGTTAGAGTGGATTTCTTATCCTATCTTAGAGATAAGATGGATAAACTCGGAAGTTCTATAAATAGAGAGGCCAGCCCCTCATTTAGCATAGAAGGAAGTAGTGAGAAATATTGTAGAGTGTGCGATTGGAAACCATCGGTTTAAAGGTGTGTTGAAGAAGCCATTAAGAGGTGTAATTGAAAGTTTCTCCCATAGTCTTGGTGAAAGGCAAGTGAAGTCAATAACACTTGAAGTACCTCATGGGTGAGATTGTAACAATTTCATGTTAATATTATAATTTACTTTAATATTTCAGATTTGTCATCATTCAGCAAGTTCTTATCATAGTCAATGGTATTCTTGTGTTATGTTGTTGTTTTGTTTCAGATTACATCCACCAAACTAAAGGCATGTGCATTAGTAAATAATCATAGCACGAGGAGTTCCATTGTGAAGAATTTTCATAGTGCTCATCTGGTGATGACAGCTCCATCATTTAGTATGGGTGACAACATAATAATAGGATTTGATACTTTGATGATCCTACATTATACACATGTGGGCTAAAACACCGTGAAGGCGCAGAATTGATTATTGAATGGTATCATTTGAAGACCTTGTTTGATGATAAATTGGGTGCATAACAAATCTCATAAAGGATTATCTCCATGAAGGAGAACAAAGATGAAGTTTTATATATGCATTCAAGGATATTTAAGGTTCATAAAAGAGTGTTGTTGAGTTAAGACAGTTTGCATGGAGACAAAGAGAGAGTGTTTTTTTAGAACTCGAGAAGAAATGGAGTGTTGAGGTTGGATAAATGGACTAGTAGCTAGGAATTAAAAGGTAAATGTGGACAGTGAGGGCAGTCAGCAACCTTACTCAAAGTACTTGTCATTGGTTATATGCTTGGAAGTCAGACTTCAATGTTGATTGTTCGAAAAGATAGGTGTATGCATACAAAGAAAGATTGAGGGCACGGTTGTAGAGAAGAACAAGAACATGAATATGAGAACATGACATGCTCCTTGAGGAGGATTTACTGAGCTAAGAGGTACACCAACTATAATGAATATAGCTTGTAAAAATAATGTGTTCCACCATTTAGTTTGGGTGACAACGTAATACGTTGTCATCATGTCAAAATTAAAGTGTGAGAGGATGAATTGGAAAGTATTCCAATTTAATTGAATGAAACACCTTTGAATAGATTATTCAGTGCAAAACAAACTTTAAAAATGTAGGTCATCAAAGAAACAACATATTACGTTGAGAAACCACCTTCTTTGATATAGATCCACGAAGGCACACTAAGATCTTAAATTATAGTTTTATATAGTACACCATATATCTTATGTAGCCTAGTAATAACGAGTCATATACCCATTATCGGGGGTAACAACATAATATGTTGGTAAATTGCTATACTCATAGTAGGAGGGAATGAATTTAGATCCTTTAGGCACATAAGAATGGTGCATCGCAATTTTATACACTATAATGACTATATCTTGTAGAAAGTGTCCTCCATAATTTAGTATGGGTGACAACATAATAATAGGATTTGATACTTTGATGATCCTACATTGTACACATGTGGGCTAAAACCTATGAAGGGCAGAATTGATCATTGAATGGTATCATTTGAAGACCTTGTTTGATGATAAATCGGGTGCATAACAGTCTCATAAAGGATTATCTCCGCAAGGGAGAACAAAGATGAAGTTTTATATATGCATTCAAGGATATTTAAGGTTCATAAAAGAGTGTTGTTGAGTTAAGACAGTTTGCATGGAGACAAAGAGAGAGTGTTTTTTTAGAACTCAAGAAGAAATGGAGTGTTGAGGTTGGATAAATGGACTACTAGCTAGGAATTAAAAGGTAAATGTGGACAGTGAGGGCAGTCAAGAACCTTACTCGAAGTACTTGTCATTGGTTATATGCTTGGAAGTCAGACTTCAATGTTGATTGTTCAAAAAGATAGGTGTATGCATACAAAGAAAGATTGAGGGCAAGATTGTAGAGAAGAACAAGAACATGAATATGAGAACATGACATGCTCCTTGAGGAGGATTTACCGAGCTAAGAGGTACACCAACTATAATGAATATAGCTTGTAAAAATAACATGTTCCACCATTTAGTTCAGGTGACAACGTAATACGTTGTCGTCATGTCAAAATTAAAGTGTGAGAGGATGAATTGGAAAGTATTCCAATTTAATTGAATGAAACAACTTTGAATAGATTATTCAATGCAAAAAAACTTTAAAAATGCAGGTCATCAAAGAAACAACGTATTACGTTGAGAAACCACCTTCTTTGATATAGATCCTGTAGGCACACTAAGATCTTAAATTATAGTTTTATATAGTACACCATGTATCTTATGTAGCCTAGTAATGAGTCAGATCATCGTTATCACGGGTAACAATGTAATATGTTGTTAAATTACTGTACTCATAGTAGGAGGGAAAGAATTTAGATCCTTTAGGCACATAAGAATGGTGCATCGCAGTTTTATACACTATAATGACTATATCTTGTAAAAATAGTGTGCTCCATCATTTAGTATGGGTGACAACGTAATAATAGGATTTGATACTTTGATGATCCTACATTGTACACATGTGGGCTAAAACCCTGTGAAGGGCAAAATTGATCATTGAATGGTATCATTTGAAGACCTTGTTTGATAATAAATCGTGCATACTAGTCTCATAAAGGATTATCTCTTCAAGGGAGAACAAAGATGACGTTTTATATATGCATTCAAGGATATTTAAGGTTCATAAAAGGGTGTTGTTGAGTTAAGACAGTTGTATGGAGACAAAGAGAGAGTTTTTTTAGAAATACTCGAGAATAAATGGATTGTTGAGGTTGGATAAATGGACTACTAGCGAGGAATTAAAATAACACTTGTAAAAATAACGTGTTCCACCATTTAGTTCGGGTGTGACAATGTAATACATCGTCATCATGTCAAAATTAAAGTGTGAGAGGATGAATTGGAAAGTATTACAATTTAATTGAATGAAACAACTTTGAATAGATTATTCAGTGCAAAACAAACTTTAAAAATGCAGGTCGTCAAAGAAACAACGTATTACGTTGAGAAACCACCTTCTTTGATATAGATCCTAGGCAATACTAAGATCTTAAATTATAGTTTTATATAGTACACCATGTATCTTATGTAGCCTAGTAATGAGTCAGATCATCGTTATCAGGGGTAACAACGTAATATGTTGGTAAATTGTTGTACTCATAGTAGGAGGGAATGAATTTAGATCCTTTAGGCACATAAGAATGGTGCATTGCAGTTTTATACACTATAATGACTATATCTTGTAAAAATAGTGTGCTCCATCATTTAGTATGGGTGACAACGTAATAATAGGATTTGATACTTTGATGATCCTACATTGTACACATGTGGGCTAAAACCTATGAAGGGAAGAATTGATCATTGAATGGTATCATTTGAAGACCTTGTTTGATGATAAATCGGGTGCATAACAGTCTCATAAAGGATTATCTCCGCAAGGGAGAACAAAGATGAAGTTTTATATATGCATTCAAGGATATTTAAGGTTCATAAAAGAGTGTTGTTGAGTTAAGACAGTTTGCATGGAGACAAAGAGAGAGTGTTTTTTTAGAACTCAAGAAGAAATGGAGTGTTGAGGTTGGATAAATGGACTACTAGCTAGGAATTAAAAGGTAAATGTGGACAGTGAGGGCAGTCAGGAACCTTACTCAAAGTACTTGTCATTGGTTATATGCTTGGAAGTCAGACTTCAATGCTGATTGTTCAAAAAGATAGGTGTATGCATACAAAGAAAGATTGAGGGCAAGATTGTAGAGAAGAACAAGAACATGAATATGAGAACATGACATGCTCCTTGAGGAGGATTTACCGAGCTAAGAGGTACACCAACTATAATGAATATAGCTTGTAAAAATAACGTGTTCCACCATTTAGTTCGGGTGACAACGTAATACGTTGTCGTCGTGTCAAAATTAAAGTGTGAGAGGATGAATTGGAAAGTATTCCAATTTAATTGAATGAAACAACTTTGAATAGATTATTCAGTGCAAAAAAAAATTTAAAAATGCAGGTCATCAAAGAAACAACGTATTACATTGAGAAACCACCTTCTTTGATATAGATCCTGTAGGCACACTAAGATCTTAAATTATAGTTTTATATAGTACACCATGTATCTTATGTAGCCTAATAATGAGTCAGATCATCGTTATCAGGGGTAACAACGTAATATGTTGTTAAATTTTTGTACTCATAGTAGGAGGGAATGGATTTAGATCCTATAGGCACATAAGAATGGTGCATTGTAGATTTATACACTATAATGACTATATCTTGTAATAATAGTGTGCTCCATCATTTAGTATGGGTGACAATGTAATAATAGGATTTGATACTTTGATGATCCTACATTGTACACATGTGGGCTAAAACTCGAAGGGAAAAATTGATCATTGAATGGTATCATTTGAAGACCTTGTTTGATGATAAATCGGGTGCATAACATTCATAAAGGATTATCTCTGCAAGGGAGAACAAAGATGAAGTTTTATATATGCATTCAAGGATATTTAAGGTTCATAAAAGATTGTTGTTGAAGTTAAGACGGTTTGCATACGTAGACAAAAAGAGAGTGTTTTTTAGAACTCAAGAAGAAATGGAGTGTTGAGGTTGGATAAATGGACTACTAGCTAGGAATTAAAAGGTAAATGTGGATAGTGAGGGCAGTCAGGAACCTTACTCAAAGTACTTGTCATTGGTTATATGCTTGGAAGTCAGACTTCAATGCTGATTGTTCAAAAAGATAGGTGTATGCATACAAAGAAAGATTGAGGGCAAGATTGTAGAGAAGAACAAGAACATGAATATGAGAACATGACATGCTCCTTGAGGAGGATTTACCAAGCTAAGAGGTACACCAACTATAATGAATATAGCTTGTAAAAATAACGTGTTCCACCATTTAGTTCGGGTGACAACGTAATACGTTGTCGTCGTGTTGAAATTAAAGTGTGAGAGGATGAATTGGAAAGTATTCCAATTTAATTGAATGAAACACATTTGAATAGATTATTCAGTGCAAAACAAACTTTAAAAATGCAGGTCGTCAAAGAAACAATGTATTACGTTGAGAAACCACCTTCTTAGATATAGATCCTGTAGGCACACTAAGATCTTAAATTATAGTTTTATATAGTACACCATGTATCTTATGTAGCCTAGTAATGAGTCAGATCATCGTTATCACGGGTAACAACGTAATATGTTGTTAAATTGTTGTACTCATAGTAGGAGGGAATGGATTTGAAATTATTTTAAAGTAATAAAATGAAACAAATTTGAATAGTTTCATAACACTATGATGTGTAAAACAATCTTTAGAAATGCATGTCGTTGACGCAACAACGTATTACGTGGGAAAGCAACCTACTTTGATATAGATCCCATAGGCACATAAGAATGTGGCATCATAGTTTTATACACTATAATGACCATAGCACTGTAAATATAACGTATTCCATCATTTAGATTGGGCAACAACGTATATGTTGTTGTATTGTTATAAAAAAACTCTCTTAGGAAAAATCTTACCTTGAATATTAGATATAAGTATCTCGAATCACCATTCAACTTATAATTTCTTTGTTTTCAATTAGCCTTGTTTCAAATAAATCTTACGCAAAACACTAACTTAAATTGTTATTCCTTTCAACTTTGATAGATGACTATAAAATGATGTTGTGGTAAATGACCGACAAAGTAGTTCAAAACTTAATAAATTAATAAACAAGATGAGTTGAACTTATCACTAATTTTTAAAAATATAATGTTCTTACCTAATTTGAATGTATGCAGATTGTTTCCAAATTTTCCCTATCATGAGCAATGTTCTTTTCTCATAGCCAACCTTCGTAAATATCCTTCAACTTCCATAAAAGCCGAATGAAATATGAATACTTGTTCTTTTTCAAGCAATACTTAAATAAATCATTTATGTAAAAATAATAAAAAAATTGCAGAATGTTGATGCCAAAAATTGGAGTAAATAGTTTGATGAATATAATTTAGGTAGCAATTAATGGTAGCATTCAATAAATATTTGAAATGATACTTTGAAATGGCGCATCATATTCATAACAATAAATATGAATAGATAGGTATAGTTGAGCAAATCGGGGAGGCGTTGAAATGACTTGGGTTCCGTTAACTTTTTAAACTCCATGAAAACACCTGGATAGTTCCCATTCAAGAGCCAACTCACTACCCCTTGCGAACTTACGTGAGGGATAGGGCCAATAAACAACACGTCTTGGGGAATAGTGTGCTTCATGTCCGGGAGCAAGGACACGATGCACCACCCTCTCACTACTTGTTAGAATCCATCACATATATGCTCGGGATCAATAGAGCTCGATACTAGATAAAAGCGTTGGATCAGATTTACGAGAATAATGCGATAATGTTTCTTCTATATATACTACACATTACAATGGCTATTATATAGACATGGAGGTAGGCAAACTACCTCCTAAAAACCAGGAAACAAAGGACCCATTTATAATATTACGGGCATAACAATTTAACCAACCAAACAATATAATATGTAAGCACTAACAATTTCCCAAAGATTCTTGAAGTATCAATGCCTAGGAGATAACCATGATAAATGTATTCTGTGATCGTGTTCTAATAGTTTGAATAATTTCATTGGGTCTAGTTGGTCACCTGAATGTTCTTGAAAATAATGATATCCATGCTTAAAGGTTCAAAATTTATTAAAGAAGCTTATTGTCCTATTATTTGCATAAAATTTTAAAACACAGATGATTTTGACTTGAAGACCTGCCTCCACAAGCATCTACAGTTCAGGCTTCTCGAAAGAAAAGGTAAGCTTGCAATTTGTAAAGAAATGGTTGTTTACTAGTAAATTTCCTTCGAGAATATCATTGAGGAGAATCTCTGTGTAAAATTTTGAGGCTTGAATCCTTGAATTCAATAAATTATTACAAATTTTGGTTTCTTGGGCCCTCTTGAGATACATAGCTAGACTTAACTAGGGTTAGAACTCTAGGGATAAAACAAGGAATTGTAACCTTAAAATTGATACAAATAATGTTTGGGAGATCTTTTATGAGAATCATGAAGAAAATTGAGTTTCTACCTGTTAAAGGAGAAGAAAATCTTACCAATCCTTTCTAGGACTATTATACACAATTTAGACCTAATAAGTTGACCCCTTTTACAAAGGAAGTACATGATAGTGAAGGAGTTTGAACTTAAAACTTGGAACAATGTATGATGAGCATAATGGATGCCTGAATCACCCTTAATTTCATCTTGAAATAGCCTCCATTGATTTTTATGCTTAACAGTCCTATCTTCAAGACCTAATTAAGGGTTTTAGAGCTCAAATGCAAAAAGAGAGTTTTGGGGAGTTGCAAAAGGAGTTGGATCTTCAAATTTGAGGCACACCTTATGGGTAACAAAAAGAGAATTAATAGATTTTAAGGGGTATTTTGGGTGCATCTAATTTCTTCTATCCATGAGTGTAGCCAACCCCTTGTCTTAAGGGCATTTGAAGGCTAGTGTTGATAAACATAGGAGTTAAGAGTTTTTGGTTGTTTTTAATGCCTTTTTGTGATGCTTCTAACCTTCTTGTGACAAAGTGTGAGTAGGAAATATAACTAAAAAGTGTTAAGGTAGAGAAAATGAGAGAGTACATGCTAGGATAAGAGAGCAAAAATAAGAAAGGTGAGTGTCAATGAGAGTTTAAGTGAATATGATTTATTTTGATGAATGATGGCTATTGTATGATTGCGGAGGAAGTAGAATGAGGTGAAGGAAACATAGCGCAAGGTGAATGAGTTATAACACTTTGAAGGAGGATAATATGCTAAGTTAAGATTTAGAAGGTGAAAACTAGAGAAAAGTCACATTAGAAAGGTAAGAGGATAGTATACAAAAAGAGTTGAATGTTTGTCATCAAGTGTCATGATGGTATTACAATATCGGTGTATGGGGCTGGTTGGACAAAGTATGGAGTCCTTAAAAGTTAATTTGACTAAATATCCAAGATTCTAGCTATTATAAGTTTCTTAAAAATCCTTATATTGTAGAGTTTGAGTAGGTTGTTGATTTGCTCCTTGAATGTTTGAAATAATTATGAAATGTAGAATTTGACTACATCACCGTGGAAACTGATGTAAAAAAATCCTATAAATAGTATTCGAATTATTATAGGAGGATGAATTTGAAATATTTTTATTTAAAATTGGTTGTACCGTCGTAATTTTGGATGTTTATTGTACCAGCAAAATTGAGGTTAATAATTTTAAAATGGCATGTTTTACCTATTTGTAAATGATGTTAGGACTAGGAAATATTTTAGTCTTCAAATAAATATAACAACTTGTATTTGTGTGTTTCCATTTTGTGCGGAAATCAAAAACAAACTTATAGTATGAAATAATAACCCTTGTTTATGGAATTGTCACCTTGAGCTTACCCTTGTGTCATTGTTTCCATAGTGAGAATGAACACCTTAGTCAACTCTTAACCATGTTACCTCCCATTGCTATATTGAGATTTAATTTTTCCCCATGCTGAGCAAATGGGTCTTACTTGTGTCTTCATGACCATCTTGTGGTAGGTAAACATTGTACTTTGTCTATCCTTTGTGTATGGTCCATGAGAATTACCCTTCTTCTCCCTCATGATCCAATTTTTCACCTTCACAAGTAAGGAACTAGAAGACTTGTTAATGGTGTCAAGCTCACATTGTGAAAGAACCCCATTGCGACATTTCTAAGCCTTAGGGATAGAGGTGTTACCTTGGCTAGTAACAATGAAATACCTTGTGATTTTATGAAGGTCTTGTGAGTTAAAGATATTACAAACTCTAGTATTGACTTATCGTAGGGCCTAGATTCCTTGGGGTAAATGGAAATAGGTTAAACTTAGGACCATTAAGAGGTTAAATTGTGGGTGGAATATGTGATTTAACTCCTAGCTATCGATTTTGAATTCTTAAGATGGTGGATTAGGAACAAAGTGATATTGAGACTTATCCCTTTAACTCAATGCAAACCCTCATAACATAACACAGTAAAATGAACCATTGTATGCGTATCATGACTTTTGAAAACAAGGTATCCTAATTTGGGAGCAAGTGGATTGTGAATCATATACATATCACGAGTGATGCAAACTAAGTAGTTAAATTACATAGTTAGTTGTAATAACTTGAAAGTGAATAAAGTGTATCCTTAGTGTTTAAGTGTTATGATGAAAAGGATAATAGGAATCTTTCCACTTTTAGATCTAATAGTCTCTATTTTTACTTTATGTGAATTTCCCACAATACCAAGTAAACATGCTATTGAGAAACAAATCCATAGCTTGAGAACAAGTATTAGTAGACTCATGTGTGTTTAAAATGTTCCTATTAACAATTGAGTTATACAAATTAATTGCAATAAGAGAAATGAACCAAGTTAAATGGAACCATTATAAGTTAAATGTTAAACAAAATAAAGGAAATGTAGTCTAGAGAAAAGGAGAATGTATGTTTACATGTTAAGTGCTCTTCAAATCTTTAATGTTAAATAGTGAAATATGATGGTAACAAATATTTAACCATAAAATTTTGTGTTGCGAAAGTGCATATCTCTGTGAGTACATATTAGGGTGGGTCTTTGTTTTGTACTTGTTCTTTTGGAAAAAATGTGGCATTGATGTGCATCTTCTGTTATCATGTGGTATGTTTTCTTCTTGTTGGGGTGATGTTTCATCCCGACTATTGGAGTAAGGTGTTTCTAGTGAAGAGTGGAATAAGGGAAAGTGTGTGTGTTTTTTTTAGGAAACAAAGTAATTTGTGGCTAGTCTTAGTGGAGGGATAAGTATGTGTTATAATTGTGGGGTAAGGGGATTTTCAAAGTTTATGTGGTGTGTTTATGTTGAAAGAACCAAAGGCTATCCAATATTTCTTCTTAGAGTGATAAGGGTTAGTTGCAATGATGAAATCTCCCTATCTTAAGCCATGTAGGTAGGCTTGATAATGTGTATCATCTCTACTTGTGATGTCAATCACTTTATCATCCTATTGTACGTATGGGTCAATGTTGGTGTAAACATCTCATGTGATGTTGAGTTAATTTGAGTCACCCATATTTTTGTGTGTAACAAAAATGAAAGTAAATAAAATATTGGTTTATTTCATCTTGTGTTTTGATCTTGCATGTGTGGGCATTACATTTGGTATCGAGTTAGGTTCATGTTTTTAATCTTTGGGAAAGTTGGTGTTGTGATGATTATGCATGATGGAGGAGTTGGAAGAGTAATGTGATATTATGTTGTGATGTGACAAACATTGTACTTGTGATAATATGAATGCACCTGTTGTGCATACCACTTAGTGTGGACTTATTATGATGTTGATGTGTTTTGTGATGAGAGTATCCTCTCTCTCTTTCTCTCTCTCGTGACTTCAATGTGACTTGTGTGAAATAAATTTTATTGTGGACTATGAAGTGTTGTAGTGTTTCATTATCCTGTGATATTGTATATGTGTACTAATGTGTTGTATGAAAAAATTGCTTCATAGTGAATTGTGTCATATCGTGTTGTTTCCACCATGTTGTGATGTATCATGATGTTATGTCACCATGTTGTATTGTAATTATGTATATGTTGTGATGTTAGTCACTATATTCATCATACATATGTATTCATATAGTATATGATAGCTTCATGTCATGAATTGGGGGCATATGGTGATCTTATGACCCATGTTGTAGTGTACTTAGACTTTTGGGTGCATTATGTGGAAACATGATGTGTTATAAGCTATGGAAATAATTTTATACAATGTAAATATACCATTCATAAGACATTATAGTTGTGTGTAAATCACCATTGTTTTAATAATGTAGTTATGTGTTGTGTTGTGTACCCAAATTTCAATTCTCTCCAGAGTCAATCGATACGCCATGTGCAAGCATAATCCTCGAAGAGATTTCATAAAGAGGTATTTATTTCACCTAACTATTAGGTACACCGACACCTCATTCGTAAGAGTTGAATGCTCACCCAAAGCACATGTAGTTTCCGCCAGGTGATCTAAAATCAATTTTACTAGCAATTGTGCACACACTTAACTTTGCTTTGTATTGATTTTTTATATAAAAATTGACTATTATATCCTTTTGTATTTTTAATAAAATAATTAAAATTTAAATTACTATGTAAAAATAGAAAATAAAGAGATGAATCACCAACAATTTGACACAAGAATTGATAACGGAGTTCGACACTTGTGGCCTACATCTCTAGGTCCGGTTGAATGGGACCGATCTATTAAAATATTGAAAATAAATATTTACAAAGATTTATACAAGAATATTATCTTCTCATCATGTTCCTCTACCAAAAATAATAGGAGTCACTTTTTACTTCATCTCAAAATTCCTTCTCTAGCTCAAGTTATGAGCAAATCAATAACACAGTCACTTTCTTGTGTCTATACTAGTAAAACATAGCTCCTTTTATAACATTTCATAGCTCCAGGTGCAATGGTTGGGCACCTATATTTTTACCCAAGCGCCCAGGTTCAAATCCCACTCCATGTGGGGTGCATTTTACATAGGGATAAGATCCCACATTTGTTGGGCGTGAAAATAGGAAGGCATTTATATAGGTGGGTGGTGTATGTAGTTATTGGCTTAAGAGCTATCTTATCCCCAAGGATGGGGTGCTCAATGTGGGTGATTGGAGAGATAAGGGGTGTGACATGGCAGGTATTTGTGCATGGATATTTTAATAAATGGCTGTTTGGAAAATGTGCGTTGAAATATAAGGATAATAGTTGGCAAATTTAATTGGAAATTAAATAATGTGGCCAATGTGGAGTAATAAATGGGTGTGGCTAAATTTTTAATATTATTATTTATTTATTTTCCATATTTCCACGTGTCACTTTTCCATTGGTCCACTTGATGAGCGTGCACATGTTCAACCTGTGCATAATCCCCAAAATTTGCCAGTTACCTAAAATTTCAGCGAGCCATAACTTTTGCATACGAACTCTATTTCCTGCAAACGAGATATCGACAGAAACATCTAATTTTTCTCCATGCCATGGAACTGACTACAACTGATTATGAGAAGATCTTAGATTGGTGTTTCTTCGTGAGGATCCTCTGGATCATTCCTCCCCATTGAGAAACTTTTGGACCCCAAAAGTCAACTTAATTGGTAAATAGGTGAGGGTATTTCTCCCTCACCTTTCCGATTTCCATCCATTTAGCCTTGTTCGGATGAATTCCTTTGAACCCAACATGAAGATACTCAATATCACCCCTTCATGAATTTCTGACCTTCCTGTCCAAAATGATTTCTTCCTACAACTCATCAAGATACTCAGGAGCAAAATCATCAATGGAAGGCATTATGTTAGCATCATCATGATCAACAATTATAGGTGGTTCATACAATCTTAAATTCTCAACATTTACAACTGATTAGATTTACATATATGGAGGTAAATCCAACTGAAAGCATTGTTACCATTTTTTCCAATATTTGGAATGGACCATACCATATAGGTTTCAATTTTTTACCTTCACCTATCAACCTTTCCTTGCTGATGTGAAGCCAAAATGAATCACCAACTTTGAACTTGTGATCAGTTCTATGTTTATCATGCTTGGCTTTGTACTTAGCCTAAATTTTCTCCAATTGTTCACGGACATACTGATGAACCTGTTGAATTCTCTGAACAAATATTTTAGCCCTATCAGAATCACTTGAACCATTAATAACAGTTTCATGTCCATAATATACATCTAAAGGAGAATTAGGCAGATATCCAAAACAAGTCTCAAATGGAGACTTCAAAGTAGAAGAATGTAAGGCACAATTATAAGCATGTTGCACATAATATAGATGTTCATCCCATAACTTAGGATGTTTGCCACAATAGCCCCTAAGAAAATGTACTACTGTGCAGTTTACAACCTCTATTTGACCATCAGTCTGTGGATGAAAAGCAGTGCTCTTTTTCAGTTTTGTGTCCATTAACCCCCACAATGTTGACCAAAATTCCCCAAGAAATCTAGAATCCCGATTAGATATAATTGAAGTAGGTAATCCAAAATGAACCCAAACAAACTGAAAAATAAATGTGTAGTTCCTTCACCAGTTATTTATTTAGTACATGGAACCAACACACACATTTTGCTAAATCTATCCACTACCACATATAAGTAATCATGTTTCTTCCATGTCATGGGCAAGCCTCCTACAAAGTCCATGGAAAAAATTTCCCAAGGCCTTTTCGGAACAGAAGAGGAGTGTAAAGTCCTAATTTCCTATTACTTGGCTTGTTTGTGGCATAAAGAACACATCCCTTAATATACATGTTTACATGTTCATGCATTCTAGGCCAATAACAATATTTTTGTAAATGTGCAATTGTCTTACTAACACCAAAATTCCCCGAAATAAGAGAAGTATGTGCTTCCCTAATCATATGCACATGTTCATTTTCTGGAATACAAATTTTACTAGAATGATATAACAATCCTTCATGCAAATGATAATATTTTTCTCCTACTTATTTCCCACTTACTAGATCCTCATACACTTCTCTAAAATCAACATCATTAAAATATTGTTCCTTGTAACTAACATGAGCCAAAGAACTATGCTGCAAAAGGATAGATGCTACTACCACTGGTGGTCTAGATAACATATCGGAAACCTTGTTTTGAATACCTTTTTTATACCTTATTACAAGATGAAATTGTTGCAAAAATCCCATCCACGTAAAATGTCTAGATTGCTGCAATTTGGTTTTTGTTTGTAAACACTGAAGCGGTTGATGGTCGGTGTGTATAATTGTTTATTTTCCCATTAAATAATGCTTCCATTTTTTAACACTTTGAACCAAAGCATACAACTCTTTATCATAAGTTGGATAGTTTCTTACCGCACTTGTAAAGGTTTCTGAATGGTAACACACCGGTCGTTTGTTCTACATCAAAACTGCCCCCATTGCGTAGTCACTAGCATCTGTCTCAATCTCAAATGAATGCTGCAAATTCTGGAAGTGCCAAGATCGGAGTGGTACTTATCTTCTCTTTCAGTGTATCAAAGTATTTCTGTTGCTTTCCTCCCCACTGAAAGACCTGTTTAATACTTGTCAAAGCATGCAAAGGAGATGTAATATATGAGAAGTTAGCAATAAATTTTCTCCAGTACTGAATTGCACCTAGAAAACTCCTAACTTCCGTCACATTAGTGGGTCTAGGCCATTTCACAATAACCTCTATTTTTGTAGGATCAATTCTCAATTCACCATTTCCTACAATATAACCCAAGTAAATTAAAGATGTTTTTCCAAATTCACATTTTGACATCTTCAAATACAATTTCTCTTTCCTTAGTGCATCTAAGACTTTTTGGATGTGTTTAACATGTTCATCCCATGATTTATTGAAAATAAGAATATCATTTAAGTAGACAATAATGAAATTATCAATGAATGGTCTAAATATATCATTCATAACTCTCATGAATGTTGCCAGTGCATTACAAAACCAAAAGGCATCACTAACCATTCAAACAATCCCTGTTTCATTTTAAAAGTAGTTTTCCAAACATCACCTTCTGCAATTCTTACTTGGTGATAACAACTTCTTAAGTCTAACTTAGTGAAATAAATTGCACTCTTTAATTGATCCAGTAAATCATCTATTCTAGGAAGAGGGTAATGATTCTTTATAGTAATCTTGTTTAAAGCATGGAAATTAACACACATTCTCCGAGTGCCATCCTTCTTTGCAACCAAAATAATTGGTGAACCACATGGGGATGTACTTGGAAAAATTATACCTTGAGCCAAAATTTCCATTACTGTCTCTTGATTTCCTCATTCTCTACTACTAACAAACTATACATTCTGATATTGGGAAGAGGTGCATCTTGAAGCAACTATATCTCATGTTGAACCCCTCTTTTGGGAGGTAGACCTTGTGGATCCTGGAAAACATCATCAAAATCAAAACAATTTTTACCAATTCATCCTTATGTTTCAGATCACAAGTCTCAAAATCCATCTCATGTTCTTTCTCTTTGGCTTTGACCACCATGAGCACAAAATTTTTCTTGAATTTACCAGCCTTTTCATTTGACCTGCAGTTACCAAGGATAGATTATTCTTTTCATGGTGAGCTCTAACAATAAACTCAATTCCATCCTTTACAAGCAAATATTTATTTTCTTCCCTATAGAATATTGCTTTACGATCATACAAATAAGGACTTCCCAAAACCACCCCACAAATATCCAAAGGAACTACATCCAATTCAACCTCATCTATAAACTTGTCTATAATGGCAAATCTGAAAGTACAAGTTTTAGTTACTTGCAGTTTACATCATCACAAACCCAGCCCAAAGGATAAGGCTTAGGATGTGGATTAGTTTTGAGTCCTAATTTCTTTACAACCTCCTCAAAAATTAGATTAGCTTGAGATCCACTATCAAAAAGAGTATCAATTTTCATATGTTTTGAAATCACTCTAATGTGGAAAATCTCATTCCTTTTCTTATCATCATGTATAGTTTGTTTACTAGAAGAAGATGCAACATTTGTAGTACTATTGTTGGAAATTGAAAGTTTTGATTTACCTTGAAAACTCATAGCTGTGATCTTGGTTTCATCACCTGAATCTGACCCAAGATCATGAATTGCAGTGTTTGTTTTCTTTTCCTTTCCTTTCTTAACCATCCATTTAGGTTTCAATTCAGGATGTAATTTCCAACATTTAGACTCATCATGGTTCTTTTTACAATGATTACAAAATGGTTTTTCATCTTCCTTCTTAACAATAGAGTTTGTCTTATGCTTACCCTTTCCTTTTCCTTGTTCTTTCGAACCTTTTCCTTCATATTGCTTGTTCTTTTGTTTAAAAGAAGAGAAAGAGGACTCCTTTTTCATTTTCCTCATGCTTCCAAATGGGTTGCTTGAACACATACTACATCAAGATTAGTAGGACCTAAAACAAGTATCATATGCCTTAGATAACTATGCAATCCACCAATATATTTAAGCAATGTTTCTTTTGTGTTTAGGGAAATTCCCAAAATTAGAGCCCTTTTCCTAAATTCCTATGTGTATTCTTGAACACTTTATCCCTTACTTTGTCTTAATGTTTTTAATTCCATCTTAGCTTGTTGCTTATAACCAAGAGGATAAAATTGTTGCCTAAGATTTGAAAAAAATTCAGACCAAGAAGTGATTGCTATACCTTTGGTTTCTTCCACTTCTTGAAGCTTACTCTCCCACCAAATGAGTGTTGTGTCACCCATCTAAAGAGTTTCCAAATGAATCTTTGCTTCATCATCAACAATTCTTTGAACCCTGCAATATACTTCTATCTGTTTGACCCAATTATCCAACTTCTCTACATTTAGCTCTCCAGTATACATAGGCAATTCAAACTTGATATCTAACTTTAATGAAGGAAAATCAGATTTCAAAGGGTCTCTTTTAGGATTATCGAACTCAAGCTTTCTTCTTTCTTACCTTCTTTAGTTCCATTTTCCCTTTGTCTATCTTGGTACATTTCTTCCACCATTTCCTTCATCTGTAGGAATGATTGACGAAAGTTTTCTTCCTCTTGATTCACCATTGTAGAACTTCGAAATCATCTGGTACCAATTTTCAGATCTCCTTCAACTAACTCTCCTTCACCCTTCTTAGATCGAGACCTTGTTAACATCCAACACACAACTTGCAATCCAAAAATGTTAATTTGAACCAAAATCAGTCAAAACCAGCTCTGATACCAGTGATCTAAAATCAATTTTAACTAGCAATTGTGCACACACTTAACTTTGCTTTGTATTGATTTTTGATATAAAAATTGACTATTATATCCTTTTGTATTTTTAATAAAATAATTAAAACTGAAAGTACTATGTAAAAATAGAAAATAAAGAGATGAATCACTAGCAATTTGACACAAGAATTGATAACGGAGTTCGACACTTGTGGCCTACGTCTCGGGTCCGTAGTTGAATGGGACCGATCTATTAAAATATTGAAAATAAATCTTTACAAATATTTCTACAATAATATGATCTTTTCATCACATTCCTCTACCAAAAATAATAGGAGTCACTTTTTACTTCATCTCAAAATTCCTTCTCTAGCTCAAGTTATGAGCAAATCAATAACACAGTCACTTTCTCGTGTCTATACTAGCAAAACATAGCTCCTTTCATAACATTTGATAGCTCCAAATGCAATGGTTTGGCGCCTATATTTTTACCCAAGTGGCCCAAGTTCAAATACTACTCCGTGTGGTTGTATTTTATATAGTGATAAGATCCCACATTTGTTGGGCGTGAAAATAGGAAGGCATTTATATAGGTGGGTGGTGTGTAGTTATTGGCTTAAGAGCTATCTTATCCCCAAGGATGGGGCACTTAATGTGGGTGATTGGAGAGATAAGAGGTGTGACATGGTAGGTATTTGTGCTTGGATATTTTAATATATGGCAGTTTGGAAAATGTGCGTTGAAATATAAGGATAATAGTTGGAAATTTAATAATGTGGCCAATGTGGAGTATTAAATGGGTGTGGCTAAATTTTTAATATTATTATTTATTTATTTTCCATATTTCCACGTGTCACTTTTCCATTGGTCTACTTGATGAGCGTGCACATGTTCAACCTGTGCATAATCCCTAAAATTTTCCAGTTACCTGAAAATTTCAGCGAGCCATAACTTTTGCATACGAACTTTGTTTCTCTGAAATGAGATATCGACGGAAACGTCTAATTTTTCTCCATGCCATGGAACTAATCAGTAGCTGATTTTGGGAAGATCTTAGATCATTTTTTCTTTGTGAGGATCCTTTGGATCACCAGTTCCCTCCTTTGTGATGTTTTTTAAGATGTTATCATATAAATACATGAATCAATCGATACACCAGCCGCAAGCAACATTCGGAAGATAGTTTGAAAGGAGGTCTCGAAAATGGAACCAAAATGTAGTATTTTATTTCACCTACACTGTAGGAACATTGGCACCTCATTAAGTAGAGTTGAATGCTCACCTGAAGCATGCACAACTACCAAGTCCCTCCTTTGTGATGTTTTTCAAGATGTTAGCATACAAGTACATGATAATATTTAACCAATTTCTTAATCACAATAACTTATTGCATATATTTGATTGGGAACATACATAATAAGGAAATATATAGATCAAATAACAATTAATATCATCTCCATCATGGATTAACCATATTTAGACACATCAATGACCATAATCCAACCTCCATAATCCATTATAATAAATTATTACATAACGGAAGTTTCCGAACACATCAATATACCAGGCACTGAACATGTGCAAGAATCAAACCCTAATCCATATATGTGCATACAAGTTCTCTTAGCACTCGATATGAACAATAAGGCATGGTAACGGGTCCCCAAAATAACGACATACAATAGGTATATATAGGGGTGGTGACTTTCCTTCATCGCTCATGCATTCTTAAAATAGAATGCATGACTAAAATAACCATGCGTACATTACATTTGTGATTTATAAGACAACTAATAATAGACATTCCTATAATTAAGACTCATTTTTATCCTATTAATATCCCAATACATGCATAACCCTTCATCTTCGTATTGCATGTGCATCCCAAAATAGGACATTCTTTGGCCACCATGTCTTTTGATTTTATCTCGGATCTGAATCATTTCTTGAGTGACACTCTAACCCTATCTTTCTATTTTTATTCCATGGTTCAAAAAATTAGCTAAGTCCTATAAGTTCCCCTCGCTCATGCGTGAGCCTTCGCACGCTATCCATTTTACATATGCATGCCCCTTCATCCATACCTCGCACATGCCCTAGATCCTTGCCCATGATATGTACTTATTCAATTTTGTTGTGCAACATTACCCCACACAAATATGGATTTTTGTCCTCGAAAATGATTTTGTCCAACTTATTTCTCCAAATAATATAGGAACAATCAATGAAAGATTAAAGAATTCAATGCCCAAAATAATCATCGCACCTATCAAAAATCAACTTAGGACTCGTGTTTTTAAAGAGTTCTTAGATTTCGGCATCTATTTCACCCTCCACTTTCTTCTACTCATTAAGTTATTTTAATTTTTACACAGGCTTTGCCTCTACAATTTTGGGTACTTTTTTAGGAGCTAACTCTTCAATTCTACTCTTGAGCTCTTATATAACCATAGTCAACTCTACAAATACTCCTTCAATCACATCCATATGCTCCAATACCATACTCTAAAACTGATTGATTCTTAGCTCTAACTTATCCTTCTTGGCCTTCATTACCTCTTTTTCTCCTCGACGCCTTGCCATAACCTTAGTTTGCTTTATCTTATTTGTTGGTATCTTTGCTTGGATAGCCTTGAGTGCTACCTCTTTATCACTCATGCACCCGTTAAGAATATATGTCTTCTTGTGGATACTTGACTTCAACCCTATTAATTTGAGCCTTGCTTCTCCCTCTAGGTGATGAGGTAATCACTCTCTTTGGTGGCATTCTCTCTGCAAGTGTGTGTTGTAGATAACTTGCTCCATGATACTTGGTCTCACTTCAATACCCAAGTACTTGCGAACCTTAGCTTTAACTTTAACTATACAAACCCCTTTTTGCTCATGCCCTTGTCTTATACTTCAACATTTAGCTCAACTTCCTTCCACAAAGGATCTACACACAAATACCTCATGCATGCTACTCTAGTTTTTATCGCTCTGTCACACACCAAATTTATCGATGGCTCAATTTCTAAAGTATCCTTGAAAGAAAGGTAAGAAATAACTTGAGTTTCCCTTTTATAGTCGTTTCATACCCTACTTGACTTACTTTTTGCTTTTAACATGCTTTTATCTCTTTTGAAGCTTGTAAGTTATTTTCTTACTAAAGCACCTTTTACTTCTTTTTGTTTTATCACTTAACCTCCTTTTGTGTTGCATTCATAACCTTCTAGAGTGCCTTACTACTTTCCAAGCCACATACCTCCTTACATGTGCCTCCCTATGCCATAATACATAATTATTTGTGTCATACACCAAGTAATTCATCATTTTATCACCTACCTTGCATTACACTACACGACCCTTAGTGTTTCATGGTCTTTAGTTTGAGAAATTAGCACCATCAACCTTATCAATTGTAATGCTTTTATCTTGTCTCGCATCCTTCGGAGAGAAACCTCACTTCACACATGTACTTGTTTCATCCTTTCCAACCATGCCAACTTGTATATAACTCCTTAACAACAATGGATTTCTTGTTCATGCATTTGTACCTAGTTCACTCCATACTAAAAGTATGCCCAGTCCTCTATACATGATCTCAATAGATAGTAATCGCCTTCATGTGTCAAAGCACGCTTATTACAACAAAACAACAAAATGAAAAAAAAATAATAACAATGACTGGAATGAAACAAATAGAAATGGAAATCTAGTCTAAATGGCAATACTACCTTATTACAAATACCAAGAATCCTTATTTATAGTACAGATTTAGCCTACTCCTATTGAGGTAACTAGAAAACATTGTCATCTAGCACTCCGTGAACTAACATGTTCTGAGTCAAGTATCTTAGTTACTACAAAATGTCCCAACCAATGCACCTTCAATTTCCCTAGGTGGCGTGAAAACTCAAGTCATAGACAAGCACCATTTTTACAACTAAAAATTTCTTGTTCTTAATATGTATGTCATGCCATGCTTTTTATCTTGCCTTCTCATTCTTCTCTGCTCCAATGCACAATGACACAACTCTCATCTAATTGCATTAGTTTTTCAATGCACTCTCCAACAAACTATTCATCATCTAATCCACTGCGTACAAAATATGTAGGGATAACAACATGAATTCAATCTGTAATCAGATTCTCGAGTCAAACACCAATTAAAAGGGTGTGACATTATTCAACCTCTTATAAGTGGTCATGTACACCCAAATTACACCTGACACTTTATCATCCCAACGTCACAATTTTTGTCAATGCATACCCCAAAATCTTGTTAAAATCCTCTATAAATTCATTATCTTGAGGGTGATAAGGATTAGTTTTATGGTGTACCACTTTAAACTCTTCCAACAAGATTCTAATTGTCTCATTTAAAAAATGAGCTCTCTATCACTTATAAAACTTAATGGGCAACCATACATACTAATAATGCTTTCCTATAAAAACCTTGTTGTTTTTGTTGTTATACAATCCTTATAAGTGCATCCTTTAGCCACCTTGTAAGATAATTTGTACAAGTAATAATGTAGCACACACCATTCCTACGCATGGGTGGCATAATAGGTCCTATAAAGTCAATAGCCCACTTTTCAAAAGGCTAAACACTAGAAATTGGTCAAAGTGGCATCTCATCTCTATTTCTAGGCTTCCCAAGGTGCTGAAAATGATCACATGCTTTCACATACTCCTTAGTATCCTTGTACAAAGTCTCCCACCAAATTCTAGCCATTAGAATCTTGCACACTGTAGCATCACCTATGTAATGCCCTCTTACTATTCCACCATGAGCCTCCTTCATAATGGTTTCAAGATCATGTTCTAGAACACAACAACGTAAGACATCACCATTTTATAACTTGTATAAATCTCCACCAATCAAATGATAAGGTGATGCCCATATAACAAGATATTTTTTTCCAATGTCTTCATTCCTTCAGGTGCTTTTCCAATGTGCAAAAACACTAAAATCTCTTCCAAATATGATGGTGTGTGGTTCAATCTAAAATAATGTGCATCGGGCATAGTATCTCCTATGCTCTACGCATCCTCACCATAATTAATCCGTGATAAATGACCGAGCCCTTAATTTATCTTACATGGTTTGAAAACAACTATGAAGTCAAATTCTTAAAATAGAAGGATCCATTTGTATATGTGCTCTTGCAAAAAAAACTTGTTTACTAAGTACTTGAGTGCCATATGATCCATGTAGAAGATAAACTAGGTAGACAACAAGTATTGTTTGAACTTATGCAATACGTAGATCATATACAATGACTCACGTTCAATAGTTGTGTAATTCTGCTCCAGCAGTGTCAACTTCCTATTTTCAAATAAAATAGGATGATCTACAATACCTTCTACTGATTGTGCTAATATTGCACCAATTTCCATGCTAGAGGAATCAACATGTACATAAAAAGGCTTACCCCAAGAAGGAAAGTGTAAAATAGGTATAGTAGTTGACCTTTCCTTCAAGGTATCTAATGTTTGTTGTTACACATCACCCCAATAAAATTTCCCTTTAGCTCTCAATAATTCTTCCAAGTGCATGACAATATTTGTATATCCCTTGATAAATTTCTTGTAGTAGCATGTATATCCCATACATCCGCATACCTCACTTTGTTTGGTAGGCTCTTCCAACCTCAAAATGAAAACTATCTTAGTTGGGTCTACAAACAATCCTTCTTTGCAAATGATGTGTCCAAGAAAGGTTCTAAAGGATGTAGCGAGATGTTCTTTTTAATGTTGAGAGGTACGCTCAACCTGTCTACACCTCTCAAACATGAGTCTTAGATTATCACAATTATCCTTGACTAAACCATATTGTTGGCTATATTTATGCTCGGATAAAACACACAACCTAGGAATTCATGGGATTAATCCACTTCCTTTAATTGTGAAGCTCCCGTTTGCTTAATTTGTTTATCCCACTACCTATCTAAATTTTATTAGGTATTAATTTAATTGAATAACTTGTGCACCACAGTTAAACAATTTGGTAGCAAGTAAGCAATTGTACGATAACTAGAATGCAATTTGAAAAGAGTCATAAAAATAGAATACAAATGAGCAAGGCTACAGGAGATGTGTTTTGTAATAGATATAATTCAAAGATAGTTACTCACACACGATAATAAACAAACATTGGCTAATCCTAACAACTTCCAAATAAATTAAAAGAAGTACACACTTATGAAAGTTAAGATAACTCAAAGTCTATCCTTAACATCCACAAATGTTACAGTTAGACTTAAGTAGACACAAAGTTCAACAAAAGTCTTTCTTCCTTCTTATTAAATTGTCAACTGCTTACAATGAGTACATCCAGTTATTTCAACACAAAGTCTAAAATAACCATGCACAACTTATAAAAGTTGTTTGCTCAAAGATTTTTCAGATTATATCCCCTTTTACATGTAGGCCTCTTCTTCTATTTATAGTTGTCACAAGTAAAGCATATGGAAGAGATATCCATTATACTTTAATAAATGAATAACTAACAAACAGTTAGGAGTTGAGAAATTTACTCCTCAAAATATTCATTTAATGCCACCTAGTTATTCTTAGAAAGTTCAAACATTAAAACCATAAAAACGATTCATAACTACTTCTTGAGCATTTGAATTTATCAAACAACTTAAAGTAACGGTGATTGTACACCACATTACTTAAGTCTTATAATGAATATACTTAAGAAGTAAAGAAGAAAAGTAGAAGAAGTGGAATAAATAGAAGAAACAAAAGAATCATTCTAGATCAACAACTTTTGTCTCCACTTTATCTTTCTCTTTATTCTCATCTTTGGTTTCATCTTTATTCACTTCATCTTTTTCATCCTTATGTTTCTCTTTATAAATAACAAATTGATCCCTCATGTACTTGATGGCATTGTTATCTCACATCGGTTGTAGCCTCCATTTATGTTTCTAACATGAGAAATTATTCTCCCAAAATCTTGCAACCCCCTCTCACCTTCCCAAGATAAGATCCCAACTAATTAATGCCATTATGAAGATCTGCTAATTTTTCTAGGGACCTTCAATTGAAAGGAATAATAGCCGCATCCATAAATCACTGAAACAATGGAAGAAATTCATCAATACTTTTTGGGTGTCTATAAGTATCATACTTTTTAATATCATAGATCACATCATCAAGTTCTTCCAAAATTGGCTCATCTCATTCTTCCATCATTTCCATATTTTACATAATATGATTTACAATATTCTGCCTAAATGATAAAATATGCTTTTGTTGCCTCGACTTCCTAATGGATCCTTCAAGTTCAATATTTTATCCAATTAAAAATCATCTAGAAATGAATTAATTTCTTCTAGACTCTGCATTTGTAATTCAGAAATACCACATTCACTATTCACTTCTTGCTTCAAATTCTTAAATTTTTCCAGTTCCTCCTTATACTCAATATCTTTTACCAATATTTCTTTGTAAAATTTTGTATCTACTTTAGTGATATCAGCCACCCATTCTTCTATAGCCTTTGATCTATCACTTGTTTCTTCCATAATAGTAATCACCTATGGATTCACTTGTTCCTCCATAAGCACTAGATGTGTGGAGTTCTAGCAACCTTCATGATAATGTTACAAAGCTTAGATGATTGTTCTTTTAGCTTAGAATTATTCACTTTTTCTTCATCTAACTTATTAAAAAGGATATTATCAATGTCTGTGTGTCATGCTTTAAACCTTTAGTTGTGAATTCTCCAGAGAGGAACCTTTATTATGACAAATATTTTTAGTCAATTCTCTTTTTCTTTTTAATTTCTTTAGAGTAGATAAAAATTTCTTTCCTGAATAATCAATGATCAACTTTGAAGTTACTTTATCCATTTTGGGTCTTTTCCTTTTCTTTTCAATACTCCTTAATAACTACTTCCTTGAAAGTAGGAAGAGACTACTTAGCCAACCAATTTGTAAAATCTTTCCCTAAAAGAGTTTGGGCTTCTGGATGAACAATCATTTCTTTACCACTTCCTTCTATGGGAATAAGTGTCACTATTTCTAGTTGTTTTCTAGGCTCTTTAATGGTAGAATCCTGCTATAATACCCCTCCTAATTCAATCATATTTTTCCTTATGAATTCCTCCTCTATCTTTTCTTCAGTCCCTACATCAAGATCTTCAACATCATTTTGTCCCACAACATCTAGGACTGAAGAGACTCCAACTGTTTTAATCATGCATATCATCACCAACTTCCTTCACAATCTCCCCTTCTTCCACCTTTGTATATTTTATCTGGGCTTCAATGATGCTTGAGATGCTTCTTGAAGAGAAGCAACATCATGTGTCTCCTATTGTGGCACAACTAATGATTCCTCTAGATATAGAGGAGGGGGAGGAGTAAATGGTGGAGAACAAGGAGGAGGTCTA
Source organism: Taxus wallichiana var. yunnanensis (assembly GCA_018340775.1). Lineage (NCBI taxonomy): Eukaryota > Viridiplantae > Streptophyta > Pinopsida > Cupressales > Taxaceae > Taxus > Taxus wallichiana. The sequence goes on along the minus strand of CM031235.1, from coordinate 19,852,339 downwards.
GGTAATATAGTTTTTGTGGCAGCTGAGGGAAATATGAATGAGGCTGAATTAAGCATTAGCATCACAATTTATTCTTTAGAAGGAGGCCCTTGAATAGTAGGTGTGATGATGTTAATAAACTAGATGATGTTAATAAACTAGAATTATCCTCTCTCCTAACTAAAGATTTTAGCTCATCTCTCCCCTAGAATCTTATCAAAGGATAATCTCCTTCATTATTGTTCCTTTCTCTCAACCATTCAACTAGCTTAAATTTTTATGAAATGCCATGGAATTATCATCTTCTCATAGTAAGCCCCATCATCTATGAGTTATTTTGGATTTTCCTTCAAAATTTGTTGTATAGCTAGTTAGCTATAATCTTTCTTCACTTCAATTTCATCTTCAGCCCAAAATCTTAGTTAGTGCATAACTTTGAGTAATCTCAAAATTCCTTCATATGATTATAATAGATTCTAAACATATCTTTCAATGAATATTTATCTTGACTAAAATTTTCAAATTTCTATTTCATTAATGTATGTATTAGGAATAGGATGTTGTTAAGTATAATTAGTAGTAGCATCAATAGAAGATAACGACGCTAGATGAATAATGTACGGAAATATTCAAAAGTTAGGAATGTTGTGTTGTCAAAGTTGGGGTCCATGATTTATTTGATTAGGAATTAGAAATATTATATTGGAAGCAAAGGAGGTCATAATCATTTTTCATATAGTAAGCTAAAAATGTGGAACCCATGAAATCACTTATCCTTACATCATCTATTAAGAGTTATTTTGGTGGATCTTAGCCAATCCAAAATTCAAAATTTGTTAAAGATAGTTTAGGATCAGGAAGTATAATCTCTTATGAAGTGTGTAAAGGAAGCCACTTTAAAGGTGTGTTGAAGAAGCCATTAAGAGGTGTAATTGTAAAGTTTATCCTCATAGTCTTGGTGAAAGTGTGAAGTCAATAACTTGAAGTACCTCATGGGTGAGAATTTCATTTAATATTATAATTTACTATATATTTCAGAATCATCATTCCTTCTTATCATAGCTAATTCTTGTGTTATGTTTGTTGTTGTTTTCCATTACATCCACCAAATATATTTGCATTAGTAAACATCATCTTTCTTTATGAATATTTAGTATTAGTGATGATATTTCCCAATCACAATAGGAAAATGCACATCTGATATATGGAAACCTTTTTGCAAATCATGGAGCACTACTAATTGTCTACATAACTCAAAAAAATCCATCTATCACTTGGATATTTGGGAAACTTTAATGGATCATTTGAGAAACCATAGACTCTTAGATATAAAATGATAAAATTGAATAAAAATGAACCCATAAGTTTGGACTACATTCCATGCTTCATAGGTCACCCTCTTAGCTCTTAAGTCGACTTTAAGCTTGAAAATAACCTCATACTGAAGAAGTCATTGACCTACTTATATTATTTGAAGTATCTTGGTAAGGCCAACTGTAGATAATATTCATAGATGGGTTTATGGGTCATTGTACCAACAGTTCTTAGTTTTGTAAAATTTCCTATCTTGTATTATATAGCATAAACAAGCTAAGAGGTCACTTTTAAATCTAGAGTTATTGTCACTGATGATTTCAGCCCAATTGATCCAAGTATCAGGTTTTGCATTCTCAATCATCCTTAGGAAATAATACATCCATGTATAAAAATGCTTTTTGTTCTTCTCACCATTAATTCTACAAAGTAGCTGAGTAATATCATCAACTTCCTAAATCAAATCAAATCTCACAATTGATTTGGGGAATCTAGAAGCCTATTTTGATTCCTTTAAGTAATGTAAATTCATATTTATGGAATCCCTTGTCTTACTTATCCTAGAACCCATTGGATTTCTCCATACTAATACTCAAGGAATTTGGTGTAGTTGGAATTTTCAAGAAAAAATTGAAGAAATGATTATATAGCCTTCCCACAAGGTCACCAACATCATTTGATTGTTCTAGTATGAGAATCATAACTCTTGGTGCACTCGAGCATAAATTTTGGAAACTGAAAAGTGCTTGGAAAGGCATTTGCCTCAATTAATTCACTTACAGTCAATTCTCTCATAAAGGTGTTTTATTTTTAGCTTTAGATCTCTATATTAATTCAAACACTATTACATGATTGTTGTCACCCTCAGAATTCCCCTCATTTTTCAAATCAAGCTTTCAAATTTTTTGAGTTGGTTCCTTTGAGAGATGTTTGAGTAGAGTGAGAAGTTTGGAGAAATAGAAGAAAATTCATGTTTTGAAGAAGTGGGTGTTCATTTGCAATCTCGCCTGTTAATTTAGAATTTTGCGGTTCGCATGGTTTCCATCCGGATGCTTGAAAATTTTTGCTCCATTCAAATGAAATTTTCAAATCCTTCTCTATGACCATGGATCACGTTGAACTGGTGTTGTTTACGCCTTCCTGTTTCACGAGGAGCAATGTGTTATTCAGTGTAAATGGCGGAATTTTCCCTCTCTGTATTTTTCTCGGTTGTGAATGATGGGTGTATCTTCCCTGTCAATTTTTGGCCCGCCCCAAAGATCCATGAGTACGTGCACATCTCTGATTAGATGCGGAAGGATGGTCATTGGGTCACTTTTGGAAACTTGGTTTTGTATGAAGAAAGGTGGTGTTCAATCGAGACCCAAATTGAATAAGTATAGAAAAACTAGGGAAGGTGCCATGTGTCTCTTTGGCACACTTTTGGCATGGTGTAAAAGTGGAGACCCCAAACATGAGCATGCCATCCACATGTTTAAAGTCTAAAAAGATAAATTCAATCTGAAAAATTGGCTAAGTATAGAAGAGACAACGGAGCCTCCACGTTCCTCATTGGCACAAATTCAAAAGTGAGACCCAAGGGACAGACCCTAAGCGCACCAACCCTCCACGTGGTCGGAGCCTTAAAAAATTTAACACGACCTTTGAATAGTCTAAGGCCAATGGACTACGCCACGTGTCTCAACGACACACCTTCAAGGGTCAAAGCCAAAGGTGGTCCCCCAACGAATGCCAACTTTCCACATGTCCCAGTTTGAAAAGGTAATAAAGCTAGTCATTGAATTAGATAAGTATATAAGGGTTTGTGGAATCCTCCACATGTTAGCTCGGCATAACTTCAAAGGCAAAATTTGGAGTTAGGTCCCAAATGTGCGCTGAGACTCCATGTGTCAGTGGTCGACATATGGCCCCGCCAAACAAAAGGGACTTAGCCAAAACACAATGAAATAAGGCAAGGCGGTGGAAGGAGCCACGTGTCTCTTTAGTGCTCTTTCAAGAGGAAAATACCAAGTGAGTTTCCAAATGAGTGGGAAGCCTCCATGTGTCCCGAGTCAGACATAAAAATTTTACCAAATAAAGGAAAAAGTCAAATGTTGAGCCCGCATCGAAAGTCAAAGCGAGAGGTGGGCCATCGAGTAATTTGATGTTTTGAGCCTTGTTTCAAAAGGGCTTAAAGTTATAACGTGACCATGCAGCCCCACTCATGCCAGGAAAACTTCAAATGTTAGGCCACAGCGTTGGCGATCAAAGTGGGAAGGTGGATTGGTAAAGAACTTTGAGGTTTTGAGCCTCGTTTCTAAAATAGGAAACTTATAAAGTGAGTTGCCATGTGTTAGACCCAAATACAAAATGTGAAGTTGTGGGATTGCTAGGCTATGGAGAACTTTTTCACTTTTTCATCTTTTGTGTTAAAGGCGCAATTTCAATTTCAAGCCTACGGATCCATTTTTGCATTTTGCCATTTTTGTCTGATTCGATTCAAATATTCAAATGAGCATAACTTTCGCTCCAGTGCTCAAAATTTGACCAATTTTATATTTTTGGAAAGGTCTTGGTCTCCTATATGCCATGGGAGCATAAAATATTGTTTTAAGAGGAATTGATGGTTAGAAATCTGTAAAACATCTTTCAAGCCATTAATGCGGGATCTGATTGCTTCAAATAGATCAGATTTGATCCGATTTCCATCATTTCTTCTCCAACATTCAAAAAAGACATGAAGAACCAATTGGATATCTTGATTTGGGATAAAATCTGGAAAACATATTTCATGCCATTAATATGTGATCAGACTACTTCAACTAGATCAAATTTGATCTGATCTTCCATCCTTCCTTCTTCAGCATGCCAAAGACATGCGAATTGGATTTGACAAATTGTAGGTAGATTTACGGAGCATTAATACTTAGTGGTTGAGATTCCAAATCAGATTTTATTTCTTCTCTTCTTCTCCTCTTTTCGCTTCATCTATAAATGTAAGATCTTGGCTCATTACAAAAGGTTGGACTCTAATACTTTTGAAGTTTAAATAGAATCGAAAGCAATCAATACAGAATAATTTCCCCTTTCTCTCTATCTCATCTATTGTCTCTTCTTGCTTACCTGAAATCTTTGGATCATTTATCTTCTGTAATAAGAAACTTTGTGTTCTTATTGATATGATTTCTAGAACTTTGTGTCTATGGAATGATATTTTATGTTGTGGATGAGAATGATTATGTTTTGTATCACCTTTTCTCAGTATGTATAAGGTTATACTCTACTATCTATATTTCTTGAAAGTACTGCTATATTCTTCTCTTTCCTTTCTTCATTTATTCCATTCATTTGTATTGATAATCTCTTTTGGTAAAAAAGCATTTCAAGATGTCAGATGTCCAGCCTTAAGATGAAAGATGTACATTTGTATATAAGTTTTGATGTTTTCTTTCAATAAGCTAACCTCTCCCATAAAGAGGAGGGACTTTTCCCCTGATCAGTTTTTTGATCAAAGTACCATTTTAAAACCCATCAATGACCCATGTTCTAGTTAGCTTGGATGTAATTCAAGTTTCCATAGGGTATCCCTTATACTCATACTTCATTTTGTCTTCCTTAGCTATGGTTTTTCTCTTGCTTTTTCTTGCACTTTGAAGTTTACTCAATATCAGAATTTGGGGCTTCCCCGATAACAACATTTTCCTCTTCTTCCCCTATAGTTCCTCCTCCTTCACCTAACCTATCACTTACTTCAATTGGCTCCTCTTTGGTTTTAGACATCTTCTCTTTCCTTTTTGTTTCCACCACTGAGAACTAGCAACTATTTCTTCTCTTTAAATAATGATCATCAAATTAATGCACACTTACTTCAATTTCATGCAAAATTTATACTTAATTTACTCATGTATTCACATAAAAATATCCTAGAATTCAAGTTATAAGAGATTGATTGAAATAGTTCAATTTGCATTTCATTGTGGTTTTCTAGGGTATAACTACTTAAGACTATTAATAAACATAAGCAACTCAAATTAGCACAATAAATGGGAAGAAATAGGCTTTTAGTTTACCGTAACGAACAAGAAGTAATAGCTCATCAATTCACCGAGATCATTGAAGAAGCATAAGTAATTATTTTTAGCGCGAAAGTGTGAAGGAAGTAATTGCAACACAAATCAACGCAGGACTAAGAAAACAATAGGGACTTGTTTTAGTGCAAATACCACGGGGATGTAATAGATATTTAATTCACCGCAATGAATAGAAATAATAGTTATTCAATTAGACACAATTAATAAAATAAGTAATGACAATATAAATCGATGCAATAAGTCTAATTGTGCTTTGAACTCACATTACTTTACTTCTTTCTCCAAGGCAAGTAGTAGACTATCAAATCGACACAATGAAAAGAGAGTATACTTTTGTGGTTATCTCATATTACTTTACTTCTTTTATAAAAAATAATTAAAGTACATTCAAATCGATGCAAGAGTAAGTAAAACATTTTACTTCTTCTACAAAGCAAGTAAAGACAAGTAAAATGACGCAAAACTAGGAATTCATTTTTGGTCTATTCATTTGAATTTACTTTTTTTTTTACTAAGGCTAACGGGATACAATCAGATCAACACAATGAATGAGGCATGTCTAGTGGGGATTTCACTCTACTCTCTTCGTAAATAAAGTGAAGGTTTGGAAGAGTAAAGGAAATGCAAAATGACACCATGTATAGGAAGCGAAAATCCTCAAATCGATGCAAACAAAGAGGAAATGAAGGTCTGCATTTTTTATACATTACTTGAATCCTTCTAAATGCAAGGAAGTAGCATTAAAATAACAAAAACAAAAAAAAAAAACCAATGGGAAGAAAACACAGACCTAAGGAAAAACTAGGGTTTAAAATGACAACAATTTAATGACATCTCTTTCAATGGTAACAACGGATTCAACACAATATAGAACCGTAATCCCAATTACTTAAAACACCCTACTTTAACCCTAGCTAAGAGAAGAATATAAACATAGAATGAAGAGATAGAAACTAATCCTAAAACACAACACAAAGGAAAGAAAAATAAGAAAATAAAGGAGAAAAATAATCTACCAACCTTTCCCTTGCACGTGGGTCAAAGTCAAATTGTGCAAATTCCTCTTCAATAAATCACTAGAAGTAGCTCAAGGTATAAAAATTGATAAGTTCTTCCTTATTCACAAGAAGGCATGGATCCTAGGTGGAATTACTCATTTTTTTATATTTTCCACGTCATTAAATGCTGACCATACAAATGCCAAATCAGCCCTCTCTTTATCCGGCTTTTGAAATGTCTTTACTTGAAATTTTTAAAAATAAGTAAAGTAGTCCCAACTCACCGATAACTTAAGTTATGAGTTATGTGGCTTTTCGAGATTACTTTACTTGTTTTGGCTTAAGTGAAGTAAAGCTATTTGGATTCGACGTAATGAATGGACTAAGTAGTGGGGTAGGAATTCAATGCAATGAATGGGCTTAGTTCGGTGGTGTTTAGGAACTTCTTTACTTGTCTTAATAATAAGGAAAGTAAAAGCATATGAGTTTAGTGAAATGAATAGAATAAGTAAATAATTTTGAGTTTAGCCCTAAACAAAGGAAACAATCTAGTTTTGTGGTGTTTTAGAACTACTCTACTTACTCTGTAAGAAGCACTTCAAAACAACGCAGATAAAGAATTTTGAGAAGCCCAATAGCTTAAGAAAGAAATTTTTGATTTTCTAAGGATTTTTCAGGGAATTTTAAATACATGAATATTTCATAAGTCACCCCCAAACAACTTCCTGCAACCTCTTGAAGAATCATCATGCACTCCTGTAACCTAGATGAGTCAAAGCAACAACCTACACACACTTGAACAACAACTACCTAAAGCCACAAAAAAACATGAACACAACTCATCACAAGTCTTGAAAACTTAAAATTTCAAAGGGGTGCCCCAATATTTCTAAAAGAAATCTTGGGGACACCACATATAATATTCAATCATCAAGATATACCTACAAGAAGTTATGAATAAATTTTTGAAATTCATGTACAACAATGCGTAAGAACATTGTTGGCACATTTTTCAATCCAAATGGCATATTGTATATGCAAAGCTACCCCACTCAGTGGTGAAAGTAGTCTTCTCCTTATCTTCTTTTGTGATGTGCACTTGGTGATAACTCAAAAAGCGTCTATAAAATAATATATCTCATGCCCAACTACTCCTTGAATATTTTCCTCTGTAAAGGGGTGGGAAAAGGATCTATAACATATGAAGCATTGAGTTCTCTATAATCTACAAAAATCCTTATCCTCCCATCCTTCTTAATTCTTATGGCCACGGGGCTAACCCATTTAGATTCTTTAATAGGATCAATAATTCTAGACTTGAGCATTTGATCAATTTCTTCCTTCACCTTCACATGCATATTATGATTCATCTTATAAGGTTTCTTCCTAACTGGACACATGCCTTCTTTTAGCTTGATCTTCATCTCACCTAAGAAACATTGTACTCCCTTTAACTCATGATAGCCCCATGGAAATAAGTCTTGGAATTCATGCAAGAGTTAAATAAGCTTTGTTACTTCTTTCTTTGACCACTAATCACCAATAATGGCCTCCTTAGGCTCATCTTCAGTACCAATGTTAACCTTCTTTGCCTTCATAAGAGCATGGTATGTGTATGCCTTCTCATCCGTAGAATCCATTACCTTTTGCACACCTTCAGTGTGGCTAAAATCAAAATTTTCAACTTTCTCATCATTAATCATGTATACTTTCCTTTCTCTTTATTTTTCCAAGAATGACCCATCTGTACCTTTTCTGCCTCCACAAGATCAAGGTGCACCTCAAAATCGGGTTCTCTAAACAACTCTAGCTTGATCTCTTTCACCTTCATACTATTTTCAAATGTGATGATCTTCATTATCTGCAATGCTTCATGGACTAGAGGCATAGTATAAAATAATTAAAAGTTTGAATCATACCTGTAGATTAGCTCTTACCAATTTGCGGTCTCCTTTTTACCTCGGCATGGACATACTGGGCATGTGCACATCTACGCAATGTGGAGTAGAACTTATGTACGCAAAGGGATGGTGGTAAATCCTCCTGCCTTCCACCAATAGTATCTCACAATTATGGACATGATGAGAAGTTGGATCCTTACCATGAAATTCACAAATGTGCGTAGGTACATTAATTTGAGTAAACCTAGTGGAAAAGGTGATTCTCACTTCTCACCACTCCAAGAGGTTATCTCTATGTGTATCCCACCAAACGCACTACCGTCATATGAAAATTATAATCAAACATGTTTCTCCTATCTCCTTCATTCGATTGATGAGTCTCCATAACACGTAGAAATGTATTGAGCTTCCCCTCACCAATATATCTTGGTACCTAAGCCAAGCCTAAGTGACTCACCATGCATGGCCTGATCATCCTTGTGACTCTCCTTTTAACTTTATGCCTATTTTCATCCCCAAAATTCCCCCTCATTTTCTAAGTCAAATTTGAATATTTTGAGCTCACACTCTCCAAAAGTGTTCAAGTAAAGTTGGATGTCTGAAAAGATAGAGAAATTCATGTTTTGAAGTTGTTTAAACTCTCCAGTCTACATGTTTTGATAAATTTTTTGTTTCCCTGTCTAGACGTGTGAAAATTTTATTATTTCCCTCATTTGAATTAAATTTTCAATCTTTCTATGGCCATCGATCATCGAACCTTGTATTGTTTTCAATTCCTCAGTTCGTGAAATAAATTTGAAAATCGGGTGTGAAATGGTGGAGTTTTCTTCTTCTCTACATTTTTTCCATAGTCGTGAATGAAAGATGTTTTCTTCCCTGTCAAATTTTGGCTCCATTATCCATGGGTATGTGAACATATCTTATTGAAGGTGGATTGTTGGGGAGATTTGAGAATTTGAGCCTTTTTGTAAAGAGGGAAAACGTCAAATGTTGAGCCCGCTTCAAAAGAGTCAAAGCGAGGAGGTGGATCGTTGGGGAGATTTGAGAATTTGAGCCTTTTTGTAAAAAGGGCTAAAAGTCATAAAGTGACCCGCAACCCTAATCAAGCCTAGAAGGAAAAATTCAAATGTTGAGCCTACTTCAAAAGATTCAAAGTGGGGAGGTGAATCATCGGGAGATTTGAGAATTTGAGCCTTGTTTTCATTAAAGGGGCTTAAAGTTAAAAAGTGACCCGCAACCCTGCCAAACACAAAGGAAAAATTCAAATCTTGAGCCCACCATTGGAAAGTCAAAGCGGGGAAGTGGGTTGGTGGAGCAATTTGTGTTTTTGAGCCCACATTAAAGAAAAGGTAAAATTATAAAAGTGACCAATGACTCTGTCTCCACTCAAGTGAAGCCACGTGTCAGGCTTATATCAAAAGTGGAAGGGTGGACCCAAGATGTAAAAAATGCCAAATCTTTATAAAGTCACAAAATGCAAAAGGCATCCTCCATGCCCACTCCGATAAATTTCTCCCTTATGGACGAATCTGGATTAAAGTTTCAAAGGCAAGATGAATGACTCAAATTCATAGTTACAAAACAAGTGTAACGATTGCATTATGAAAAGTCTGGTTTTTTCTACCATTGGCATTTCTTCGTGAGTCAAGAATCTGAATGGACGCGAATGATTGAAAAGATTATAAACCATTTCTTGTTAACAAAGAAGAATTTTTAACCATTTCTTGTAGGATATTTAATGTCTTCTTCACAACATTGCAAGGGTTTGGAAATTGATCTTTTAAACTCACGAGTGCATTGTTCTTAGAGAAAACAAAGGAGATAGCCATTTTCTTCTACTTTCCTCCATTCTCAAATTTCTTCTGTTCCCTCATTATGTACAACTTCTACTTAAGAATCAATACAAGAAGAAGGATTTTGTAGCCTCTTTGATGAGGAGATTTTAGAAACTTTGAGTTCGCAATCTCATCTCATCTTGTTGCCATTTGTAGAGTTGTTTCTTCTCATGAACGCATGTGTTAAAGTTTCTAACTAATGTGTGCAGGAAACTGATTTTCTACCTATAACATTAGTTTCCCCGTCTCATTTCTCACTCCCTTTCCTACCTTTAGACAAAGTATTCCCTAGCAAGAGATTTCTAGCTTTTCTGCAAGGTCAGTGGAGTGCCCCTGTTGGATCCCCAGTCGAAAGGCCAAAAAAGAAATCCACCTTTTCACGTGCATGCATACACATTTGTTGCACCGATTAAGTAGAGGGACTTAGATTCCTAGAGCGTTGGTAAGTAATCCACAATTTTTCCACCATAAAAATTTCCTCACCAACAATTCCCTACCATTTCATATGTTCCATGTTCCCAATTATCATAAGAAACACTTGTAGTGTCACTTAAAGATTGTGTGTGTTTCTCACTAAAGAACACCTTGTTTTGATGGTTCTATATTCTCTAGATCATGCACCATTTATGCATAAATTTGATTAAGATCTTCCTCACTCAGAGGCTCAACATAAGGTTATACCTTCTTTTCAAATAAAGGTATAATCATGCACTCATATTTGTTCTCAAAATTGATGTATCTCTTGTTAAAGCACAAATCAACATTGTTGGAACAACACCAAGGCTGCCCAAGTAATGATGGAAAATTATCTCGCCTCGAAAAGCTCCAATACTTTAAATTCTCCAAGTAAACTTGGCTCCTTGAATGATAATGGATACATCCTTTAATACCCCAATAGGCATTTCCTTATTTTTTTGTCATGTATAACACATTCGAAGATGATTACAATTAGGTCTTCCCATTTGATTCCATGCTTCTAAAGTGATTACATTCACCTCAACGCTTGTATCTATCAAGATATTTATTACCAACCATCCATCAATTATTGCATCTAATGTAATCTCCTTGTCAAATTCATGTTCATGAGGTGGTAAATATGCATGAAGTATCTTCCTCTCATGCTCAACTTTGACATGGGGTACCTTTTCGCTTAGCCACTCCCATAATAGAGGGATGATATTATCCATTCACAACATCTTACACATCTCCTTCGAGGATCATCCATGTCCTTTTGTGGGAGCTCAACATTCCTTGTATGTTCCCTCTCATATGTCTATTTTTAAGAATTGTATCGCACCTTCCAAATATCTAATGACTCCTATAGTCTCTTAGTAGACTTCCTTCTGATGTGTTGCATTTGGATATTTAATATGTATCACTTCCTCCTAGGTAATGGGAGGGTTGGTCTTCATAGGTTTGCACGTGCATGTAGCCTCGGTGTGTATTGTGACCACCATGTAATGTAATTATGGGTCAGTCATCTTCTTAGGAATTCATTGATCATCATTCACATGTTTCACATTGATTATTACCGTACCATTTTCCTTCTTATTGTTTTTTCTCATGTTATCATATAGGTCCTTGGTATTCTTCTAACTTATGTTGTTTCCCACACCATGAGCAAGTTGTATTTTGAGGGAAATCTCATTGGTAATGATCGAGACGATCCAAAATGTAATCTGGTTCCTCAAGTAAACCTACCTCTACCACCACCATGACCTTTGCCTTGATATCCTCCTCAAACACATCCATTCCTATTGTCTCTGTTGTTACACCCTTCATTATATTTTCCTTCTTGCTCATTGGATCCACTCATCACACTAGTCACATACACTCCCATTTTAATGCTTTATGGATGTGATCAATTAATCTACAATTAGTAGTGTCATGAGTGTGGGACTTGAAAGTATTACAATACATGCACACATTCTTTTAAATTATGTGCTTCAACAGAGGATGGTTTCAAACATCATGGTCCAAGTGGAAAACTTCACAATCTAGTAACATCACATGAACAAAATTATGTGGACAACTATCTTTAGTGTGCCCCTCAACTTCACAATCAGTACACCAAATACCACTATGTGTCTCGTATGCTAAGTTGGTAGAGATATTCTCCAACTATTTTTCCATAGCTATGCTTTGCACCTCTAGGAAGAGTCTTACTCCGATCAACATTCCCAAATTTCTTAGTGCATAAAGAAGCTTTTAAGGCCTCACATAGATCCACATAAATCTTATGAGATATTTCTCTTCTAAATGGATTCAAAAATCCTCCAACTAACCACTATGTGTGATAACTATGATGAATATCATAACACAACTTATACAACAAAGTATTAAAATGTGTGTCATACTACCTCATGCTTTCGGATAATCCTGCTTGATAAATTTGAGCACGTTGATGCTCCTTCAAATTATGGAATGTGAAACTTATTTAAACACACCTATTTACAAAGAATCATAATCTACCACATTCTAATGTGGGTCATATTTGGATACTAACTAAGTATTCTCACACCCATTTACAAAAGGTAGTTGTAAAAATGACTTTCCTTCCTATAAGATGTTGTAATCTCCTTAGATATCAGACTAGTTCACACTTATGCACATTATTTTCCATATCTTCAATACCCCATATATTAGGTAAATAAGATGACATATCATAGTAAACTTGAGGTGTTAGTTGTGTTAGTTGTTGATGTGGTCATTGGTTCGACTGGTAATCAAGGTCCATGTCCACTAGATCTAGAACTAAAACCGGTGTTTTATCTAGGTGTCTAATTTGATCCTCCTACAAAGGGATATGTTCCTTAGTGAACAATGAATTCCTTACATCCTAGTCATAGTACTAGATTAGAAAAGAATGGAAATTCCTTCGTGTTGTTATAGATAATACTAAAAATAATCCTAATGGTATGCACTCCCTTACACTTTGTCCTAATAACTCTCCCGGGCAATAATCCTATAATCGAACTTCCAAACAATGACACTAACTATGATACCATGGGTGCATTATTAACCTTATCTCCGAAGTTCAATACAAAACGATATGTACTCATCTTTACTTATTTACCTGCACTAGCCTACTTCTCAATGAATACTTCTAGATTTAGAACATCAAACACAAGGGCTAGGTGGATAGGTGGGTTCAGATGCACACCTACGGTCCTCATTCTCTCCAATGACGTGATCTCATCTACAGTTGAAGGGGGTATTCTATTTTTCTTTCCTAAATTTAGGAGATCCTGATGATGTAGCTCTTCATCTTCCATGAGAGCTTTAAAACATTTATGAGCCATCATTCTCCTCAACTCCATTGATTCCTCAATCTCCCTTTATCGCATCATATCCCTCTCTCGCGCTTCATTAAACTTGATCCTTATTTCATCTATATGTATTGCTACCTCCAAAAATGCACCATCTTTAGCAACTACACCTTTTCCTACCTCTAGTGTGGGTGGGAGTTTAGCTAGCCATAGGGGAAGGCGCTCTAAATCTAGTTCTATTATCAAAATCTTGATCGATAATGATATAATGCGTAAGTAAGATCCTCTAGGCTTGCATAAGAATATGAACTTAGCTTCCTCAGGAAACAAATACGTAGAAATAAAGTACTCCAATGTATAATTACACATGTAACACTCCATCCCACCAATGATCTACAGCTCTAGTCCACTCCACATCTACATCAACAAGAGTCTAGTAATCTTTGGGACGCATCCAAAACCTCGGTCTAGTTCCCAAAAGGCCCTTCCTAATGCATATATTGTCACCACTCATATAACTCTACTAGAAATCATATGAATAACATTTCATATATCTCTCATGATAAATATTATCTTCCACCCACCTTCGTGCAAAAATTGAAATCAGGTTCAATACTATATCTCTGTGTAAATTGATCCTAGTTTTTGACTTGGGACATTCTGGGACCTAACTTTCAATGCTCTCTGATTCAATCAATATACCATCGAAAACAAAATCTTGAACTGATGGTTCTAAAAGGGGTCCCGAGAAACGGAACCAAAATTTAGTCTCTTATTTCACCTAATCAAGTAGACGCCTTGGCACCTCTTTCACGCGATAAAAATGTTCACCCAAATCGTACAAATGACCTAAACGTAGTCCATCCTTTGTGATGTTTGTCAAGATGTTAACATACATATACATGATGATATTTAACCAAGATCTTAATCACAATAACTTATTACATACATCCGATTGGGAAAACACATAATAAGGAAACATACGTTGTTCAAATAATAATTAATATCAGCTCCACCATGAATTCACCATATTCGTAATCTACACATAATGACCATAATCCAACCTCCATAATCCATTATAATAAAGTATTACATAATAGAAGGTGAATACATAAATATACTAGTTCACACGTTGGAATATCGTAATCATCAATACCCTAATCCATATCCATGCATATCATATTAAATCTTAGCACTCGTGTTATATGAACAATAAGGCCTAGTAATGGGTCCATAAAATAGATCGACATACAATAGGTATATATAGGGTGGTGACTTTCTCAATGTAATGCCCATGCATTCTTAAAATAGACTACATGCCTAAAATATCCATGCATTGTTACATAATGCTTTAAAGACCCAAGTAATAATAACATTCCTATAATTAAGACTTGTTTTTATCAAACTTCCAATAACTATGATCCATGCATGACCCTTCATCTTCATACAAATCGATTCTTTATCCCAAAAATAGATATTCTTTAGCCATTAAGTCTCCTTGATTTTCTCTTATATGAATAGTTTCTTGAGTGACACTCTAACTCTTGTCTTTCTATTTTTATCCCGTGGTTCACAAAATTGGCTAAGTCCCAAGAGTTTCTTGCTCGGTGTCAGCCTTTCCAATGCACTGATCCATTCTTCCTATACACGTCCCTTTTTGCCTTCCTTTAGTACCCGATATATCTTCATCTTCCATGAGAACTGTAAAACTTTAGTCAATTTTGTCATGCAACACTTATTTTCTATTTGAATACGAATCTTATCCATTTTTCTTGACTTATCAAGATTTCCTTGTTTTCAGTTGTTCTCAAAACTCAAAACTTTATGATTTTTATACCTTTTCCTATTTGTGTCCAATGTGGATTAGCTCCATAGAAATGTTTGAATGATATAGTTATATCATGTTGTATGTGTTTATATGTTTTCCATCAAAGATCCTTCCGGGCTTTGGTAAGAATATGAACTTAGGGTATGCCCAAAAATAAATACATAGGTACTCCAATGTATTTCACAAGGGTTCCATGTCACTAATGATCTACAGCTTTATGTTTTTAACAAGAGTGGTGGGGATCTTGTGCATCTCCATATAGTGACCCAACCTTTTTAATGCTATATTCTCTTCTCTATTTTTGAGGCTTATGGAGTTTTTTCAGGCTCATGGAGTTATTTTGGAAGGCTTATGGATATTGAGAGGTATATGGAGTTGGTAATTTTAATTCATGAGTACTCATGTCCTCTTGTTATGTTTATGATATTGAGACTTGATGATCCTCGTCTGATATGTGATATTAGACCTTTTTAAAAGAGGTCCTGACAATGGAACCAAAATGTAGTCTCTTATTGCAATTTTGGTTTCGAGTTACGTCTTTCAAGAAACTTGTGTATGTGTATTTTTGGGGATGCCTTATTGTCCTTATTAGGCATGAATTACCATACATATTTGATATTTTGGGCATTTGTAATCAAATACTTATTGCATGTGATTGGGATTATGTTTCTTCTTCATGGTTGGGTTAATATCAGCTCCTTATGTTCATATTATAAATGTATTAAATGACCATAATCCAACCTCCATGGGTCCATATAATGTTGTGTTTGGGCTTTGTGTGACATCAAGATGTCATGTATTTTATGGAGCCCCATGAAAAGAAATAAAAAAAAATCCTAAATAATGAAATATTATGAGCATTAGACCCATTAAGAAATGGTGTAAATGAACATACTAACTGGGAAATAAACTAAGAGAAATTCCAATCTTCATAGATCATTAAAATTTAATAAATTTTCAAAACTTTATTTACTTCATTGTGGTCATGTTTTAGTGATAGAGTTCTTTACCCTAGACGAACTTGTCGTTGTTGAATTTCCTTACTTACTTACCATTCTAGCCTCAGTGTTGTGTCACATCAAGGATGATGCTCTTGTTAAGGGAGGGAAATGTAGTTCCCTTCCTATTTATGCATGGTTAGAAAACCATTCTAAGGTTGTTAGGTTGTAGATAGTTTCATTGCACACTCTTTTGTGAAAATTAATCAATTAATAGGCAAAGTGCCTTGTATTCTCCATGTGCGTAGTGCTCCAATTTTGGTGTGTATTTGAAAATTTTCTTACAAGCCTCATCCCATGGATACTCGTGTGTGTATATGCGTGATGACCCATTTTTATCTCGTCAAGATTTTTCATGTCGAATGTGTAATGGACATCAAATGATGATTTTGGAGATTATAATAATATTATTATTATAAATTGTAGTCAACATTCATTTTTGATTGTGGTTGTGAATGTCAATAAAGTGATGCGGGAACCAAATAATGTATAGTTTAGTTTACAATGTCACCATGAACCCTTTTTTTTGCCTTGATAATTAATAAAGTGTTAATTGTATTAATTAAATTTTAGTAATAAAATGAATAATAAGAAACAAAAAATTAAAGTAATATAATGAAATAAATTGGTACAATTGGATAAATGAAATATTAAATATCTAATGAAAATAACAATAATAAAATAAACAATAATAATAATGGTCAAATTATGTGGGGTGAGTGGGTGAAAGTAGTAGAGGGAATTGAAGTGTGGTATGGAGAATAACGTGGAAGGAGATAACTATCACATACCCTGCTAGGAACACATTCATGACGGGTTGAGTAGTCATTTTATGGAAGACATTGGCATCCTCACACATCCTAGTTGTTGTTTAATCAAATGAAACAAACATGTCTCTAATATAATCAATTCACCTTCACTAGCATGGTACCACCTCATGCAAAAAAATGAAGCTTCCAATTAGGGCATAGACACCTACCAAAAATATGAAGAAGATAGTTATGAAAAAATTTTATGTTGCAAGTTCCCAGGAATATATGTCCGTGCAATAAGGATACATGTGAACTATTTGACAAAGGTTATGTTTGGCAGGGGATGACATCGACATTATTTGATTTTGTTAGAGCGTGGAAATGTGGGAGCCTAGACAAAGAAGATGAAATATTTGAAAATTTTCCTTGAAGAAATGTGGCTTCATAATATGCCTCATTTGTAGGATACGCACACAATGGATTTTTTGTAAAGGCACTGGGAATTTCAAGTAAATGTAGGGGTGGGCGTTAAGCCATGTTTCCAAAAGTTTACATGAATCCTCCTTATCTATTCGAATTGGGTAACTATTTTTAAAAATGGGGGCTTTTGGAAACTAGAAAAAAATGATTTTATCGTTAATGGATTTCTTTCCATATGATTTTCCCTAGAGTGATGGTTAGTGGTTGAGTTATAGTGAATTCACTTTGCATCTCAGTTTTTTGTTGAGTGGTATGTTACTAGTAGAAGTTTGGTTGGATTTTATCACCATGGGAATGGGGTAGAAGGTCATAGAATGATTACCATAATTTTTTTCCACTCCAATCAATATGGTTTTGGGACCACCTTTGATTGTATATATTTTTTTGGTTGGTTATTGAGTTAGTGGTGTGGGTGTTAACTCGGCCATGGAACTTAGTGAGTTAGCTCCATCATAATTTTTTTCTCCATATGAGATTAGTATGAAACTTGGTATGGGAGTTGTGCAAGTGATACAACTCATTCATGAGCCTGCGTAGCTCAATCCATAACTCTCTATGTAGCTTGGTCTTCATCTCACCAAGCTAACATTGAAGTGTGGTGATGTTCAAATGATATATAGTTATTTGTGGGTAGATATCATTTATCCTTTAGATTTGGAAACATACCGAAGGCACGAGAACTATTTTTAAAAATTCCTTGGCAAAACGTGAGTTATTAGACATCAATGACAATGGGGTATGCACAAAATGGGTCTCGCTTAAAAGGATTTGGAGTTTCAAACAAATGCGATTGGAGAGATTGCAAATTGCACTGAGCCACATTACCAACTTCATTTTCTCACAAGCATGGTTATCTTCCTCCATCTTGCATGAATTCATTGTTTCTAATTTTCCTTTCGTATGGTTATTGAAAATAAAACCAATGATGAATATGCTTTAGTGAATTATAATGAGATGTAACTCTTAAAATTTAAATTTCCCTTTTCTACGCAATTGTAAGGAATATTTTTGAGTGCAAAAAAAGGTTCATGTTTACCTCATTAGTTGTTTGGATAATAATAATGGCTAACAAAAATCACTAAAATGACAATTTTAACTCAATTTCTACTTTAAAACTAGCATTTTTTTACCTATAAAAAGTTATCAAATGTGATTTTTTGTGACATGCAAAACACCTCTCCAAACCTTGGAATGGAAAAGTTAAGTCTTGAATTTGTTCCTGTTATGTGGATTGTTATATCTAACCTAATAATAGCTTATAATGTGCATCCGTGTGTTATTCGTCACCCCTCTAGGAGCCATGTTGACCCTTTTTGTAGCTTTGGACAATTGCCAAAAGTTAAAATTTTAGTTTGGTTTTAACTTGTCGTTTAGGCCCTAGGTGGAGAAATGGATTTCAGCCTTTGTATACTTTCAATATTTATATGTGAAAATTTCTATCAACCCTTAGTTATGATAAAATCACTTTGTAAACTAGTTTTACAAGTAAGTTTTGTAGGCCTCCGGTTGTTGGGCGACAAGGTCAATCTGGTGCATTTATGATTGGTAGCTCCGGAGAGGTGGTCGTTGTTTGAACCCTAAATTTAAGCTCCTTCAACAAAATTTAAGCTCCTTCATACTCTATATATATTTATATATATATATAAGATATTGTATGGGAATTTTCACATTGTGTGTTTGATAATCGGAAATTAGTTTTTGAATGCAATTACATAGCCCTTGGGCTAATTTTGGACCTTTTTTTTGTAGCAAAATGTGAAAGATTGTTGTGGGACCCTTATCAAGTCAAATAAATGAAGGAAAACTTATAGATGTTAATATATGATTTTATGGAACTCCCTTTCATTTCTTGTTTTGAGAAAATTGATTGTGGGGAAAAAATATTTTCTCTCTCTCTCTCTCTCCACTCTAGTTTTGAAATGAAATGAAATTAAATCAGTATATTTAACTCTCTCTTGTTACATGTTAATTATTATAATCCCATGAAAGGAAAACTATGAAATCATGAATTTTTCTAGATAGGTAAATACCATGTCAACATTTGTGTTTACCATGTGGTGGTTATAGTACTATGACAAGAAGACAATGACGTGTTACTTGTATTTTCTTAATATCATATTCAACATAGAAAACAATGTAATTATATATGATATATCAACAATATTGTTATAAATATAAATTTTATTTATTGTTTTCTATGATGAATACGATATTGTTAGCATATTGGGAAAGTGTATTATTTTCATAATTAGTTGTACTTATATATGTTGACTAATTTCATACTTAGTCATACTTTTGTATGTTCGATTAGGTAAAAGAAGTTGATTATATCATGTTGTTATGGAAACTAATGTAAAAAAAATCCTATAGGTAGTGTTTAAATCATTATAGGAGGATGAATTTGAAATCTTGTTTTTTTAAATTGGTTGTACCATCATAATTTTGGATGTTGATTGTACCAATAAAATTGAGGGTAATAATTTGAAAATGGTGTATTTTACCTATTTGCTAATGATGTGTTGACCTAGGAAATATTTTAGTCTTCAAAGAAAAATAACAACTTGTATTTGTGTGTTTCCATTTTGGGTGGAAAGTGACAAACAAACTTATAACATGAAATAATAACCCTTGTTATATGGAATGGTCCCCTTGAACTTACCCTCGTGCCCTTGTTTCCATAGTGGGATTGAACACCTTAGTCAACTCTTAACCATGTTACCTCCCATTTCTATATTGAGATTTAATTTTTCCCCATGCCGAGAAAATGGGTCTTCTTGTGTCTTCATGACTATCTTGTGGTAGGTAAACATTGTACTATGTATGTCCTTTGTGCATGGTTCATGAGAATTACGCTTATTCTCCATCATGGTCCAATTTGTCACCTTCACAAGTGAGGAAATAGAAGACTTCTTGATGGGGCCAAGCTCACTTTTTGAAAGAACCTCATTGTGACATTTCTAGGCCTTAGGGATAGAGGTGTTACCCTCGCAAGAATAATGGAATACCTTATGCTTTTGAGAAGGTCTTTTCGAGTTGAGGATATTAAAAACTATAGTATATACTTTTCTTAGGGCCAATAAACTTTAGGGTAAATGGAAATAGGTGAAACCTAGGACATGTAGTCACAAAATCTTACACATTATGTTATTTAGCTCGGTTTTATACTACTATTTAGAGGGTTCTTAAGTGAATAAAGTAATAATTAATCCCACATTTTGGCCATCTTATTTTACCTTTTATTTCACTACTCCCGCACATTTTTATATACATGCCCAACTATTTCGTCAATGTCTCATTGTTTTATCCTTAACCGAGGCACCCATGCCTATATTGGGGCACCCCAATCCCACCCGAGGCACTCCTGATCCTTTCTTAACTTGCTTGCCTCTTTTTGGGATCGTTCTAGCAGTTTTTTATTTTTATCTTTTTCCTAGTCGACCATATTTGGATTAATTAAGAAATTAGAGCAAGAGAACCCTATAAATATAAATTTATGAGACCATAATGAGGGTCCTAGCAAGATCACTTACTACTATCATCCATCTAGATTTGCATCCATTGCATCACTTGCATCCACGTAGTACCATGCATCAAGGCTAGAGATTTACATCAACAAACACACACACATAGGGGAGGGATTCTATTCTATTCTATGCACACATTCTAGTACATTTTGTATAGTTATTATTGTTCACTACTTCACAAAGTTTTACTGGAAAAAGATAACCTAGGCACGATATGCAAACACACACCAAAACTAATTTGGGTGTGAAATGTAATGCATCACCCGGTTTAGTAAGCCCACTACTTTGTGTGTAGTTGAGGTCATTCCACCAATTCATTTTGCATATTTTATTTTTAGGGTTTGATACTTATCTCTATTTTGTAGGTTATTACTTCATCTTCCATCGCTCGGCACATTCGATGTAGCTCAAAAAATCCAGTTCAATAGAAAAAGAGGATTTCAAGTTAACTTGCGACCCTACAAAAATTAGATTATGATATTTTACATGAACCAAGGTGCCCCAGAGCACCCCAATACCCTTCTAGGAACTCCAATCTATTTAGATATTCCAAATTCAACCTTTATGGTACTTTCTAAGTAATCTTTCCTACCTCCAAAATCCACAGTCAGACTTGCGACATAGTGCGACAGTCTTAGGAAATCGATAAGTCATTTCTCCTTACTTCTTTACACACTTAGGGTTTTAATTCCATTTAGCATAATTATTTAGAGTTTTCCATACTGTTTTAGCATACTTTACAATATTTTAGTCATCCTATATTAGATTAACTATTATTATACTTTCTCATAGTTTAGTTTAATTTTAGTTAATCATTTTGGTGAACCCGACCTGATCTACACCCTATTACACTCATCTTCCTCCTTAGGATTCTTTCATCATGGCTATCTCCATTCATGACTTTTTACTCCTTCACCCCGAATTACGAGCTAAAATTATTACTCTTTTACTCACTACTCATATCCCCAACAACACTCATCCAGAACAAGTCTATAACACTTTTGTGGATGCATTCTCTCAACATATCACTTTCCCATCCACTCCTCATACTGACTATGCTACTTTTGACAATGATCCACCTTTGCATATTATCTCTCGCATTCATAACGTTATTATTAAGCATATTTTAATTAAAATAGATCTCGAGATTAATTTGTGTCCCATGTCATTTCTAGAAGTCTTAGGTCTTACTGCTCATGACATTAACCCCTCTAGTATTTCCTTGAATGCTTATGATGGTTCCACTCATCCATGTCTTGGTCATGTCACACTACCCTTCACTGTTGGTCCTAAGACTATCCACACAATATTTTTCATTGTTGATTTCCCCATCGCTTATAACTATCTCCTTGGTAGACCATGCCTTCACGATATGTGAGTTGGCACATCTATTGTCCATAACTATGTTAAGTTCTTACATGAGGACATAGAACATGTCATTTTTTGTGAACATGACCCATTTTAGTATTGTGACCACACTCTAAACACTATTCTCCCTATTCCACGCATCAATACTACACATGATCCTCAACCTATTGATGAGCCAACACATTTACCACCACTTGATGGTACTATTTGTGTGATATACATTATATCATCTATGCCACCTACTACTACTACTGCTATGATTTCTCATCGGGGGCGGTCCATTCTATGGATGTCGATCTATCACTTCCCACTCCTCGTATGTTTCCTACTTTACCATGCCCACCCTTCACTAGCACACTTATCATTCATAACTCATATTAGGAACATATTCCATTCAATCTAGAATGTGATTTCACCACATGTTTCGTGATGGTTTAACTCGTCTTGGTTTCACTTTTGAGGACCTCCATCCTTTTACTCATGTTCCTCAACTATACCATGGACTTTTCACTATCATTGTCACTTATGCTTTCCATTTTTTCATCTTCTAGTCTCTTTATCACATACCCCTTGTTATTCTCCACTCACATTAGGGAATCTCAGCTTACTTATATTCGAAGCCGTTAGATCCTAGTCACACTGACATTTCATTTCCTATGTCTTTCAGTTTGCATTTTTATCTGCAATAGTTCATTTCTTGGCTACCTACATAATTTAACTCAGTTTTACGCACATAGTTTCCCACATTCTTCATTCACTTATGAGGATTATACTATGGGCATGTATCGTTTTACATCTCAATAGATCATTACATCATCAAGATGATACTATAACTTACCAAGTTACTAATGCATATCCATTCGATTTTGATCATGAGGATGACAATATCCTTGATGATTTTACATAATCCCTTAGCACACTACCACGAGGGGCACATCATATTACACACTTCCCCCCTAATTTTTTTGCATAGTTATATAGTCTTACATCACACCTTTCGTCATTCTCATTTACTTTCCTTTCCTATAGGCATATCATATCACGCGGCATATTACCATCAATAATCGATGACACAATCTTGTGCTTCGTTTCACACTTTATTGTTGAGGGATCACCATTACACTGAACCCCACACACCACACTAGGCATTCTACATCTCATTTCATCATACATCGCACATCATACATTATCCACTCTACACTTATTCTACATTCTACATTATACCAAGTTCTACACATTATATCCATTAGGTATTTACACATTTAGTCACATCATACACTATGCATTTATACATTATCCATATTCTACATGCTTCGCTAGATTACATTATATATAGTCCTATCTTTACATTTTATCCTACATACTACATTCCTAGTTTACTTAGACATGTAGCATCACACATTTTACATTACATATTGTACATCCTACACTTTTACCATCGCATTTTACATTACACACATTTATAACATCCTATTCATCATATGGTTGTCTAGTTCTCATCATAAATGCTACATTGTCTTTTATGTGTTGCCCTCACCACCCTATGAAACACTTTAGTTCCTCAATCCATACTTGATCACGAGGTTTGCCAATCAAATGGCCCTTTACATTCACCATGTGACATTTCATCCTACGAAATCCCTATGACTAGTGACATACACTTTAGGATAAATCATCACCCACATTTATCATTATATCTCGTAGTGGTATACACTTTAGGCTAAATCACCACCGTCCATTATTTCATTTTATAGTGATATACGCTTAGTGCTAAATCATCACTAATCCCTTTCATCTTATAGTGATATATGCTTAGTGATAAATCATCATGCCCCATTTCATCTTATAGTGATATACGCTTAGTGCTAAATCATCACTCATCCTATCATCATATAGTGGTGTACGCTTTAGGTTCAATCACACCCTCCATTATTTCATCTTAAAGTGATATACACTTAGGGCTAAATCATCAATCATCCACTTCATCTTATAGTGATATACGCTTAGGAATAATCATCACCTATATCATTCAAAAATTTGTGATATATGATTCAGCTATAAGGTTCACACACATCTCTCCATATGTCGCATCTCATCACCATTACACATATACACTCATCTCAAATACAAGCTAAACACAACATACATTATTCGACCATTTCCCGATGACGCACTCTCATTTACAGTTCATTATGGACTACTAAGGGGGAAAAATGAACCTCATTATATACACTTCCATCCACTCGGGGGGCACGTTTATTCTATCATTCCATCTTGCATTCCATTCCACCCATCCATGGCATGTTGCATTGTCTTGGGGGCATTTAATTTTTCTTACTAGTGTTTTACATGATCACTTTACTACACATGTTAGACTGATTTATTATATGTCATTATTTATACCATACACATATGCGCATTCATGTCTTTGTTTAGTGTGATCATAGATACAAGAATTCTACACATGGCATGGATGTTCTCCTTCTACTATATTGGTCACTTTGGGGTGTCCACACTTGTTTATCACATGTGCTATTATTTCATTTTATACTTTAGCACTTTACCTTTTATTATACATGCTTTGACATATTGGTTATTACTCTAACATGTTAATGGGTGTTCAATGTGCAACACTTTTTTTGTAGGATTACATGTTTCCATGACTACTTGTTTGTTTGTCTTTACACTTGTCTACTTTGTTTGCCACCGTATGTGAGATTTGCCCTCTTTTTGTGCACACATTTGTGTTGTTTGTGGCCATCATCATCTTGGGTGTCTTGTGACATCGTGAGTGATGTCTCATGTTTGCAACCCACTTTGTGTGGTTTACTTGTTCTCTTACGTATTTACACTATTGTAGACTTGGTAGTTCTTACATTTTTTACGTATTTTACACTTGTCTTATTGTATGTATGTGCTTTCAAAAAAAAATTTGCTACCCATCCCCTTTTGTGTGCACCATGGTTTCTACCAAGTTCTTTCCCTTTCCCCCTGTAGGGAAGATTTATATAGGTCAGTGTGGTAGGTCCTCTTTTAGGGCTGCATTCTCCTTTCAGCAATGTCACATGCACCTCCAAAAAGGGGGTCATCATTGGGGTTTTACATATTAACACAACATATTTACACCGGTTTAGTACAGTGTACTTTCCACCCTTGGATGTTTGAGCTTACATACAACGAGTGAGTTCGCACTCAATCTATGAACTCCATACACAACAAATGTTACAATGGGTGTGCCTTTCTACAATACTTCAACCAATTGGCATTGATTGCCAAAAGAAAATAGTACAGATATCTCTTTACACGCATTTCAATAGAATCAGTCAAAGGTTGGAAGACACAGAGCATTTCCTCCCTACATTTCTTTATCCATGGTGGCTTGAGATCACCCAAAAACTCACAGCAATATAAGATATCCTTCTACACCCTTTCTCTCAACATGGATCAAGTGCACATGTTCCATTTACACTTTCCTTTTCCACATATTTTATATTTTCATATTTTACATTTACATACATACATATTTGACTACTTGATCATTTTCTCTTTTCGTGTTTGACCGTATGAGAAAAAATCATCAAATTCGGGCAAAAACAACGATGACAACACAATGATGGCACACCGTGATGACACTTGCCTTTGCTAACCATGCAGGCATAGTACACACCATAATCGATACACATGTGTTTCACCCTAGGTTCACTCTCATCACTTTTTATGTGCATTTTTCATCTTTAGAATTCCATGCTCCTCCACTTTTTTTTTTTTCATTCCATGCTTGAGTCTAGTCCATCGACACGTATCTACTACAATCTACATGGATATCAGGTACACGCACTTCTTATCTACTTTATGTTACCGAGTGTTCTACTCACCAACATAAAGTGGGGGAAAATGTAGTCACAAAATCTTGCACATTAGGCATTATTTAGCCCGGTTTTCATACTACTATTTAGAGGGTTTTTAAGTGAATAAAGTACTAATTAATCCCACCTTTTGGTCATATTATTTTACCTTTTATTTATTTACTCCCACACATTTTATATACATTCCCACTATTTCATCACTACCCCATCATTTTAGCCTAAACCAGGTGGTTCCTGTGCTTGTACCGGGTGCCCTAATCCTTTCTTAAATTCCCACCTCTTTTTGGGCACTTTCTAGCCATTTTTTATCTTTATCTTTTTTCTAGTCAACCATGTCGGGATTAATTATGAAATTGGAGCAAGAGAACCCAATATAAATATAAGGTTATGAGACCATAATAACGGTCCTAGTGTCACTAACTACTATCACTCCATCTAGAGTTGCATCAATTGTATCCACATAGTACCATGTATCAAGGCTAGGAGATCTGTATCAACACACACGACATATGGGGATGGATTCTATTATATTCCATACAACACGCTAGTACGTTTTCTATAGTTATTATTACTTGCTACTTAACAAAGTGTGACTAACACAAGAGCACCTAGGGCACGAAACACACACACACACACACAACTACTACATTTGGGTCTAAAATGTAGTGCAACACACTCGCTTTATTAAGCCCACTTTTGTGATAGCCGAGGTCATTCTCGACTCATTCATTTTGCATCTTTTATTTTTAGGGTTTTATACTTCTCTCTTTTTGTAGTTTATTACTTCATCCTCCATCACTTGGCACGTTCGACACAGCTTGGAAAATCTAGTGTGACAGCATAAAGAGTATTTCAAGTTATCTTGTGACCCTACAAAAATCAGATTCGATCTTTTACATGAACCATGGCGCATCTTCTACAAACCAAGGCACCCCCGACGCACCCTAGTACCCTTCTCGGATGTTCCACTAAATTAATAAGTGATTGGACTATCAAAGAGTTTCCAAACTACATCCATTGGGTATCTCCTTCTCCTCCCGTTGATGATGTTGAGATTGATATGGTTCATGGTTTCAATTACCTAATCATGAATTTGAGTACTTGAGGGATTTGATGATTAAGAAGTATGAGGGGGACTCCTTCGAGGAGGATAGATAGTTATTAATGAACACAATAATGGATCATGAAAAGAAGGCCACAGCCCAAATCAAAGACTCCTCTTCTCACCAATATCCCAAAAGATCCCCCAAAGAAAGATATGCCAGTCAAAAACCTAGTTAATGTTAAAAAACCCAACAAATCTACTCAATCCATCAAAAACTTGATAACCGAAGAGAAATTAATCACCGTACCCCTTGGAACAACTTTACCCAAGTATACCCCTTATGACATGGCTCAAATTTTGAGTCAAATCAAGGTCATTGTACTTATTATTGAATTGCTTAGAATACCCAAGCACAAAAGAAGATCCTTTGAGTACTTGGGATTTAAGGAAGAGATAGTAGCCCTGTAAAGATGGAAATAATATTGATCTTCCCCTATTATCAAAGAATCGGAGGTGCCAAACATTGGAAAATTTGGGGAATCTTCTGAAGTGTACTTAGGCATTGCCCTTGTTGAATCTCATCTTGATGTTGATCCTTTCTATGTTTCTTTGATTATTAAGGATATACTTGTTCACAATCTCATCTGGGCTTCATGCAATGTGATGTCACTTGAGGTGATGAATGAGATGGATATCAAAGTAACAACAACCTTTGGGAAATGTACTACCATGGACTCAAGAGAAGTACCTATAATTGGGTATGTTAAGGGATTGGTAGTGTAGTTGGTGGCCTACCCCGATAAGTATCTCGACTATGAATGTTATCAGAGACCGCCTCTACTAAATGGGGTATGTTTTTATCAAGAAGGTGGGCTTCCGTGTTCAAAAATGTGCAGATGGACATGTCATATGCCACCATACCTATAGAGGGGAACCTTATCAAAATATATGGGGAAAATAAAATGCTACACCTGATTGAAGATGCTAAAAATAATTCTTATGAAGTATTATATGTTGATGTGGATGTTAATAATTTTTTGGGATTTGTAATCTTTGAGGGTCATGATATTAATCGAAGTAAGTGCTTGGATCAAATCGCCCCCATTGTACTTTGTTGTTCAATTGAGCTTTCTCTAGTTTCGAAATGGAGTTGGGATTGTATTGATATCCCCAAACCAAGAAACCTTTAAGTTTTATTTCAAATTGAGGCTCGAATTTACAAATAATATCACTAAATATGAGGCACTACTCTTAGGCCTGAGGATTTCTTGGAAGTATGGTATCAAGGATATAATTGTTATAGTCCGGCATGGAACTTGTGGTAAAGCAGTAAGAAAATTGTATGCTACGAAGAACCAAAGAATGAAACAATATAATCATGTCTTATGGGATGTTATTGAGATGTTTGACTCCTTTAATATACTATACCATGACGTAACACGAATCCTACAAAGCAGATAAGTTGTCATTGTTGCCTCTAGATTTGAAAATTGCATTGTCTCTCCTTATTATGATTACGATATTGAAGTATTTTCAAGATTATTTATCCCTGATAATGTAAAACATTGGCATGTATTTGATAATAATGCCTGGTTCAAATATTCTTGTAGAATGAAGGATAATTTACCAATCAATGCATAGATTGGGAACCAATGATTGCAGTATGTGATGGAAAGGAGACCCTGTTTGGGAAAGACATAATCCAATTGAAAACAAACACAATCCCTAGAGGGTTGGTGGCTTTAGAGTCCAACTTTGATAATGCAGACAGGGTGATCCAGAGACACATCTCAACTTCAAGGGATGTGGAAGAACAATAATTTGGGAACTGAAGCAAAGCCTAGGAAAGTGTGGTTAGGGAGTAACTTGAGTAAAGAGGAAAAGCAATCTTATATTGAATTGCTACAAAGGTACCAAGATTGCTTAGCATGGTCTTATTCAGAGTTGAAATCATATAGGGAAGATCTATTCCAGCATGAGATACCTTTAGAACCTAATGCTAAACCATTTAGGTAGAATCAAAGGCCTATTAATCCACTTCTCTCCCTCAAAATGCAAGAAGAATTGAAAAAGTTAAGGGATGGAGGGATCATACAACCAATAAGATATTATTCAAGGGTGGGAAAATTGGTGCCAATTAGAAATAATAATGGATATATAAGGTGTGCGTAGATTTCAGGAACTTGTGTAAGGCTTAGATTAAAGATAATTATCCATATTCTAGTATGGATAACACGTTACAATTAGTCACTGGATCTATATTGCTTTCCACACTAAATGGGTTTTCAGGATACAACCAGGTTGTTGTGAAGCAATAATAGAGAATCAAGACTTCCTTTACCACTCCATGGGGTACTTATGTTTATGTGAGAATTCCTTTCAGTCTAATGAACTTTGGGGCTACTTTTCAGAGAGGCATGAATGTTGCCTTTGCAGGATACATCAATGATTTTATTACAGTTTATCAGGATGATGTGACTGTATTTTCAAAAAATAGAAGTGATCACTTAAGTCATATTGAAAATATGTTGATGAGATGTAGAGAGTATGGGATTTCACTAAATCCTAAAAAGTGTCACTTCGGTGTGCAAAAGGAAAAACTATTGGGGCACATAGTATCCAAGGAAGGGGTCATGATTGATCCTGAAAGAGTAGAAGCTATTTGTAAAGTTCCCATTCCCATGTCAAAGAAAGGTATTCAGTCCTTCTTTGGGCAGATCAACTTTATTAGGAGATTTATTTCAAACTTTGCTGAAATAACTATTCCTATCACCAATATGTTAAAAAAGGATCAGATCATTAAGTGGGAAGATGAAGTTGTACAAGATTTTGATGGGATTAAAGAAGCACTCAAGAATTCCCCTATCCTAGCTAGTCTAGATTACAAAAAGGTTTTTCAAATTTTCTCTTTTGCTTCAGAGAACACTATTTCTTTTGTCCTATTACAAAAGGATGATGAAGGTCATAAAAGACCATTCACTTTCTTTAGAAAGGCCATGCAGGGGTCTAAATTGAAATGTAATATTATGGAGAAATTAGATTTTGCACTTGTCGAGATACAAAAGTATTCAAACCATATATTCTAAGCTCTAAAATTGTAGCTTATGTTCCCCACACTATGGTGAAGGACATCCTGTCAGAAATGGAAGTGTCAAGAAAAAGGTGTCGGCATGCGTTAATAAACTACAAGAATATGATATGGACATACATGCTACAAAATTGGTAAGGGGTTTGGGTCTTGAAATATTAATGGAAGAAATTAATTTACATGTCATGGAAGTCAATATAATGGAAGGAGAAGGTGAGATTGTTCAAGAGAAATTAATGATTCCATATGGTGCAAAGATGTTATATTCTACCTTAAAATTTGGAGTGTCTAGGTCACTTGGATAAAAAACAAAGAAGGACACTCAAAATAAATTCCAAAAATATGTTATGACAGTGAGTATGGGTTGGCTTGGAAAAAGCCAAAGGGATTTTTGTTGAGGTGTATAACAAAGAAAGAAGCCCCCAAGATTATTGATGAATTTCATGCGGGGGTATATGGAGATCACTTTGCAGGAAGAGTAATCGCTCATAAGATTCTAAGAGCAGGTTATTGGTTGCATACAATTTTTAAAGATACAACATTACCGCTAGAAAGTGTGAAAATGTCAAAGGTTTTCTCGAAGAAGGAAAGCATCCGGTGTTTTTCCTTTGTAACTAGTATCTGTTGAGGGTACATTCAAAAAATGGGGTATGGATTTCATAGGAGAAATGGTGGATTCCTCAAGTGCATGCCACAAGTGGATTTTAGTAGCTACATACTATTTTACTAAATGGGTGGAAGTCATACCTACTAAAAAGTAACTCATCAAGTATTGACAAAATTCATCCTAAATAACATCATATGTAGATTTGGAGTGCCAACAAAAATTCTCGAAGACAACGCTATGATTTTTAGAGCTAAACCTTTGACAAGTATGTGTCAAGAAAGATGGCATCAACTTGACTTATGCTTCCAATTATAATCCATAAGGGAATGGTCAAGCTGAATCTAGTAACAAAAACCTACTCAAGATAATCAGAAGAACTTTGGAGGTTAACAAGAAAAAGTGGGGTGAACAACTCAAGTTTTCCTTATGGGTAGAGAGAATTACAACTAAAAGAGTCACTAGAAAGAGTCCTTTTGAGTCGGTATATGGAATCCAAGTTGTATTGCCCTCGTATCTACAAATATCATCATATTAATTTTTCGCAACAATTTGGAGAAGAAAGGCATGATAAACCCACATGAGATGAGAATGAATCAGATATTGGCATTAGATGAAGAGAGAAATGAATCTCATTAGAGGAACTTTAAGTTTAGAGAGAGACTTAAGAAAAATTTTGATAAAAAAGTGATCCCTGGAGCTTTCAAAATTGAGATCTGTATTACTTTGGGATAACAAGCATGAAGACAAAGGAAAACATGGGAAGTTTGATGCATTATGGATGGGCCCTTATTCCATTGATATCATAATTAGTGAACACACTTTCTTCTTAAAGGATCTTGGTGAGAAATTACTTAACTATTAATGGAAGACACCTGAGACATTTCCTCGACTAATGCCAAAACAAGGTATCAATCATTGTATAGTGTATAGTATTTTTCTTTCTTTTCTATTTTCAATTTGTGTTTTTGTTTACATTTTTGCTTCCCGGTCTACACTAACCAATTTCCCGGTATTGTGATGTGTTTTAAGTGGAAGGTTATTTTTCTAACTCCATAGCCCAATGGATTTTTAGGCACTTGGTTTGTTTGATTTGTGGTTTATGTGGTTCTTGTGGCACCCACGGGGTGCTCCAAAGTTTGGTTAAGAATGCACCATAGAATATACAAACGTACTTCATCAATTATGATTAGAAGAGTTACAATAATATAGGAGAGGTAGCTCCTATATCTAAGGAAAACCTCCTCCACAAATATCTCACCTAACTCCTATATACGAGTGTGGTTACAACCACCACAATTCACGTATAATCACTTTATAATAACATTATTGTTATAAAACAATAATATAACAACCTAGCCATAATATTCATCACATCATAAATATCATCTAGTAAATACTCATGTAAATATTAATTTCCTAACATTCCCCCCCTTAATGTTTACATGGTAACAAAAGAACTTTCACACTTCCTTTGCAGCCTGCCGCCTCTGCGTGCTCATGATCTTGGCACACACTCGAACTGAAGGTAGAAGAAGGAACACATCAAATTCTTATCAACCAAGCACTGTCGGGAACACATCTGACCGACGAGGATGGGAACATGCTCAGGAATCATCTGCTTATCAACCACTCACTCTAGGGAACACATCCGACCTAGCAAGAAAGGTGGAACTCAAGCAGGAACACATCTGAACAACCTTCAATGGTTTTCAAGAGGCTAACCAAAAACCTAGGTACGAATAGGAACACATCTCGACTGCTTCTCGCCTCATCAAGCCTCATGATGCTATGTTTCACCGTGTTATTTGTTCCAGTACTATGTTTTTGCATTTGGGGAAATAGGAAAAGCCACATACTCAACTGAAAAACTGAAAATGGAACATTGGATCATGCTGATCATGTTCCCCCCTCAATGTGAACATTTCACTTATTCAACACACAATAGGAACTCTGAAAAAGAATCACACCAAGCTGAAATTCACACCACACAACTGAATCTGGAACACTGCAAAACTCAAAAAACAAGTACTCACACTGCACACCTGTGCCACCAAATCATTCTGTGCGGCCCCATCGTTGGTGACTGACGAGAGGTCGCTGTCTGACCTCCAGCCTCCGATGCCTCCATCCTCCATTCAAAAATTATCTAGAAGAGAAAATCTTCATCACTTTGATGTGCGGTATTTTCTTCCTCTTCATTTTCTCCTTCGTCATCAGCAGCCATGGCATTATCTTGCAGTTTGCCATCAAGTAAGTCTTGTGCTCTTTTCTTGCAATTTGAGGACAAGTGGCCAGATTGTCTGCAGTAATAACAAGTGAGACGCTTCTTTGAATCTTTAGAAGATGATCCAGGTCTGAAAGAATATTTAGATCTTCTTTTATCTTGTTTCTTACCATATAGGGCTTTTTCCTCTGGTTCCGCAAACATGATTCTCTTTTCTTCATCTAACAAAGAAGAAATAAGTTCTTCTAAACTTGGATTTATTTTACTCAATGTAAAGACCATGTTAGAATAGCATGGAGGCATGCTATTGAGTAACACTACTTTTGCATCGTCATCAGGGACATCTACACTTATTCCTGCTAGTTGATTGCAAATAGAACGAAACTTACTAATATGTTCCACCATGTTATCGCCTTCTTCCATCTTGAGGCCGAACAATCTCTGCTTTAAAGATATTGCTATGCTTAACTTGTGATCCAAACAATTTGTTCAATGTCTCCCAAATTGTGTGAGAGGACTTTTTAAGTCTATATGATGCAAATAGGAATTTGATAGACCCAATCCAATAATCGTTGTAGCCTTTCGATCTCTGCTTGCCCATTTTGTTGCTTCATCTGCATTTGTCGGTTTCTTCTCTTTTCCATCAACAATATCCCACAAGTCTTTGTTAATTAGGAACAACTGAGTTCGTACTTGCCAGGTATGAAAATATTTACCTTCAAATTTTTCAATGTGACTCAACTTATCCATTATGACGCTTAAAAAAAATAGGTGTCGGATACAACCGAAAATGCACCCCCTTTTTAAAAAATTAATATAGCTGAAAGCTATTGACATATACAACTATAAGACACATATCAAACTGGTTTTTAAACTAGAAAATTTGACTAATAATAAAAAAATAGACCGACCTTTGCAAATATTCCCCACCGATTGCATGCAGCCTATCATATCATGGGCGCAGATTTCAGCAAAATATTAGGAGTGTGGCGGTTTGGAACTGGTTGTTTAATCAGGCCGAGCTAGGTGTGAGTGTAGATCACATGGAATTCAATACAGATCTGGACTTGACTCAAACAAACAAAGACTATACTTTACTTTGACGTGGAGACTGGTCGACTGTCAGAAGATATGTATATATATGACAGCTGCGCAGACTTTGATTATGTGTCAAATGAGGATTCAAAGAAAAGATCCGACTTGATTTCATAGGGATAGGCCGAACTGTTGCGTGAGCTGTTGCAAAGAGAAAACTCAAAACCAACGTGACACTTACATATTTCTTGGTTTGCACAAAGTTACAGGAATACACTGGCTCAAATCCGCATCAGAGAAATATACCACGACCTTCATTGCAGATACGTACTGGATAAGAGGATGATCAGTTCTTACGCCACCACTTCTTTTTAGATCCAAACGCCTTCTGTAACTAATCTTGGATCAGATATATGTCAGTATGGAAGTGAATAAAGGCACGCGTGGTATTTTGATGTTGAGGTTGAACTTGGACGTGATTGGAGACTACAGAATTCTCCTTTCTCTACTCCACTGGCTTCACCTCTACATACGCAGATGTTAATCACATACGAGCATATTCTCTCCAACCTAATATTCACGTGCATTGTAGGAGAACACCGGTTCATTGGCACAGATCCGTGTCAATCTCTACCATTCTTAACCAACATGGTAAGAATTGGATTCGTATAGCTCTGATACCAAATCTAAAGTTTGGTTAAGAATGCACCATAGAATATACAAACGTACTTCATCAATTATGATTAGAAGAGTTACAATAATATAGGAGAGGTAGCTCCTATATCTAAGGAAAACCTCCTCCACAAATATCTCACCTAACTCCTATATACGAGTGTGGTTACAACCACCACAATTCACGTATAATCACTTTATAATAACATTATTGTTATAAAACAATAATATAACAACCTAGCCATAATATTCATCACATCATAAATATCATCTAGTAAATACTCATGTAAATATTAATTTCCTAATAGGGTGCCCATCCCCGAGTTGGAGCTGGTTTTGGTGCTCGAATTGATCTCACCCCTATGTATATGAGAGTGTCTCCAAAACATTTATGTTTTATGGTTCAAAACGATATGATCATGATAAATCCATCCGAGAATCTCGTGTCACGCCTGCTATTACTCCTCTTTTTCGGTCGAGGAACGTGATAGTTTTGTTACCCTTGAGAATCCCTATGAAAAGTGGCCCCTCTTTCCCTCTTAGTACTCCTTTTTGTTTCGCAGGGCTCATTTTCCCTAAGTATGGAGACTGGATACGAAGGATACCCATGTGTCCTATGGCACATCTTTGGAAAGGCACAAAGAATTAGAAATTATCAAGGAGCGAAGACCCACCACATGGTTAAGGCACGATAAGGCAGCCCAAGAGGGCCAAAATTCAACAAGGAAGACAAAAGTCTCATGGGTCTCCACATGTCACTCAGGAACAAGTTCAGAAGAAGAAAGAGAAAGGGAGGACCAAAGGCACACAAGGCCTCCACATATCATGTGAAGCGGCCACCACCGGTGATCGAACCAAACAAATAGCAGAGGACTCGATGTTCAACAAAATTTAATATGGTTTGGGATCTTAAGGAATGTAGATTGAAGGCATGTCTAAAATTAGAGTCATGGATCTTTAAATAGAGATAGAAATGCAACGGGTTAACAAAAATCATGGGCACCATTGATGGAACTAGAGGAATTCCAAAGTTACAATCAAAGCCCCGAGAATGCTAACTAAAGATGGACCAAGATTGAGGTGATCCGAACATGTAATTTTTCAAGTTTTCAAACATCATGTAGACTCATATCATGAAGATAAAGAAACAGCTTCATATATAAATCAAAAATTCAGTTCTATAGGGGCCCCACCATGATGGAGAAGATTGTATACATTAAGGACACAAGAAGTGAAACAATTCTCAATTTTCCTTTAATCATATATTAAAATTTCCTCCAAATGGAGGAAGCTTGTTCAACAACTCGTTATTCCTTAACATGAATTCATCTCGACCCTAGTGCTATCTAGACAAGCACAACACTCCGCTAGATCTAGAGACATGCCCATATCCATCGCGTGCCTCAAGGGTCATTCTCGGGACTGTGTGTGATTTTCTCCACTCGATCTACTTGTGATAGGAAGACACCCTATTTATAAGATCCAAACCACCTTTGAAAATGTTTTCATCCCTTTCTACTTGTGAAGAGTAGACTTATTATGAATGTACCGAGGTGGAATGTCCGGAGTGGCCTTAAGAGCAAGAATTATACCCAGGGACCCAAAGTAGAACAAGATATCTTAAGCTAGACTTATCCTTCCATATCCTTGTGAAGGGTGGGTGCTCTCTTGAAAAGGAAGTGGTCGGGGCCTTGAAATTTCCTAATATTTCTGAGGAGTATGATGCATTGAAAAATGGAGGACTAGACAACGAACTTGCCCCTCGTTGTCCTTTGCAGAATAAATTTCCGCTTTAGAGAGACAAGAAGATAAGGAAATTTCTTCTTCTCCATCTGAAATAAAAATTGGGGTTGGGAGCTTGATTTCCCCTCTTCTTTCATGAAGACAATGCTAGTATGGTGGATGGTTGCGATGGTACAAGTCCCGCTTGATATTTCTCCAGAGAAATGATTCTCCACTCTAGTTCATCCATCTTATGAGAAATGGCAGGCACAATATAAATGGAAGATTTTTCATACAACACATATGACTCCTTGGGAATATCCTTTAGTACAAATTCTTTATTGCATAAAAGGGGACACTGATAATCAATCCTCCCGGATATGGAAGGCCTCCTTTCGATCCATAATTTCTTTAAGTCTTATGGAAATTTATAATGTTCCCACCGAAAAATATGGAAGTACATGGATTGGAAGGCTGAGAAGACAAGATTGATCTTGATCAATCTCAGGAGGAGTGCGGGATGAAATTTGTGATAAGTTAGGGGCCCTCTAGTATCCCTTGGGAGTGCGATATCAAACAAATCTCTGACAAAGGCTTCATTTGGACCATGTAGGTTGAAGATTTGGTTTAAATATTCTAAAGAAATATCTTTTAGATTGTTTTCCAATATAAAATTCTCCATTATGCTAATGAGAGCTATGCGAAAATTCTTCACTTTCAAGATAGGAAAAGGAATGCATATTGGTGAGAAAGTAGAGTTGAGTTTATAATAAGGATGGCACAAACATATTGAGTCGAGTGAAATTGCTCCCATCGATGAAATAAATTTTGAACATCTCAAATGAAGGGAAATAAATTTTAGAAGGATTGGCATTATGTGACATAAGGCATTTGATTGATGTGATATGATCCTCGTGAAGACACTCGGCTTCAAGAAGCATGAATGTAGGTATTCATGCTCGAGGTATATTTTCAAGGGTGAAAATGATTTCTTATCACATCAAGTCATATAGAACCACCTATGACTTATTAAAAATGGGTTTCTTTTGCATGCCAAGAGGAAAGAAATGATTAAGATAACACAAGAGGCGAGAATATGGTGTCCTAATCATATCTAATGGGAGTGAAAACATGAATGACTCACAACTTTTCCACCTAGAAAAGTAGAGGAGAATATTATCTCAGAAAGAGTCATGATTTTGGGGGAAAACTCGGGGATTAATGAGTGAGTGAAATTATATAAATGTGTTGTCACCCTCAAAATCCCCCTCATTTTTAATTCAAGTTTCAAAATTTTTGAGTTGGTGCATGTTATCCCAATTTTTCCCCCGAAAAAATTGATCAAACATGACCCCGCACAAAAGAAAATCAGAAGGGGCGGTTCAGTCATGCGAGCCCACATTCCAAATCCAACAATGAAGGGGTAGGGTCGGCGAAGGAGGCCAACGGCGTCAAGGAGATTAGAGTGCACAAGAGAAGATTGAAGAAAGGGCTCAAAGTTTTGGACTTCGCAGTGAGTCAACTCGAGGTAAAGCTACGGACCCACGGAAGGCGCCACGTGCCTCATCAGCACAAATTCAAAAGGTGTGGCCCAAAGAGAGACCCCAAACTTGTGCCAGCCCTCCATGTGTCCAAGGTCTAGAAAAGGGATAGAGCTAACCATTTAATTGACTAAGTATAAGAGGGTCGGCGGAAGCCTCCACATGCCTCATCGGTGCAACTTCAGAAGTGAGACCCAAGGGACAGACCCCAAATGAGCGCCAACCCTCCACGTGGTCAGAGCCTCAAAAAGTTAAAGTGGCCATTGAAAATTCTAAGGCTAGTGGACGACGCCACCTACCTCATCGGTGTACCTTTAGGGTCTAAGCCAAAGGTGGTTCCCCAAACAAGTGCCAGCTCTCCATGTGTCTAGGGTACCATAGAAATAAAAAGAGATAAAAATGGTCTTTGAATCGACTAAGGAAAGGAAATCTAGCGGAAAGCTCCACATGTCCCTCCAAAGGTGCTCTTTCGTGGGGTGAATTCAAAGGCAAGTCCCAAATGTGCACTAGCTATCCACGTGTCTAATTGGTGCACCTCTGAAGGCCGTGTCAAAACAAAGTCTCCAAATGAGTGGGAAGCCTCCACGTGTCTTGGGTCGATGTACAACCTTTGCCAAACAAAGGGACACACAACCATGTTTCAATGTGGAAGCAATGAGGTGGGTTGTCGAGTAATTTGAGATTTTGAGCCTTGTTTCCAAAAGAAGTAAATTTATAAAGTAACCCACGGCCCCGCTCATGCCAAGGGATAAAGTCAAATGTTGATCTCGCATCGAAATTCAAAGCGGGAAGGCAGGTCGGTGGAGAACTTTGAGTTTTGGAGCTTTTCTTTAAAAAGTTTAAATTGTAATAATGAGTCACAACTCCGTTACCACTCAGGTAAAGCCATGTGTCAGACCTATATCAAAAATGAATTTGCAGGCCTGTGGGGTTTGAGGGAGACTTTTTCACTTTTCATCTTTTATGCTAAAGGTGTAATTTCAATTTTGGGCCATGATCCATTTTGCGAAAATTACATTTTTGCCATTTTTGTACGGATTCAATTCAAATATTCAAATGAGCATAACTTTCGCTCCATTTCTCGAAATTTGACAAATTTTATACTATTGGAAATATCTTGGTCTCCTTTACGCCATGGAAGCATAAAATATTGTTTTTCAGCAAGATTTGATGGTTGGAAATCTGGAAAACATCTTTCACACCATTAATACATGATTTGATTGCTTCAAATAGATCAGATTTGATCCGATCTTCCGTCATTCCTTCTCCATCACGATAAAAAGACATGGATAACTGACTGGATATCTTGATTTGTGCGGAAATCTAGAAAACATATTTTGTGCCATTAATATGTGATTGAACTACTTCAACTAGATCAAATTTGATCTGATCTTCCATCCTTCCTTCTTCAGCACGCCTAAGACATGCATAACTAGATTTGACAAATTGTAGGCAGATTTGCAGGGGCATTGATGGTTAGTGGTTGAGCTTCCAAATCATATTTTCTTCCTTCTCTTCTTCTCCTCTTTTCGCTTCATCTATAAATGTAAGAGCTTGGCTCATTACAAATGTTGGACTCTGATACTTTTGAAGTGTAAATAGAATCGAAAGCAATCAATACAAAAGAATTTCCCCTTTCTCTCTATCTTATCTATTGTCTCTTCTTGCTTTCCTGAAATCATGGATCATTTATATTCTATAATAAGAAACTTTTTGTTCTTATTGATATGATTTCTACAACTTTGTGTCTATGCAATGATATTTTATGTTGTGAATGAGAATTATTTTGTTTTGTATCACCTTTTCTCGGAC
This sequence comes from Taxus wallichiana var. yunnanensis, assembly GCA_018340775.1. Lineage (NCBI taxonomy): Eukaryota > Viridiplantae > Streptophyta > Pinopsida > Cupressales > Taxaceae > Taxus > Taxus wallichiana. The sequence goes on along the minus strand of CM031235.1, from coordinate 19,812,411 downwards.
GTATAAGGTTATAACCTGCTATCTATATTTCCTGGAAGTACTATTATATTATGTTCTTTCCTTTCTTCAGTTCTTCCATTCGTTTGTATTGATAAGTTGTTTTGGTAAAAAAAAGCATTTCAAGATGTCAGAATTCCAGACTTAAGATGAAATTTGTACTTTTGTATATAATTTTCACTACTTTCTTTCAATATGGTAACCTCTCCCATAAAGAGGAGGGAATTGCTATCCCCGACTATGGTTTTGTTAAAGTACCATTTTAAAACCCAACAAAATGCAATGAGAATAATCTTGCAAAAGGGGGTGTTAAAAAATTTTAAAATTGTTAGAGAAACGTGTAAATGAGAGAAACCATTTTTCCAATGAACTTGCCTAAGAAATGTGTTAATTTCCTAAGCCTTCAAACTAAATCATGTGAATATGGTTGCAAGTGTACATCCATTGAAAAACATCGAGACTTCAAATAAAAATTTCCATTGTTGATGAATTTGATGAGCCCGAGTTAATTATGTTAATCATGAGCATTATTGGGTTTTCTTTTAAGTTGAGATGTATCGTAGCTATTCATGTTCCTATTGCAATCTTATGTCGAATTCCTCTAAATCACCCAATATCTTATCCATATGGTAATACCGTGGTAGCTGAAATTGTGTTGTGAGAAGAGATTTCATTTCATAGTGCAATATGATGACACTCTAAACTTTACAAATAAAATTGCATGACTAAACAAGGTAAGCTAACACCATTTCCATCCATCTAGCCAAGGGTTCTAACTCGAGGAATGTAACATTAAGATACAAGCTTAAAAGCATGTTTAACTAATATGAAAACAATACAAAATCTAACTAAACATGGCTACTAATATGCTTGAATTACCTAGCATGGGCCTAAATAAACCTAAGAGGGAAATCAAATGGTTATGGTTACTACTCCAAACAAGGTGAAATGGCCTCTCCCAATGACTACTTGGTCATTTTGGATAGCCATCTACTAACCCCATAGAAGGCTTTAAGCAAGGATTATGAGATGCAAATCAAAGCATGGCGTGTAATATAAAGGAATGAGGTGCACCCTTTTATAGTTTTCCTTTTGGAGAAACTTGTATTTTGGTGCATGTGGGACTACAAACCCCAAATTATATTAGAATTTCTAATCATGATTCGGCCTTGTTAATCAAAATTAATGAATTACCAAGTGATTAAGAGGTTTGAAGCCTTAATCAACCGCTTAGGGTCAACTAGGAGGCCGGATAAGATTTTGAGCTTTGTTGAGATGTTGTAGAGGTGAATGGGGTGATTTTGAGTGGTTGGAAGAGGGGTTTGAGTCAATACTAGGGTATATTGACCAAAACAAGGGCAAAATAGGCTTAATTAGCTAATAAATGCTAATTGTCTATTTTGAAGAGGATTTTGACTTACGATTCACCATAAAGTGGCATCCTGAATGCGAAAGGGGTTACATAATCAACAACATGGTGTTAATTAGACACTAGGTAATTAGTGAAAACCACTAATTATAATGACTTTGGCAAGAATGAGAGTGATTTGTGTGCATTTGGAAATAAGATTGAAAAAGTGGAATTTAGGTAAATCCACATAGTAGAAAGTTAGTGACAAAACATAAAATAGGTAAATTTTTTTTAAGAAACATTATCGGGATAAAGGATACCCCTCGATTGTCAAGTGGGTGATAGAAGAGTCAATTGCCAATTGAAAATATGATTTGAAATGGATAGAAGAAAATGAGTCAGAACGGGTGCGAAACCCTTGGGTATTGAAAATGAATAATGATAGGGATAAACATGGTTATTTATTGCCCGGGTGATTTGGAAGAAAAATTAGTAGTGGTAATAAATGATAATGGAGAAGAAATGATTAATGGAGAAATATAGGACAAGTCCAACCTTTGCATCCACCATTCAATAAGTAATGTGTTTATATCATTTTGCCCCTAGGTCTACATCATCGGCCTTTATTTAAAATAAACAAAAGTGTAAGATAACATGAAAAGCTAAATTACTAACAATTGTTTACTACTAAAAATATGGAACTCCATGCAACATACATTATGCAATGTAATATGAGAAAGTAAAATGATATTTATCTCCATGCAACATACAAAATGCAATGCAATACGAGAAAGTAAACCAACTAACCTAACAGAGAAACTAGTGCAATCACACGTACTCAAACAAATAATGTGTTGTGCTTATGTTTTTTTTTATCAAATTATAGTTCCCAAAAGTTTGTGTTGTAACGACAAGGGTTAAAAATGATGCCCCAAGCAATAACACATGCGAGGGAAAAACAAAGGACACAAGTAGTCCTATGGAAAAACCTTCATGCACTATGACACATTATCCGGAAACTCATTGTTGCACGAGAGTACCGACATAGTATGAAACCAATATTTCTTTAATGGAGGTAGATCACGATGATCCACATGTATTTTGAGAGAAGAACAAAAAAGAACTCTATAAATATGTTTTTGTAAGACATATTTCAACATTCGAGGGAAATGCAATTGACATAGGCTTTAGGTGTGTGTGTATGTTGTTTACCAATTTTTTGGGTTTTTCATAATTTTACCATCATTTTTTTTTTTGAAACATATTTGAATGTTTTTTTATTTTCTATAAGTTTTTAAAGCTATGTACAAGAAACGAAGAAATGTGGATGCCCCAAGTGACAGATGGGATGTACAAGGATAGAATGCCATGCACATGCGCAAGAAAGTGAAGATGCAAAATTGCCCCCAGTGTTAAATGGAAATATTTAAAGGAAAACTCTTCATGTGAAATTTTTTGATTAATTCCAACATAGATAGGCTCAATCATGATGATGAATGTAACCCAATGACATGCTAGGAAGGAGCAAGGATGCCCCCAACGTAAGTTGGCCAAGAAGCACATGATACAAAGAAGTGGAAGATTGTTTTGAGAAAGGGTACAAAGGTGCTTGCAAACATGGAAAAAAGGCAATCTTATACACATGGATGTTTTGAATGAAGTAGAAGAACAACATGAATTTTTTGAATGTAGATTTGAAGCCTTGCGATGAAGAAGTGGTTAGCCAAAGGCATGAATCAACAAGGTAAAAAAAAAAGACACTTGGCAACATACTAAGCCATTTTTCTCATTGATATCCGGTGTGTGCATGTGAAAATTTATTACCTCTTGGAGGGAATATTTGATAGACAACAAGTGAAGACACCCTAGCCAATGTGTAGGAATGATTTATTTTTCAAATTTGATTTTTATGAATGGATTGTGGAAGGTGAGTCATACATTGCTCCGATGCCCGACCCGAGGCATCCATAGCCCCAACTAAGATGCATTTGATTCTAATCGTAACATTTATCTACTTCCAAAAGGCGTCCATATCCCTAGTAGAGTTTATTTGAAATACCCCAAGAGTGATTTATATATCAATTTGCTTTTACTTTTAGCATTTTATTTCAGCTTTGTGCTATTTGACTTGAATGATTTATTTTACTTTTCTAAAAACTTATATCAGTTCTCTTGTTTGAAAAGGGGTTAAGAATCACCGATGGCTTGATGGAAGGAGGTGGAAGTGATTGTGATGACGACATTGGATAGTGTCAACAAATATATCAAAAATTCTTCACAACAAGTTTTTTAGATGTTAATTGTGATAGATCTCTACGAGATCAATCATTCTTTAATTTACCAAGGTGATAAAAGACCAAGGTCAAATATATACCATAGAAATAAATTTCACAATATGTGTACGAATTGGCTAACAAAAATATCACTAAAGGAATGAAAATGGTAGGAAGACTTGCATAAGAATGGCAAGGAAGGGAAGAAATAACATCCATGCATATGCACATACACGATTGCAATGTGTGTTCATTTACCTTTTATTTTTGAAATTTTTCTTTTTTTTTTGTATTTTGCCTTTTTTAAAATGTGGGACCGATAAGGTCACTTGGCTTGATAAGATTTGTAAACACCTATAATTTAGCTCAAGCAATTTAAATACTTAAACTGCGCTAATTATACCCTTTCCCAACATATCATCAATATTGCACATTTTCTCTGCTCTCATCATTAATTAATTACATTATGTTAGTTAATTAACTCTTTTATCTAATAATGACGCCATTAATGACCTTTCATTAATCAACTCCCCTTTCTATCTAGATTAATTAATTAATTAAGCTCCCTTTTCTATCAAGATTAATTAATTATTTCTAATTAATTAATCTCTCCTTTCTATCTAGATTAATTAATTATTTATAATTAACTAATACCCCTTTATATCTAGATTAATTAATTATTCTTAATTAATTAATTCTCTCTTCTATTTAATCAATAAACAGTCACTTATTTGATTAAATCCCTCTCATTGTCTAAATCAAGATAATTATTCCTCTAAAAGCTTCTATAATCTTACACATCTATTAATTAATCACTTTGGTTAATTAATAAAGCCCCTCAAACCCCATGGGTCACTAAAGGACAAAGCTAAACTCTCCTAAGGTTGACTCAACCTTTTCTAAACCTCCCTTATCCACAACTAACCCAACCTCTCCATTTATCCCACATGAAGAGGGATGTAGAGATTCCTCTATCCATTGGGCTATATAAGGAGCCCTCCTCCTACCTTTCTATTTACACCTACACTCATAAATGAACATAGATCATACACTATATCAATTTATCATCTTTGAGCATTCTTCCATTAGAAGAGCTTCCCTTCTCCATTTCTTGTTTTCATCCACCCAAGTTTTGAAGTCATATGGAGATATGTCAAATGGTCTTGAGCCATGATTTGACAAGACTCCATTGCTAGACCCCCTGGGGTATAACAAGGAGAACCAACCGCCCGTGTCTCCTAGAGGTCTACGGTAATTCTCTCAGAGAGAGTTCTCTAGATTAGACTAGACTATTCCGACTCCGTCTCTATAGTCTAGTCTAGAGTGAGATCTATAGGGATTTATAGTGTAGGTGGAACTGCAATCTTTTATTGTTGTTTTGTCCATTTTTATACCCCCGGGGTCCCCTCTAGGGGGAGGGGGACCACAAGAATACTTAAAGATACTCTCCTCTATCGACTCCGTCTCTAGAGGAGCCTCTCTAATGAGAGACTAAAGGAGTGTCTCGTCTTTCGTCCCTTCGGGACTACAGACTCAAGACCAAGACAAGACTTAAGTGGTGTCTCGTCTTTCGTCCCTTCGGGACTACAGATGAGAGACTAAGGATTTCCTTTGTTGTTTTGTCTTTCGTCCCAAAGGAATGGGACTACAGACAAAACAACAAAGTGGGGTCCTCAAGGGTTAATCCCCGAGGGGGTCTCCCAAGTATGAGGGGAGGGGGACCACGGTAATCCTCCAATTTCCCCGAGGGGCCCAGTTAGGTCTAAGGGGGACCACGGTAATACTCTTCTTGTCCTCGGGTTAATCCCCGAGGGGGCTATCCCAGTTAGGGCTAGGGGGACCACGATCATCATTATATATGTAATACAACTATTGCTAGAGGCCTACCTAGGTTCAATCTCATCTTATTTTTAGCATTCAATAAGAGATAGAAGTTAGTTTATTTAGCATATTAGCTTGAAATGCTCATTTCATGTTTAATGTAGAAATGTTGATAGGTTAGTTTTGTTTAAGCACTTAACATGATGATGTATAGGTTTAGTTTAGTGTTGTATTGAATCTACTAGGTGTTAGTTTCAACTTTACTTGCATTACTAATTATTTCATGTATATAAGATCCAACAACAATGTTAGCAATTTCCTTGATAAGGAAGACTAGGCATGTTTTCTTATCAAGAGTCATATTATCCCCGATCTCAATGATCATGGTGAGCTCATACTCAATAGATGATTGTGTTTTATCATGAAACATGGATTTCGTATGTGGGATATTGAGGTCCCTATCCAAAGGTTTTTGTACTTTACGCCATACTTGATGGGTGTATTGATGTGCATTTTTGAAGCACATTTGATTCTGAACTTTAAGATTTTTTAAATTGTTGTGAGCTTTGGAGCTCTTGGAATTTTTGATCTGAGCCTGATGAAGGAACCATTTTGGTTTCCTATGAGCTACTACATGACTTGTCTGATCCTAAGAAGTGGGAGAAGAAAGTGGATGAATAGAATTTGTGGGAGAAATGACGGTGGGTTTTCCAAAATCATTGATAGAAAAACAATATGATGGACACAAAGGATACGGTCCAAGAATTGAAGAGAATGGGATACCAGGAGGTTTCCCATATATTGAAGCTAACGGACTACAAGGATGTGACCCTAAGATCAAGATGAAGGACTTCCTAGATATGTTCTAAGAATTGTAGATGAGGGACTTCTGGACGTACCCCAAAGATAGATGAAGATGGGATGCCAAGAGGTGAGCCACATATAGATGATGTGGGTCTACTTGGAGGTAGTCCACATAGAGAAGAAGATGATGGGCTACTAGGTGGTGACCCAAGGTATGATTGCGATGGAGGAATCTTGATAGATAAAGAATGATTAGGAAATGAGAAGTTATGTCATGGATCAATGCTAGACCTGGAATTTCATCTCCTAATGAAGAATGCGAAGATGGAAAAATAAGAGGAGGGTCATGTTCGATGGTCTTAGGGTCTTCATCTATTTTATGACAAAAGGCATCAATCTCTTCCTCCCAATACGCGAATGTATCGAGGTCTAAAGAGGTTTCTTGCTCGAAAACTTCTAGAGGAATGTCTTCATGTACCGTCATAAATTATGTAATTATTTCTTCATTCTAAAATGAATCAATCGGTGTGGGTATTTTTCCTACCACAAGAGGTTGATTAGATGAATGTGGCATGGGAGTCATCCTGGATGATTGATTAGAAGGAATTTTATTCAAAAGCTCTTCAACTGAAGAAAGGGTCATTGAAGCAACCGAGAAATGGGGTCCCAGTGAAGATAGGGAGGATCATGGGCTCATGAACCAAATTATAATTTTTAGAGGATCTAGGTGAATCTAAAGAATCAGAATAATAGTTTGGATATGAGTCAAAAGAATAGTGGGAGGAACCCAAATAGTAATTTGGATCAAAGTGTTCAAACCATACCACCGGCTATGAGATGAAGGTGGGGAACAGGATACCCAAATGGGCTCTCTATCAAAGAATCAAACGAGGTCTAGTTGTGATAGGCATCCTTTGACATGGGAATGCTGAAAATCTAGGTTCCTTATTGTCATAAGTATGCGAAAATATGTGATGATTAGTATTTGTTGACACATCCCTAGATATAGTTAGTCCAGGGATATCACAGGGGTTACTATGTTGACATGTTCAACAGTGTATCTACACAACCAATGAGGGCATCAAAATGATTCTTCTCATTAGACACATAATTAGAATTCTTGTCATGATTATTTTTAGGAAGATTCTTTATGTTGGGGGATTTGTTAGGAGTGGATGAATCCATCTCCACATCGCCACTTTAGATTAAGTCTTGGATGTAGTGCTTTGCAACTTCAAACACTTATCTATTTTGTGGCCTTTAACACAAAGTGGAATTGGAAATACTCATTATCCCTAAACCATGATGGTTTAGGCATGCCATCCTTATAAGTTGTAGTTTTAGGATATCTAACCATATTAACCACCTCTAGTTATTTTAGTATTGATGACATTGAGTCAAACAAAGGAGTGAAAGTACGACGCTTATACTCCATAAAGGCGAGCTCCTTCACAAGCTTAAAAGGAGTGTTGTTTTGAATGGCTTGTACTCATTTAGAGTCTACTATTCCATCATTAACAATTTTTTTGTTCTTATTAGGAACAAACTTTGGCTTTTTTGGTCTTGGAATCATTATGATCTCTTGAAAAGGGCTTTAGGGTCCCTCTATTTAACAATGTCTTTTCAATTTGACTCCCTTTTTCTATGACCTCTTCAAATGTGTTGCCACAATGCATTTTCAAGTGGAACGTAATGTCTAGATGGAGGTTGGGAATAAATATTCCTATCAGCTATTTTTCAGGTAGGGAGCAAGGAAAGCGACTAGCTAACCCTCTCCATCTTTGTAAAAACGCAACGAATTTTTTGTTGTTTCGTTGCTTGGCATTGCAGAGATCTAACATGGTAACGTCATTTTCTATGTTGAAAGAGAAGTGTCGTACAAAACTATTTTCTAGTTCTAGCCATGTTGATATGGATCCCTTAGGGATATGCACAAACCAATCTAGTGTCGTTGCCCCTAAACTTCGTGGAAACAAGCGCATAAGATAATTGTCATTGAATGCCACCTCTTGACATGCCATATAAAATTCCTTTATATGATCACGAGGGTCACCTTTTCCCTTATATTTATCAAAATTTGGAAAATAAAAATGTCACCTCCATCATGGATTTTTCAAATGGGAAAGTACATAACTCATTGAACCGATACTTCTTGTTATTACTACTTTGGATTGGCCCTCTTGTAACACTTGAAGGGTGTTCTTCATTGTTGACCACTCTTGATTAAAAAGTGGATCTTGCGTGGGTGGCGGCATAGGTCTATACAAAGGGTTAAGCCTAGGTGTATGTCCACCCCGATTTTTGTAATAATATCTTCATAAGGATCTCTTTGTGCCTCCCATCGAGAAGTGTTCATTGGTAATTCATAAAACGAAGCTTTAGGTTTTGCCTTTGGTATAGTTTGTTTCACAACTTTTGGTTGTTCCTTTTATATATGTGAAGCCAAACTTGCTAATTGATGAGTGAGGGCTTGGACTTGTTGTTCTAACCTAACCTCTTTAATAGGTATTTCATGACGATCTTCATTAGGAGGAGGTTGTGCATGATGAACATGTTCTTCATTGTCTTCGCAATGAATTATAATGGGAGGATAATGATAGTCTCCATAGTTTTCAAATGGTATCTCCTCATTATTCTACCATGCAAAAGTAGAGGCATGACTTGGATTTAAAATTTCATTAAGAGTGTGACAAGGGAGGCCTACTTCTTCTTCTCCCCAAACCATGCCAACAATAAGAGAAGGGTCTACTTTGGAAGGTAATTTGGCTCCTAGTTCCACAACCCGCATAAGAAATTCATGTTTGTTATGAAAAATGTAGTTGTCAAAATGGGTAGAATAAAGCTCTACATCCACGCAAGGAGACTCTTCCTCTCCACCACTATGGTCAACCATGAGATTATCCTCCATAAGAGGGTTGTCACCTCTAAATATATTGGGCCAACTTTCATGACCCCATTCTTGTAGTAGGCATTACTTAGAATAGAAGGTACAACATGAAATATTTCCACTAAGGTTTATTAACAAGGGACCCTAGTCAAATTTTTGTAGTGTAATGACCCTAAGTTGTTTAAAACAAGGTGACTATAGAATAGCCACAAAAGTGATAGGTCAAAGAGAATGTATGAACTAAAGAATAATGAACAAGCTACCCTAGCAAGGTAATATATAACACAATTTTTCCTTAGAATAATACAATGATGTACAATGCTCAAAATTTAGTTTACACCAAATAGTTTATTCTCTAAGATTCCATCTAGATAGATTTGCAACCAAATAGTGACAACACAACATCACCAGCTAGGTGAAGTTTAAAATAAACAAGGCCTAAATGATAAGAGAATTTTGAAATAATATTCTAACAAGATATACTAAAAATGAATTTCTAAACACTAAAAAAATCCAAGTCTCATAAAATGGATGATAACAATGTGAGCAACTTAACGAAAATATTTGGACATGTGAACCAATCTTTCGGGAAAGAAAGATTTCTAGTGTCAAAATGATGTTATCGTGATGCTAATAATGTATCCTCAACACTCACAAAAATCAAGACAAACTTAGGATGTAAAAACTATGTCTAAGAATAACAATAAATTACTATGCGTGCAAACAACATAACTCTACAATATAGAGATTTAGGCTAAGTTCACAATGGAAACAAGACGTAAATATCTCAAATTTATGGCTACAGTGTGGGTAGAGAGAAATAACTATAAAGAAGATAAGGATGAAAACACCTAACTACGATAATAATAAGTCTCAAATATGGGTTATTGAGACAAGGGGGCCTACTAGATCGTGAGTACATACCATGCACACTTTCAACACCGACACTCCGACATTACAACCTAGTCATGCAAGAAGAATACAAAAGTGGTGGACACGAGATATCAAGCAAGATCGGTATATGTTGTTTCCTTTTGTCCAAAAAGGGGCAACAATAAAACAAGGGTGTAGACTAAGTGGTGTTGAAATAAACTTGGTGTATTGGTAGAGTTTCACCTTGTCTTAAGACAAGTGAAAAACTAGGACAAAATGAAACTAAGTAGATTTCGTGATGAAATGTCACGTATTTTCAAATTTAAGAGATTTTTCCACTTTTTATAAACACAAGAGTTTGAATCTAACAAATTTATTACTTTGTGAGAGCTCTGAAGTATACTATCTAAGACAAAAATAATGGCTCCAAGCCAAAAATCTTCCTAGGTGGTTTGCTCTCTAGGTGTCACAAGATATCTATGAGCGAGGTCAATTTATCTAAAAAGTTACACTGAATAATTTGGGAGTATCTCAGCTTTACTTTACCCCCTTCAATATAATGAGCACCAAGTGCGTTCAGTTATACTTTCACTAGGGTCATGATATGGATATCTTTGATGCTAATCTCACCAAGGCGTACTAGACAAGTCGGTAGTGTGGAGCACTTTCCTGTTTCATTCACAAGGTTCCCTCTTGCGTGAAATACTTTAGGGTTCTTAGGATCACCCCCTTGTTGTAGCTTAAGGTTTATGCCAAAGGGGTTATGTCCTAGTTAAAGATGAGTCGTAGCTCTTAACCAAAACCTGCAAATACAATGTGATGATTGTGGTGTATTTTTTATCTTTTAGACTTAATGTGGTTTTTGTCATACTCCTTTTGGCAACCTACAATCACACATGTAGTTATAAAAAAAATTTAGGTCCTCCTTTCTTTATTAGTGTTAGGTCCTTCACAAAATGGTTATTAGTTTCAAAATAGATTCACACTATCATAAGAAATTAACCATGAAAATGCGTGTAAATCAACTAACTACCATCAAATTTTGCAAAAACAAGGTTTATTCCCAATTTATCCAAGTGATTTTTAATGAAAAGACTAAAATTGCTTTTGATTCCAAAGATCATACTAGGTGTAAGGGAAGAGCATACACAAATTCTATTCTTGGTTATTTAGCAAGCGAAAAAGTTTTTAAACTAAAATATGATTAACAAAGTTTCATACTTACTCTAATGATAACAAAAGAAGATTCAAGAGTGCTTTTGATTCTCTAGATCGACAAAGTGCAAGAGAAGAGCATACACACCTTCACCCAAACTCATAAAAAGCATGGAAACAAGATTAATTCCTTCAAAACCTAAGTTATTTTATGAGAAAAATTACTCTAAATCTATGAAATTGACAAAAACGGCCTCTGAAAAGTAACAAAAATCCTAAAAACCAAAACTGGAAATTTTGATTTTGCTAGAAAAATTTATACATACACACCTACGTGCCCCTATTGACATGTGCACTTCGCTTTCAACGCATGCACTCACAACTCAATGCATGTGCTCCCTTTGTTAAAATTATAGACAATTGAAAATACAAGTTGACGTGTGCGCTCATAGTTCAACGCCTGCACTCACAGTTCAACGCTTGCGCTGCCCTTTGTAAAAATAACAGAGTTGAAAATATAAGTTGACGTGTGTGCTCACAGTTCAATCGCTTGCATGCCCCTTCATAGAAGTGGCCAAAATTCAATTTTTGACAAAAATTTCTTCAAAAAGGTCAAATCTTTGGTATTTTTGGCAATTTTGATAGGGCTTCGCCTCCTTAAATCCTGCAAAAAGTAATAAAACACAAATTCTACCACTAATCTAGTTGAAAAACTTTCAAAAATGGAAATTAATCTATAAACCTTTGAAAATTACTCTAAAAATTTGAAGTTAATCTAAAAAAGCTTGAGAAACTAATCTAAAAAAGCTTGAAAGTACTCTAGAAAGCTTGAAATTTAAACTAGAAAACTTGAAATTAATCTAGGAAACTTGAAACTAATCTATAAAATTGAAATGAAAAACTTTGAAAATTACTCTAAAACTTTGAAATTAATCTAAAAATCTTGAGAAACTAATCTAAAAAGCTTGGAAGTACTCTAGAAAGCTTGAAATTTAAACTAGAAAACTTGAAATTAATCTAGGAAACTTGAAACTAATCTAAAACTTGAAATGAAAAACTTTGAAACTAAGTTAAAAAGCTTTAAAAAGTGAATGCAATGGGGTATGGTCCCACCGGGGTGTGCCAAATGATGACACCCTAAAATTTACAAATAAAATTGCATGACTAAACAAGGGAAGATAACACCATTGCCATCCATCTAGCCAAGGGTTCTAACTCTAGGAATGTAACATTAAGATAGAAGCTTAAAAGAATGTTTAACTAGTATGAAAACAATATAAAATCTAACTAAACATGCCTACTAATATGCTTGAATTACCTAACATGAGCCTAAATAGACCTAAGAGGGAAATCAAATGGTTATGGTTGCTACTCTAAACAAGGTGAAATGGCCTCTCCCAATGACTACTTGGTCACTTTGGATAGCCATCTACTAACCCCATTGAAGGCTTTAAGCAAGGATTAAACTTGGCTATAAACCATATTTATTATATGAGATGGAAATCAAAGCATGATGTGTAATATAAAGGAATAAGGTGCACCCTTTTATAGTTTTCCTTTTGAGAGAAACATGTATTTTGGTGCATGTAGGACTAAAATCCTGAAATTAGATTAGAATTGTTGATCATGATTAGGCCTTGCTAATCAAAATTAATGAATTACCAAGTGATTAAGAGGTGTGAAGCCTTAATCAACCACTTAGGGTCAACTAGGGGCTAGGATAAGCTTTTGAAAGCTTGTTTAGATGTTATAGAGGTTAATGGGGTGATTTTGAGTGGTTGGAAGAGGGGTTTGAGTCAATACTAGGGTATATTGACCAAAACAAGAGCAAAAATAGGCTTAGTTAGCTAATAAATGTTAATTGTCTATTTTGAAGAGGATGTTGACTTACGATTCACCATAAAGTGGCATACCCGAATACAAAAGGGGTTATCCAATCAACAATGTGGTGTTAATTGGATAAATTGATAAGGAATACTAGTTAATTAGCGAAAACCACTAATTATAATGGCTTTGGCAAGAATGAGAGTGATTTGTGTGCATTTTGGTAATAAGATTGCAAAAGTGTAATTTAGGTCTCTACATTTGCCCTTGTTTGAGGTGAAGTTAGTGACTTCACTTCAAACACAGTAGACAAGCGTAAAACAGTCAAATTTTTGAAGAAAAATTAGCACGATAAAGGATTTTCCCTCGATTGTTGAGTGGGTGATAGAAGAGTCAATCAAAAATGAAAATATGATTTGAAATGGATAGAATAAATTGAGTTAGAATGAGGCGAAATCATTAGGTATTGAGAATGAATAAGGATAGGGATAAACGTAGTTGTTTATTGCCTCGGTGGCATTTGGAAGAAAAATTAGTAGTGGTAATAAATGATAATGGAGAAGAAATGATTAATGAAGAAATATAGGACAAGTCCAACCTTTGCATCCAACCTTTCATTAAGTAACCTATTTATATCATTTTGCCTCTAGGTCTACATCATCATCCTTTATTTAAAATTAACAAAATTGTAAGACAACATGAAAAGCTAAATTACTAACAATTGTTTACTCCTAAAAATATGGAGCTCCATGCAACATACATTATGCAATGCAATACGAGAAATTAAAATGATATTTAGCTCTATGCAACATACAAAAACGCAATGTAATACGAGAAAGTAAACCAACTAACCTAACAGAGAAACTAGTGGAATCACATGTACTCAAACAAATAACATGTTGTGCCCATGTATTTTTTTATCAAGATGGAGTTCCCAAATGTTTGTGTTGTAATGAAAAGGGTTACAAATTATGCCCCAAGAAATAACACATGCGAGGAAGAAACGGAGGACACAAGTAGTCCTATGGAAAAACCGTCATGCACTACGACAAAATCTATAAACTCACTATTACATGGGATTGCTGACGTAGTATGCAACAGAGCTTTTGTTAATAGAGGTAGATCACGATGATCCGCATGTCGTTTGAGACAAGAACAAACAAGAACCCTAGAAAGATGTTTTTGTAAGACATATTTCAATGTTCGAGGATAATGCAATTGACATGGGCTTTAGGTGCGTATATGTTGTTTACCAATTTTTTAGGTTTTTATAATTTTACCATCATTTTTAAAAAAATTGAAACATATTTGAATGTTTTTTATTTTCTAGAATTTTTCTAAAGCTATGTACAGAAACAAAGAAACATGGATGCCCCCAATGACAGATGGGATGTACAAGGGTAGAATGCCATGCACATGCGCAAAAAGTGAAGATGCGAAATTGCTCCTAGTGTTCGATAGGAATATTTAAAGGAAAACTCTTCATGTGAAAAATTTGGATCAAGGCCAACATAGATAGGTTCGATCATGATGATGAATGTAACAAAATGACATGCTAGGAAGGAGTAAGGATGCTCACAAACAGTAAGCTGCAAAGAAGCACATGATAGAAAGAAGTGGAAGATTGCTTTGAGAAAGGGTACAAAGGTGTATGTAAACATGGAAAAAGGCATTCTCATACACATGGATGTTTTGAATTAAGTAGAAGAACAATGAATGTTGTGAATGTAGCTTTGAATCCTCATGATGAAGAAGTGGTAAGAAAAAGGTACGAATCGTGAGACAAGATACAAACTAGAGTAAGATTTTGAACAAGGTCCAAAAAAACACTTGGTAACATACTAATCCTGTTTTCTCATTGAGATCCAGTGTGTGCACATGGAAATTTATTACCTCTTGATGGGAATATTTGATATAAAACAAGTGAAGACACCCTAGCCAATGTATAGGAATGATTTATTTTTCAAAGTTGATTTTTTTGAATGGATTGTGGAAGGTGAGTCGTACATTGCTCTGCTGCCAGCCAAGAGTCCATAGCCCCGATGGAGATACATTTGATTCTACTCATAAAATTTCTCTACTTCAATCGTGCATCCATATTCCTAGTAGATTTTATTGGAAATACCCCAAGAGAGAGAGTTATATATCAATTTGCTTTTGCTTTTAGTGTTTTCTATCAACTTTGTGCTATTTGATTTGAATGATTTCTTTTACTTTTTTGAAAACTTATTTCAGCTCTCTTGTTTGACAAGGGGTTAAGAACCACTGATGGCTTGATGGAAGGAGGTGAAGTGATTACGATGATGACATTGGCTAGTGTCAACAAATATATCAAAATTTCTTCACAACAATTTTTTAGATGTTGATTGTGATAGAATCTCTACGAGGTCAATCGTTCTTTAATTTACCAAGGTCAAATAGATACCATAGAAATAAATTTCACAATATGTGTGTGAATTGGCTAACCAAAATATCATCAAAGGGATGAAAATGGTAGGAAGACTTGTAGAAGAATAGCAAGGAAGGGAAGAAAGAACATCCATGTGTATGCAATACCTGATTGCAATGTGTGTTCATTTACCTTTGATTTTTTGAAATGTTTTTTCTTTTTTTTTTTGTATTTTGTATTTTTTTGAAAGGTGGGACTGACAAGGTCACTTGGCATGATAAGATCCAACAACAATGTTAGTAATTTCCTTGATAAGGAAGACTAGGCATGTTTTCTTATCAAGAGTCATATTATCCCTAATCTCAATGATCATGGTGAGCTCATACTCAATAGATAACTATATTTTATCATGAAACGTGGATTTTGTATGCGGGATATTGAGGTCCCTATCTAGAGGTTTTTACACTTTACGCCATACTTGATGGGTGTGTTGATGTGCATTTTTAAGCGCATTTGATTTTGAACTTTAAGATTTTTTAAATTGTTGTGAGCTTTGGAGCTCTTGGAATTTTGATCTGAGCTTGATGAAGGAACCATTTTGGTTTCCTATGAGCTACTACGTGACTTGTCTAATCCTAAGAAGTGGGAGAAGAAAGTGGATGAATAGAATTGGTGGGAGAAATGATGGTGGGTTTGCCACAATCATTGATAGAAGAACAATATGATGGACGCAAAGGATATAGTCCAAGAATTGAAGAGAATGGGATACCAAGAGGTGTCCCATAGATTGAAGCTAAAGGACTACAAGGATGTGGCCCTAAGATTGAAGATGAAGGACTTCCTAGAGGTGTTCCAAGAATCGAAGATGAGGGACTTCTAGGACATGCCCCCAGTATAGATGAAGATGGGATGCCAGGAGGTGAGCCACATATAGATGATGTGGGGCTACTTGGAGGTGGCCCACATATAGAAGAAGATGATGAGCTACCATGTGGTGACCAGACGTACCCAAAATTTTAGGCTAGTGCGCGCACCGGAAAGATGTTACACATACCCCAATGATGATACAGGTCTCCTCGTAAGGTGTTCGGGATCTAGAAAAGCTCACCAAGTATACGTTTGTATCCTATATGCCTCACCCAGCCTCTGCGTGCTTTGTTTTTCCCTCTTCCCCCTTTTTCCTTACATTTTGGTCTTAAGCGGCGAGACTCGCCAACCTTCCCGGTGGTGGTCCCATGACTACCACCCGGTAGACAGGGCGGCGGTCTTGTACATGTTTTCCAGAAAGTTCCAATGATCGCGTCAAAACATAAAATTTCAATTTCTATCCACATTTTTCAGCTACTTTGCTTTGCATTTATGTTTTGGCCACCCTATGAATAGTGTTTTCACTTTGTTTAATGGTAAAAGAGTTTCATTCCAAGTTACCTTCTAGTGAATGCATTTGCTATAAATAGCCAACTTGTTTTCAAACAAATGGCCCCTCTCCTTCTCTGTTTAATCATTCAATATTTTGAGTTTCTTGCTTAGAATTCCAATAGTTTCATGTTTTGCATCCATTGTTAGTCTTCCTTTGCTATTTAGAGGTCATTTGATCTTCTTGTTTCAATCTTGCTTCATTTTTGTTCCATGCAAGTCAGTTTAGAGTAAGGTAGTTTCATTCTTAGATTGGAATCCATTTAGAGTCCGAGTTTTGTTTAGTCACAAAAGATAGTTTCTAGAACTCTCGGCGCATTTGTGTTGTATTCCCGCAATAAATCCCGCTAGGAATTGCATAGTCAAGCTTTGTTCACTTGCACTATCTCTCTCTTACTCGCATTGTATTTGGTCTATATCCAAAGCTGCCATTGTTCAAGTACCTTATTCTGTTGATGCTATCATATACACACTTTTCTGGATTCAAGAGAACATAAAGGAATGAGGAGATCACACTGAGGGGACGAAGTCACACACAACTGGATTTACCACTATTCTGTAAACTCCAAGTTTGAAATTTATCAAAGTTCTAGTTACAACATATCAAATAGAGTAGTAAATTATTTTATTTCAGTCAAAGCTCACTCTCGATATCGCCAAGGAAGCTGTGGGGATTGATAGTTTCTGAGAAACTATGATTCATTCCTCACTTTTGAGGTAGGATCGAGAGCCTTTCAATTTAAAACAATTAGTTTCTTAGATATTTAGGATAAATTCACAACTGCACAGAAAATAAGCTACACCAGGCTACTTTGTTTGTTTTAATTTTGTTACTAGATTAGTTGTCCATTTGCTAAATATATTAAAATAGCTGCTCTTTTAATTTCGTTAAAATACTTCATCAAAAATACAAAAATAAAAATACATACATAGTGTAGATACATCTTTCATAATTAGTTTATTAGTTTTAGTTAAAATTTGAAATGTTTTGCATGACAATCACGGGACCTAGAGAGCCCAGAGAATACATATTTGAACCAATAGTGCCTCAACCAAATCTCCCCACAACACTAGCTGATATAGATCAAGACCTTAGGATACATGTCTTTCGAGCAACGGTAAACCTACGAGCAATTAGTGAACAACTGAGAGAGTTAAATATTGAAGACGACAAGGCATACACATTTTGGTCAAATCATCCTAACTATAGATTGCCTTGATAGGGCATCTGTATGACTGTACAAGGATTTGAAAGAGAACAAGTATTTGGTTGTGATCCTTTAGTTCCACAACCTAACGCAAGAGACCTCCTCGTTGACATAGATACTAGCTTACACATTCAAGTTGCTAGAACACCTGTAAGGTATTCTGAGAAAATTACACAACTTCTAGTTCTAAACATAGAGGCTAAAAAGGTGTATGATTATTGGATAGTTGGAAGGAGAGATTAACTCTGCATATGACCATAGGAGGTCTGACACAACCACAAACATACGGTTATGATCCACATGTCCCATAACCCAACGGGCCTACTAATCAATCAGACATTGATGTTGTTTACGAACACTAGTATTTAGGTCCTCACCACTTCCACCAAACATTATTACACAATTCTCCTTATTAAACGTAGTAGCCAATCAAGCTAAGGATTTCTAGACTAGACCAGAGAATCGTCCATAAAAACCCCGGAAAATCCACTACACCTCCCATCACCATTTTCATGACCTTGTCTGGAAATATACACAAAGCTCCCACAGGTCACTTCCCACGTATCCAACAGCCAATAAACAGGATCTCAGCAGAGCTTGACATTGATTGGAGCCTCCGAACTACTATTATATCCAAACGATCCATTACACCAATTCAGGTTAGGAGGGCCTTCTTCACCTTAGATTCATAGATTCCATTATTGCGTATTGAGGATATAAGATTACCCAACTAGTTTGTCTGTATCCATATATATTCCACATTCACCTTTGTCTTGGTATGACCTGGGGGTTGGGTATGAGGAAGAGTTACTTGTAGATTCTTATGCTCGATGTCACTTTTCCATCGTGGTGACCCAAGGTAAGATTGTGATGGAGGAATCTTGATAGATAAAGAATGTTTAGATAATGAAAAATAGGTCATGGATCAATGCTAGACCCAGGCATTTCATTTCCCAATGAAGAATGTGAAGATGGAAAAATAAGAGGAGGATCATGTTCGATGGTCTTAGGTTTTTCTCTATTTCATGACAAAAGGAATCAATCTCTTCCTCCCAATACTGCAATGTATCGAGGTCCAAAGAGGTTTTTCTTGAAAACTTGTAGAGGAATGTCATCATGTACCCTCATAAATTATCTAATTACTTCTTCATTCTGAAATGAATCAATCGGTATGGGTAGTTGTTCTACCACAAGAGGTTGATTAGATGAATGCAACATGGGAGTCAAATTTGATGATTGATTAGAAGGACTTTGATTCGAGATCTCTTCAATGAAAGAAGTGGTCATTGAGGCAAGTGAGAAATGGGGTCTTGTGAAGACATGGAGGACCACGGCTCAAGAACCAAATTAGAATTTTCAGAGGATCTAGGTGAATCTGAAGAATCAAAATAATAGTTTGGATCAGAGTCAAAAGAAGAGTGGGAGGAACCCAAATAATAATTTGGATCAGAAGTGTCCAAACCATACCACCGACTATGAGATGAAGGTGGGGAATAGGGTACCCAAATGGGCTCTCTAGCATGAAGAATCAAACAAGGTCTAGTTGTGATAGGCATCCTTTGATGGGAATGTTGAAACCTAGGTTCCTTACTATCATAAGTATGCAGTGAAACTATGTGATAATCAGTATTTGTTGGCACATGCCTAGACATAGATAGTCCAGGGGATATCACAGGGGTTATTGTGTTGACATGTTCAATAGGTGTATCTACACAACCAATGAGGGCATCAAAATGATTCTCCTCATTAGACACATAATTAGCATTCTTGTCCCGATTATGTTTAGGAAGAGTCTTCATATTGGGGATTTGTTAGGAGTGGATGAATCCATCTCCACATCACCACTTTCGATTAAGTCTTGGATGTAGTGTTGCAAATTCAAACACTTATCTGTTTTGTGACCTTTAACGTGGTGGAATTGGCAATATTCATTATCTCTAAACCATGATGGTTTAGGGCGTCATCCTCATAAGGTGTAGTTTCAAGATATCTAACCATATTAACCGCCTCTATTTTTTTAGTATTGATGACATTGAGTCAGACAGAGGAGTGAAAGTATGATGCTTATACTCCATAGGCGGAGCTCCCTTTGCAAGCTTCAAAGGAGTGTTGTTTTGAACGGATTGTACTCATTTAGAGTCTACTTATTCCATCATTAACAATGTTTTTGTTCTTATTAGGAACAAACTTTGGCTTTTCGTTGGTCTTGGAATCGTTATGATCTCTTGAAAAGGGCTTTAGGGTCCCTCTATTTAACAATGCCTTTTCAATTTGACTCCCTTTTTCTATTACCTCTTCAAATGTGTTGCCACAATGCATTTTCAAGTGGAACGTAATGTCTGATGGAGGTTGGGAACAAATATACATATCATTTGATTTTAAGGTAGGGAAGAAAGTGACTAGCTAACCCTCTCCATCTTTGTAAAAATGCAGTGAAGTTTTCGTTGTTTCATTGCTTGGCATTGCAGAAGATCTAACATGGTAATGTCATTTTCTATCTTGAAAGAAAAGTGTCGTATGAAACACTCTACTAGTTTTATCCATGTTGATATGGATCCCTTAGGGATATTCACAAACCAATCTAGCATCGTTGCCCCTAAACTTTGTGGAAACAAGCGCATAAGATAATTGTCATTGAATGCCACCTCTTGACATGCCATATAGAATTCCTTTATATGATCACGAGGGTCACCTTTTCCCTTATATTTATCAAATTTTGAAAATCAAAATGTCTTGGGAAAGGTACCTACAGCATGGCTTTGTCAAATGGGAAAGGACATAACTCTCATTGAACCGATACTTCTTGTTATTGCTATTAGATTGGCCTCTTGTAAGACTTGAATTCTTGACCACTCTTTATTAAAAGTGGATCTTGTGGGTGGAGGCATAGGTCTATCAAAGGGTTAAGCCTAGGTGTATGACCACCCCCGGTTTTATTAAAATATCTTCATAAGATCTCTTTGTGCCTCCCATCGGGTGGCGTTCATTGGTAATTCATAAAAAGCTTTAGGTTTTGCCTTTGGTATAGTTTCTTTCACCCCAATTTTGGTTGTTCCTTTTGTATATGAAGCCAAACTTGTCAATTGATGAGTGAGGGCTTGGACCTATTGTTCTAACGTAACCTCTTTAATAGGTATTTCATGACGATATTTGTTAGGAGGAGGTTGTGCATGATGAACATGTTCTTCATGGTCTTCGCAACAAATTTTAATAGGAGGAAATGATAGTCTCCATCATTTTTCAAATGATATCTCCTCATTATTCTTCCATGTAGAAGTAGAGGCATGACCTGGATTTAAAATTTTGTTAAGAGTGCGACAAGGGAGGTCTACTTCTTCTTCTCCCCAAACCATGCCGATGATAAGAGAAGGGTCTACTGTGGAAGGTAATTTGGCTCCTAGTTCCACAACCCACATAAGAACTTCATGTTTGTTATGAAAAATGTAGTCATCAAAATGGGTGGAATGAAGCTCTACATCCACGCGAGGAGACTCTTCCTCTCCACCACTATGGTCGACCATGAGATTATCCTCCATAAGAGGGTTGTCACCTCCAAATATATTGGCTGCCAACTTTCATGACCCCATTCTCGTAGTAGGCATTACTTAGAATAAAAGGTACAACGTGAAATATTTCCACTAAGGTTTATTAACAAGGGACCCTAGTCAAATTTTTGTAGCATAACGACCCTAAGTTGTTTAAAACAAGGTGACTATAGAATAGCCACAAAGTGATAGGTCAAAGTAAATGTATGAACTAAAGAATAATGAACAAAGCTACCCTAGCAAGGTAATATATGACACAATTTTTCCTTAGAATAATACAATGACATACAACACTCAAAATTTAGTTTACACCAAATAGTTTATTCTCTAAGATTCCATCTAGATAGGTTTGCAACCAAATAGTGACAACACAACATCACTAATTAGGTCAAGTTTGTAACAAACAAGGCCTAAATGATAAGAGAATGTTGAAGTGATGTTCTAACAAGATATACTAAAAACCAATTTCTAAACACTAACAAAGTCCAAGTCTCATAAAATGGACAATAACAATGTGAGAAGCGTAATGACACTATTTGGACATGTGAACCAAGCTTTCGGGAAAGAAATATTTCTAGTGTCAAAATGATGTTATCGTGATGTTAACAATGTATCCTCAACACTCAAAAAACTCAAGACAAAGTTAGGATGTAAAAACTATGTCTAAGTATAACAATAAATTTCTATGCGTGCGAACAACATAACTCTACAATATAGAGATTTAGGCCTAATTTCACAATGGAAACAAGACGTAAATATCTCAATTGTATGGCTATAATGTGGGCAGTGAAACAACTCAAAAGAAGACAAGGATGAAAACACCTAACTACGATGATAATAAGTCTCAAATATGGGTTTTTGAGACAAGGGGGCCTACTAGATCGTGAGTACATACCATGCACACTTTCAACACTTGCACTCCGGCATTGCAACCTAGTCATGCAAGTAGAATACAAAAGTGGTGGACACGATATCTAGTGGTATCGTATATGTTGTTTCCTTTTGTCCAAAAATGGGCAATAATAAAACAAGGGTGTAGACTAAGTGGTGTTGAAATAAACTTGGTGTTATTTTGGCAGAGTTTCACCTTGTCTTAAGACAAGTGAAAAACTAGGACAAAATGACACTAAGTAGATTTTGTGATGAAATGTCATGCGTCATTTCAACTTTAAGAGATTTTCCACTTTTTCTAAAAACAAGAGTTTGAATCTAACAAATTTGTTACTTTGTGAGAGCTCTCAAGTATACTATCTAAGACAAAAACAATGGCTCCAAGCCAAAAATCTTCCTAGGTGGTTCTCTCTCTAGGTGTCACAAGATATCTATGAGCGAGATCAATTTACCTAAAAAGTTACACTGAATAATTTGGGAGTATCTTAATTTACTTTACCCCCTTCAGTATAATGAGCACCGAAGTGCGTTTAGTTATACTTTCACTGGGGTCATGATACGGATATCTTTGACGCTAATCTCACCAAGGCGTACTAGACAAGTCGGTAGTGTGGAGCACTTTCCTGTTTCATTCACAAGGTTCCCTCTTGTGTGAACTACTTTAGGATCCTAGGATCACCCCCATTGTTGTAGCTTAAGGCTTATGCCAAAGGGTTATGTCCTAGTTGAGCGGATGAGTCGTAGCTCTTAACCAAAACCTGTAAATACAATGTGATGATTGTGGTGTATTTTTTATCTTTTGGACTTAATGTGCTTTTTTTGTACTCCTTTTGGCAACCTACAATCACACGTGTAGTTATAAAAAAAATTTAGGTCCTCCTTTCTTTGACCAGTGTTAGGTCCTTCACAAAATGGTTAGTAGTTTCAAAATAGATTCACACTATCATAAGAAAATAACCATGAAAATGCTTGTAAATCAACTAACTACCATCAAATTTTGTAAAAACAAGGTTTATTCCCAATTTATCCAAGTGCTTTTTAATGAAAGACTAAAATTTCTTTTGATTCCCAAGATCACACTAGGTGCAAGGGAAGAGCATACACAAATTCTAGCCTTGGTTATTTAATAAGTGAAAAAAGCATTTAAACTAAAATATGATTAACAAAGTTTCCTACTTACTCTAATGATAGCAAAAGAAGGTTTAAGAGTGCTTTTGATTCTCTAGATCACACGAAGTGCAAGAGAAGAGCATACACACCTTAGCCCAAACTCATACAAAGCATGGAAACAAGATTAATTCCTTCAAAACCTAAGTGATTTTATGAGAAAAATTACTCTAAATCTATGAAATTGACAAAAATGGCCTCTAAAAACCTCTCGAAAAGTAACAGAAATCCTAAAACCAAAACTGGAAATTTTGAGTTTGCTGGAAAAATTTATACATACACACCTATGTTCCCCTATCGACATATGTGCTCCTATTTCAACACATGTGCTCACAGTTCAACGCATGTGCTCCCCTTTGTAAAAATGATAGACAATTGAAAAATACAAGTTGTGCTCATAGTTCAATGCCTCGTGCTCATAGTTCAACGCATGCGCTCCCCTTTGTAAAAATGACAGAGTTAGAAAATACAAGCTGATGTGTGTGCTCACTTTGTAAACCTACACTGACAAAGTTGAAAATATATGTTGATACAAGCTGTGTGCACTCACGGTTCAACATCAATCTTCAATGCCTATGTGCCCCTTCACAAGAAGTGGCCAAAATTCAATTTTGAAAAATTTCTTCAAAAAGGTCAAATCTTTGGTATTTTTTGCAATTTTGATAGGGCTTCACCTCCTTGAATCTTGAAAAATCAATAAAACACAAATTCTACCACTAATCTAGTTGAAACAACTTTCAAAAATGGAAATTAATCTATAAAACTTTGAAAATTACTCTAAAACTTTGAAATTAATCTAAAAGCTTGAGAAACTAATCTAAAAATCTTGAAAGTACTCTAGAAAGCTTGAAATTTAAACTAGAAAACTTGAAATTAATCTAGGAAACTTGAAACTAATCTATAAAATTGAAATGAAAAACTTTGAAAATTACTCTAAAACTTTGAAATTAATCTAAAAATATTGAGAAACTAATCTAAAAAGCTTGGAAGTACTCTAGAAATCTTGAAATTTAAACTAGAAAACTTGAAATTAATCTAGGAAACTTGAAACTAATCTAAAACTTGAAATGAAAAACTTTGAAACTAAGTTAAAAAGCTTTAAAAGTGAATGCAATGGGGTATGGTCCCACCGAGTGTGCCGAATGTGACATCCTAAATTTACAAATAAAAATTACATGACTAAAAAGGGAATTTAACACCATTTCCATCCATCTAGCCAAGGGTTTTAAGTCTAGGAATGTAACATTAAGATAGAATCTTAAAAGAATGTTTAACTAGTATGAAAACAATATAAAATCTAACTAAACATGCCTACTAATATGCTTGAATTACCTAACATGAGCCTAAATAGACCTAAGAGGGCAATCAAATGGTTATGAATGTTACTCTAAACAAGGTGAAATGGCATCTCCCAATGACTACTTGGGTCATTTTGGATATCCATCTACTAACCCCATTGAAGGCTTTAAGCAAGGATTGAACTTGGCTATATATCATATTTATTATATGAAATGCAAATCAAAGCATGATGTGTAATATAAAGGAATAAGGTGTACCCTTTTTATAGTTTTCCTTTTGAGGAGAAACATGTATTTTTGGTGCATGTAGGACTAAAATCCCAAATTAGATTAGAATTGTTGATCATGATTAGGCCTTGCTAATCAAAATTAATGAATTACCAAGTGATTAAGAGGTGTGAAGCCTTAATCAACCACTTAGTGTTAAGTATGAGGCTAGGATAAGATTTTGAAAACTTGTTTAGATGTTATAGAGGTTAATGGGGTGATTTTGAGTGGTTGGAAGAGGGTTTGAGTCAATACTAGGTATATTGACCAAAACAAGAGCAAAATAGGCTTAATTAGCTAATAAACGCTAATTATCTGCTTTTGAAGAGGTTTTTGACTTACGATTCTCCATAAAGTGGCCTCCTGAATGTGAAAGGGTTACACATCAACAACGCAATGTTAATTGGATAAATTGATAAGGAACGCTAGTTAATTAGTGAAAACCACTAATTATAATGGCTTTGGCAAGAATGGGAGTGATTTGTGTGCATTTTGGCAATAAGATTACAAAAGTGGAATTTAGGTGTCTACACAGTAAATATTTTTAAATTCACTTTATTTCCATTTTGTTGATATAGGTTGTTTGTTAGTCTATGAGTGTATCTTAGGCATGATAGATAAGGGATTCTTGATGTTTAATTGAGTATTTGACATGAGATTTTATTTTTAAATTCTCAAAGAATGTGTGAAACCATGTATCTTTGGGCTTCCATGGGTGCACATCTTATGGTTGAAGGTTTATTATTGGCTACACTGAAGTGTTTACAACATATTATTTGGCATATTTTAAAGCATTTTCAAAATTTCTTTGAAATTTGGAATAATCAACTTTATCCTGCTTAATTCCCCACAAAATTCATCTATAAATGATCAATCCTACAAGAACTACCCTGCTTTGACCTTTGTTTGTCATAAATGCGAAGAATATTTGTTGAATTTACCCATCCTTTACTCAAAATATGCATGGAGCAATCATGTTTTATTGTTGTCTTTAGTAACCTGAACCTTGTTTAGGAGACATATTCATTCTCTAGGGTGACAACTCATGAGAGTTAGATTATGTTGCATTGACCATGTCTTCTCAAGGTTTCCTTTCAATATCATAGAAGGAGAGTCAAATATTGTTGATCCATTCATTTCCCTTACGAAATAGGTTACAAAATGGGTCCTCTCACCCTGGTTGAAGGAAAAATCTAAAGTAGTGAGGGTAGGTCAAACCCTTAGCATGGTTTTATCCAATGTTTCCAAGCTTGAGAGACAAAGAGTCAGTTAGATCCTTTCCCGGCTATAAGACAACTCAAATTCTGATCTATTTGTCTCTAAGCATCTTATTCTGTTGATGTTATTTGGCCTCAAAAGGAGAACCAATTTGGGTACCAATAGAGTGTATCATTAGTGTTTAAGCATTATAACAAAAAGGAGCTTGGAAATGTGTCCATTTTTGCACTTAATAGTCCCTCTTTTACTTCATGTGAATTTCCCCTTTTGCAATGAAGGTAAAATATAATACCAAGTAAACATGCTTTTGAGAAATGGATCTTTAAATTGAGAACAAGTATTAGTAGAATCATGTGTTTTTCAAGTTTTCCTATTAAAAATTGAGTTATACAAATGTATGCATGAAATAGTTAGTAGTGCATGTATTGAAACTAACACCTAGTAGTTTCAATAAATTACTAAACTAAACCTATGCATCATCATGCTAAGAGCTTAAACAAAGCTAACCTATCAACATTTCTACATTAAACATGAAATTAACATTTCAAGCTAATATGCTAAATAAACTAACTTCTATCTCTTATTGAATACTAAAAATAATATGAGATTGAAACTAGGTAGACCTCTAAAGAATCAAAGAGTTGATTATGTGCTTGAAATCCCAAGGTTTCTAAGAATGGATTCTTGTCAAATCATGGCTACAAGACCATTTGACATATCTCCATATGACTTCAAAACTTGGGTGGATGAATACAAGAAATGGAGAAGGAAAGCTCTTCTAATGGAAGAATTCTCAAAGATGATAAATGGCTATAGTGTATGCTCTATGCTCATTTAGGAATGTAGGTGTAAATAGAAAGGTAGGAGTAGGGCTCCTTATATAGTCTAATGGATAAAAGAATCTCTACATCCATCTTCATATGGGATAAATGGAGAGGTTGGGTTGTGGATAAGGGAGGTTTAGAAAAGGTTGAGTCAACCTTAGGAGAGTTTAGCTTTGTCCTTTAGTGACCCATGGGGTTTGAGGGGCTTTATTAATTAACCAAAGTGATTAATTAATAGGTGTGTAAGATTATAAAAGATTTTTAGAGGAATAATTAGCATGATTTAGACTATGAGAGGGATTTAATCAAATAAGTGATGATTTATTGATTAAATAGAAGAGAGAATTAATTAATTAAGAATAATTAATTAATCCAGATAGAAAGGAGTATTAATTAATTATAAATAATTAATTAATCTAGATATAAATGAGATTAATTAATTAGAAATAATTAATTAATCTAGATAGAAAGGGGAGCTTAATTAATTATAAATAATTAATTAATCTAGATAGAAAGGGAGTTGATTAACAAAGGTCGTTAATTGGTGTCATTGTTGGATAAAAGAGTTAATTAACTAACGTAATGTAATTAATTAACAACAATAATAGAGAAAATGTGCAATATTGACGATATGTCGTCAATTTGTGGGAAAGGGTATAATTAGCGCAATTTAAGTATTTAAATTGCTCGAGCTAAATTATAGGTGTCTATAACAAATTAATTGTAATAAGAGAAATGAACCAAATTAAATGGAACCATTATAAGTTAAATGTTAAATAAAATAAAGAAATGTAGTCTAGAGAAAAGGAGAATGTATGTTTACATGTTAAGTTCTCTTCAAATCTTTAAGGTTAAATAATGAAATATGATTGTAATAAAGATGTAACCATGAAAATGTTGTGTTGTGGAAGGTGCCTATCCGTGATTTCATTTGTCGTTGGGTTGTTGTTTTGTATTTGTTCATTTGGAAAAAAATTGAAATTATTGTGCATCGTGTGTTATCATGTGGTATGTTTTCTTCTTGTTGGGGTGAGGTTTCATCATTGATTATTTGAGGAATAATGTGTTCCTAATGAAGGGAGTAATAAGGGGAAGTGTGTGTGTTTTTTTGAGGAAATAAAGGAATTTGTGGCTAGTATTAGTTTAGGGATAAGTGCATGTTAGAATAAAGTGATAAGGGACCCATCGAAGTTTATGTGGAATGTTTATGTTGGAAAAACCAAAGGATAGCCAAGATTCTTTCTTGGGGTGATAAGGAGTAGTTGCAATGATGACCTCTCCCCATTGTAAGCCTTATAGGTAGGATTGGTAATGTGTGTCATCTCTACTTGTGATCTCAATCACTTTCTCATCTTATTATACGTGTGGGTCCATGTTGGTGTAAACATATCATGTGATGTTGATTTACTTTTAGTAAACCCGTATTTTTCATGTACTTAGTAAATGAAAGTCAAAAAATATCTTGGGTTAATTTGTCTTTTGTTTTGGTCATGTATGTGTGTGCATTATATATATATATATATATATATATATATATAGAGAGAGAGAGAGAGAGAGAGAGAGAGACATAGTGAGAGAGAGAGAGAGAAATAAATCGTGAGAGAGATAGATAGATAGAGAGAGTGAGAGAGAGATAAAGTGAGATAAGGAGGAGGGAGCAAGAGTGAGAGAGAGAGAGAGAGATGTGATAAGAGAGAGAGAGAAATAAAGAGAGAAAAGTGATAGAGAGAGAGAGAGAGATTGAGAAATAAAGAGAGAAGAAAGATTTAGATATTGAGAGCGAGAGAGAAAGAAGAGAAAGGAGAGAATTAAGGGAGAGGAGAGTGATAGAGAAAGAGGAGACTAGTAGAGAAAGAGTGATTGAGAGTGAGATATATTGAGAAAGTGAGAGAATGATTAAGAGAGAAATAACAAGAGATAATGTGTGTATGAGAGAGAGATAGAGAGAAAAAGTGAGAGAGAAGAAGGAGAAGGAGAGATCTAGAGTGAGAGAGAATGAAATAAATAAAGATAGAGTGAGAGAGAAAAAATATAATGAGAAGGAGAGAGTCATAGCAAGAGAATATGAGAGATAGTGAGAGCAAGATAAAAGAATGAGAGTGAGAGAAATAGAAAGCGAGAGAATGAGAAGGAGATAGTGAGAGTGAGAAAGAATGAGAGAGAGAGAGTGAGAGAGAATGAGAGAATGAGAGAAAGAAAGAGTGAGTGAGATATATTGAGAGAGAGAGAGAGAGATAGAGAGCAAGGGATTGAGAAGGAGAAAGTGAGAGTGAGAAATAAATTTATCTTGATTTGTAAGGTTCTTATGTGTTAATGACAGATCAATCTTTGCATGAAATTTCTTATGGAAGTTGATTGGATTCATTTTGCATTTGAATCTATATAAATTTTATGTGACTTTAGAAACATAAGAAAATGTAGTGGGTAAAGTATTCAAGTGTATTGAAGAGAAATTGATGAAGAATATCAATATAAACCTTGATTGTAAGTGGGTATTCTTAAGTGTACTTTACCTAGCTAACTATAAGAGAAGAAAATAAATGAGAAGTTATAAAATTATTCTTCCTAGATTCAATAAGATGTTTATTGATGGTTTTCAAATTATTAGTAAGTGATTTTGTAATGATATCCCATTCAACTTGAGTTTCACCTTCAAATCTACTGTTCACAAAGTGATAGTTCTCGTGTTTTCCAAGAAAAGCCTATAGTGTAGACTTAACTACACATTTTCAGGCTTGAAATACTAAAGGTGAGAGTTTCATATGAGTAAACCAAATCTTAATCCATTGTTTTGGGTCTTGACAGGTCATAGAAGAAAGTTAAGGTATTTTTCTTCCTATTGGCCCTCACTCAAAGTTAAGGTATTTTTCCCGATTCAATTGTTTATTGATGGTTTTCAAATTATTAGTAAATGTGATTTTGTAATGACATCCCATTCAACTTGAGTTTCACCTTCAAATATACCTTTCACAAAGTGATAGTTCTCATGTTTTCCAAGAAATCCTATAGTGTAGACTTAACTACGTTTTCAAGATTGAAATACTAAAGGTGATTTCATATGAGTAAACCAAATCTCAATCCATTGTTTTGGGTCTTGATCTATATAAATTTTTCTTCCTATTGGCCCTTAGGTATTTTTCTTCTTATGTGTTAATGACATAATCTTTGAAAATTTATGGAAGTTGATTGGATTCATTTTGTATTTGAATCTATATAAATTTTATGTGATAAAACATAAGAAAATGTAGTGGGTAATGAAAGGAATGATAACCAGATCACCAATCGAGAACAGATGCTAATCAAACACCATGATCAATAAGATGAAAGCAATTCACCATAATAACTTTACATAAAACCTTTGCAAACAAATGAGAAACAATATCATATATTATTATGGAACTCAATACAATACATTGAGAATGGGCCTTGCTTAAATAGGCAAGGAATAAAAATCTAAGAACTAGTCAAGGTCGTAGATCAAGCCATAAATCAAGGAAATAACTAGTCATCAAAGAACTAGTCAAGACCATAGATTTAGGAGAGAACTAGACATCAAGGATCTAGTCAATACCATAGATCTAGGAAAGAACTAGTCAATACCATAGATCAAGGAAAGAACTATACCTAATAACTAGATAATATCTCCTAATATCTAAATAAATAAAAAGAAATATCCACACACATAAGTGGGTGAGGATAAATACAATAAAGGTAAATAATGTACCTAGGTGAACATGAGCTAAGGTAAATACCTACTCTAATAGGTAAAGTATACAAGTGTATTGAAGAGAAATTGATGAAGAATATCAATATGAACCTTGATTGTAAGTGGGTATTCTTAAGTGTACTTTACCTAGCTAACTATAAGAGAAGAAAATAAATGAGAAGTTATAAAATTATTCTTTCCCGATTCAATAAGATGTTATTGATGGTTTTTAAATTATTAGTAAGTGATTTTGTTATGATATCCCATTCAACTTGAGTTTTGCCTTCAAATCTACATGTTCACAGTGATAGTTCTCATGTTTTACAAGAAAAACCTATAGTGTAGACTTAACTACACATTTTCAGGCTTGAAATACTAAAGGTGAGAGTTTCATATGAGTAAACCAAATCTTAATCCATTGTTTTGGGTCTTGACAGGGTCATAGAAGAAAGTTAAGGTATATTTCTTCCTATTGGGCCCTTAGAAACCCTCACTCAAAGTTAAGGTATTTTTCCTAATTCAATAAGATGTTTATTGATGGTTTTCAAATTATTAGTAAGTGATTTTGTAATGATATCCCATTCAACTTGAGTTTCACCTTCAAATCTACCTGTTCACAGTGATAGTTCTCATGTTTTCCAAGAAAAGCCTATAGTGTAGACTTAACTACGCATTTTCAGGCTTGAAATACTAAAGGTGAGAGTTTCATATGAGTAAACCAAATCTTAATCCATTATTTTTGGGTCTTGACAAGGTCATAGAAGAAAGTTAAGGTATTTTTCTTCCTATTGGCCCTTAGGTATTTTTCTTCTTATGTGTTAATGACAGATTAATATTTGCATGAAATTTCTTATGGCAAGTTGATTGGATTCATTTTGTATTTAAATCTATATAAATTTTATGTGACTTTAGAAACATAAGAAAATGTAGTGGGTAAAGTATACAAGTGTATTGAAGAGAAATTGATGAAGAATATCAATATAAACCTTAATTTTAAGTGGGTATTCTTAAGTGTACTTTACCTAGCTAAGCTCAGTAAGAGAAGAAAATAAATGAGAAGTTATAAAATTATTCTTTCCAGATACAATAAGATGTTTATTAATGGTTTTCAAATTATTAGTAAGTGATTTTGTAATGATATCCCATTCAACTTGAGTTTCACCTTCAAATCTACCTGTTCACAAAGGATAGTTCCCATGTTTTCCAAGAAAAGCCTATAGTGTAGACTTAACTACACATTTTCGGATTGAAATACTAAAGGTGAGAGTTTCAT
The DNA here is from genome assembly GCA_018340775.1 of Taxus wallichiana var. yunnanensis. Lineage (NCBI taxonomy): Eukaryota > Viridiplantae > Streptophyta > Pinopsida > Cupressales > Taxaceae > Taxus > Taxus wallichiana. The sequence continues at coordinate 19,780,224 of CM031235.1, read as the reverse complement.
ATGAGTAAACCAAATCTTAATCCATTTTTTTTGGGTCTTGACAAGGTCATCGAAGAAAGTTAAGGTATTTTTCTTCCTTTTGGCCCTTAGGAAACCCTCACCTATGATTTTGAACCAAACTATCATATCTCAATAAATATATGGTCTTAAGATCTAAAATTAGGAAAATATAACATGTGAAGAGTTGTCTACATGATGTAAAAGGTTTTAGAATGCTTCATGGTTGTACAAGTAATATATCTCTAACAATTTTGAAGGATTAGAGTTTATATCTACCTAGGCCTAATTCTTCCTAATACAAACATGAACTAGGTATAATATATAAAAAATTGAGTAATAAAACTTAGGTATCTTCCTAAACATGAAAAATGGTATCTAAAAATTTAACAGAGTCTTAAGAGACCAAGTCATTAGAAAACTACACCTAAATTTGTCCAAAAATAGGCTTAGAAGACAATGCTAAGACATGGTATTAAAGGTTAAGAAGGAATTTTGCTTAATTGGACTCCAAATTGATTCCTCACAAGAGAGTACATGGTGGTATGACTGTAATATGGTAATTGATTTTTTTATCAATTTCCAAATCTCAATATTTCATGTTCTAGCCTAGTCTTTGAGTAAATTGAAGCTTCACGGTTAAAGTACCATAACAATAATTTCAAATTGAATGATATTGAGCATTAGGTTGAACATCATGTCTTAAAGGAGTAGATATGACATGTGAGATAAGGAGTAATAGAAAAAGTTAGATAATTGGGGATGTGTAACTAAATTACTATCAATTCCTTTGAATGGTTTTAGCTTTCATAAGACAAGAATATAATTACATCTATAAGAAACATAGATAGTGTTTAAGTGACTGAGCATTATTATGGATACAAATGCATGATAAATACATATGAAAGGATATAAGATAGTAGTTAAAGGGATACTTGTACTTCACCATATCAAGGAAGGTGTTAGAGAGAGAGAGAGAGAGTGAAGGAGATAGAGCGAGAGTGAGAGAAAGTAAAAGTGAAATCGAGATATCAAGAGTAAGTGAGAGAGATTGTGTGTGTGTGAAGGAAAGAGTGGGTGAGAGTGAGAGAAAGAGAGAGCACAAGAGAGACATACAAAGAGAACACAAGAGAGAGATAACCGAGAGAGAGAAAATCCAGGAAAGTATTTTACAATGGGAACCTCATGGAACAAAACCGATGGTTCCCACACATCTAAGTGGGTTGTTAGATGCTATCATTGGTTTCATTCCTCTCGTTAAACCATCCTAGTCCTTTAAAGCTACACTACTCTTAATCACCTTGAGAGAAAAAATGTCAAAATTTGATGGGTCATAACTAGAAAACTCTAGTGCTTGGGAATGTCTCTTCTAAACCAATGGATTTGGAACTTGTTTGCTTAAAATATAATATCTCATTTTCTCCCATATCTCACCTTTTTTTTGTGGTCGTAGCAAAATGAAATGTGGCAAAAAACTTCAATTAACATTAGTGTTAGAGATAAAAATTGTTTTTAAAAACTAATACAATATAGGCACCTCATGACACCAAACCGATGGTTCCCACACATCTAGGTGGGATTTGATATGATATTATTTTTGTTGTTTTTCTTCCAAACCGTCTTAGTCCTTATGGGCTACGTCGGTCCAATGATGTCTCTTAAGTTCTCTAAAAGCAAAAATTTGTCAAAACTTTGATAGGGTGATAACTAGAAAACCATGGCATTTGGGAATGTCTCGTATGAACCTATGGATGTGCATCTTGTCTAAATAAAAAACCATATCTCGATTACTCCCATATCTCACCTATTTGTTTTGCGGTGGAAGTGAATGAAACATGGAAAAAACCTTCAATTAACACTACTACTGGGCATCTAGGGAGATATTTTGTAATGAGCACATCATGACACCAAACCAATAGTTCTCATGTGTCTAGGTTGGATTTATATGTTATTGGTGGTGTTATTCCATTTCCAAACCATCTCGGTCCTTTCAGGATACATCGATCGATGATGTCTCTTAAGCCCTAAGAGCAAAAAGTTGTCAAACTTTGACGGGTCATATCTAGAAATTTATGGTAATTATGAATGTCTCATCTGAACCTATGGATGTTCATATGGCCCACCTATAAAATCATATCTTGGTTTCTCCCATCTCTCTCCCATTTGTTCACGGTGGTAGCGAATGAAACATGGTAAAAACCTTCAATTAACATTAGTGTCAGTGCATTCATGGTGATATTTTACAATGGGTACCTCGTGGCACAAAGCGATGGTTCCCACATGGCTCGATGGGTTACTAAACACTATCGATGGTGTCATTTTTCTACCAAACCATCTCGGTCATTATGGGGTACATCGATATGGCAATGTATCTTAAGCGCCAATGAGAAAATATTTATCAAATTTTGACGGATCATAACTAACAAACCATGGCACTTGGGAATGTCTCATCTAAACCTAAAGACATGCATCTTGTCCACCTATAAAATCATATATCATTTTCTCCCATATCTCTCTTTTGTTCACAATGGAAATGAAATGAAACATGGTAAAAACCTTTAACTAACACAAATGTCAAAGAATCCATGGCCATATTTTGTAATGGGCACCTTGTGGCACCAAAATGATGGTTCCCACACATCTGGGTGGGCTACTAGATAATATTGGTGGTATTTTTCTAGATCTAAACCATCCTAGTCCTTCCAAGTTATATCGGTCTGTCGATGTCTCTCAAACACCCTACGAGAGCAAACAATTGTCAAAATTTGATGGGTATTAACTAGAAAATCATAAAAGTTGGTAATGTCTAGACTAAACCTAGAGATACACATATGGTTTTCTCTCTCTCTCCTCTCTCTCTCTCTCTCTCTCTCTCTCTCTCTCTCTCTCTCTCTCTCTCTCTCTCTCTCTCTCTCTCTCTCTCTCTCTCTCTCTCTCTCTCTCTCTCTCTCTCTCTCTCTCTCTCTCTCTCTCTCTCTCTCTCTCTCTCTCTCTCTCTCTCTCTCTCTCTCTCTCTCTCTCTCTCTCTCTCTCTCTCTCTCTCTCTCTCTCTCTCTCTCTCTCTCTCTCTCTCTCTCTCTCTCTCTCTCTCTCTCTCTCTCTCTCTCTCTCTCTCTCTCTCTCTCTCTCTCTCTCTCTCTCTCTCTCTCTCTCTCTCTCTCTCTCTCTCTCTCTCTCTCTCTCTCTCTCTCTCTCTCTCTCTCTCTCTCTCTCTCTCTCTCTCTCTCTCTCTCTCTCTCTCTCTCTCTCTCTCTCTCTCTCTCTCTCTCTCTCTCTCTCTCTCTCTCTCTCTCTCTCTCTCTCTCTCTCTCTCGCTGAGATAAAAATTGTTTTAAAAATTAATGCAATATAGGCACCTTGTGAAACCAAACCAATGGTTCCCACACATCTAGGTGGGATGTTAGATGCTATTAGTTGTCTCATTATACTACCAAAATATTTTGGTCCTTCTAAACTATGTCAGTTTGACAATGTCTCATAAGCGCCATGAGAGAAAAAAGTTGTCAAACTTTGATGGGTCATAACTAGCACAATTTGGCACTTGGGAATGTCTCGTATAAGCTTCTGGATGTGCATATGCTCTGCCTAAAAATTGTCTCTTGGTTTCTCCCATATCTCTCTTATTTTTATGGTGGGATAGAATGAAACGTTGCAAAAAACTTCAATTAACATCAGTGTTAGAGATAAAAATTGTTTTAAAAAAGTAATACAATATAAGCTCTTCGTGGCACCAAACCGATGGTTCCCACATGTCTAAGTGGTATGTAAAACACTATCAATGGTTTGATTCCACTTCCAAACCCTCCTATCCCTTCTAGGATATGACGGTCCGACGATGTCTCTTAAGTGCCCTAGGAGCAAAAAAATTCAAACTTTGAAGGGTCATAACTAGAAAACCGTGGCGCTTGGAAATGTCTCGTTTGAACAATGGATGCACATTTAGTCCACCTACAAAATCCTATCTCAATTTCTCCCATCTTTGACCCATTTATTGGTGGTGTTAGAAAATGAAACATGAAAAAAAAAGCTACAATTAACACTAGTATCGGGACATCCTCTTTCTCTCATTCAATATAGGCGGTGAAATGAGAATAGGTGAAGAGGTAAAAAGAATGTTAAAGATTTAATTTCATATGATATAGACAGTGAAATGAGAATGTTTTCTTGTTAAAATGAAATTTAAAAAGATCCTTATCATATAATATGCTCTCTCTCTCTCTCTCTCTCTCTCTCTCTCTTGAATATAAATTCTTTATGACGGTGCCAACCACATGTATGTGAAGCTTGTTTGGAAACACCAACCTATATAATAACAAATTGATGATATAAATTGTTGATCAGAGAACACTTGATAAAAAGCACACAAGAAGTCCGTGCGGGAAAGTAGGTTATATTTAAAGGCACAAATGGATAGGGAGAACATGCGCATGGAGCAGAAGTTCATTCTTCAGACTTATCCGTTTTCACTCAAGAAGGTCTATTTTTAGAGATGGTGTGCGGAGCACACAAACGAGGCTGAGACGTGCATGCCACGCATTGGATATTCTTGGAGGATTGGATGTGAAGCACTTTACATGAACACAAGCCGAGAAATAGATGTATTACTGTCAGTTAACTACCAATAGTCTATTGTTAGCGCACTTGCATGTGTGGTTAGTTTTGTAAAGGTGTGTGGCTAATAATAACATGCGACATATTTTGGGAATGGATAAGTGGTGAAGGGAAAGTACCCACCCTTATATATATGTAAAAAGCATGCGGTAGAAAAAAGAGAGGAGGGTAAATGTAAGTGAGTGTGTGTGTAGAGAAAGAGAGAAGATATATATAGAGATTACATTGCACGCATACTATTGTTATTGTAATGAAGCTTTTGAATACTTATTACGTTAATATAATGGAGGATATTGGCTAGATCTAAGTGTTAGTCAACATGTATATGAATCTAGTATGTTTTTGATCTCAACATGGTTAATACTTAATTTTGTTCCTCCCTAAGTATAGATCTTATATGCTCTGTAGGATGTTGTGTTAGTAGTTAAATTAAATGCATTAAGTCTTCATCATGCTAAATTTTTGCAATAACAACCCTAAAGATGGATCTGGAACCTTTGCACACTTTTAGGTGAGTGCTTAGTTTAAGTGAGTGATGTGTCGGCCGTGTCTAGGGTTTTATTGGTTTGAATTGTTGAATTCTAGGCTACATCATTGGTTTTTTTTGTCGGACCTCTTTTTGGTTGCTTTCGGGATGGTTCGTGATGAAGACATATCACCGACCTTAGCAAGTATTGAAGAATGGATACACAATTTGTAGGAAGAATACGCATAATGGTTCAAGATCTTGGATATGAGTTTAACGCATGCGTATGGGTGGAACAGAACATGTATGACAGTTTATATGAGAGATTTTTCACTATCTTTCCAGTAGAATTATACAAGTGGCTGATTTCTTATGCATCTAAGCGAAATTGAAGGTATTGCACACTTGTTTTGACACGGGAAGAATTTAAAGACCTTTATGATGCTTTGATTTGATTTGGACTCGAGTTGTGGATGAATGGTTCTATGGTTTCTTCAATAGTTATATCTTGGAGTAATCAATTTCCACTTATTCGTGTCCAGGAGGTAGTTGTATTCTAGTTCTTATGACATCCAAGAGGAGCTTACTGCAAGGCATTCCACCGGTGATCAAGATCTTGATGGTAAATTTCAACCCGGAGAGTAAACCGATGGCTAACTAAACCTCACCACACTTGAGGGTAGGAACATGTTTGGTGAAAGATGGCAGATCTAGCGGTAGAAAGGCGAGAGAGAGGAAAAGAAACTTAAGTATAATGAGGTGTGTGAGAGGGAGATAGAGAATCAACGCATCTTTTGTATAAATTATGGCATTGAGGAGAGAGATGACTCGTGAAGGATTTAGAGCTCACGTAGAAGACATGGAGCCAAAGCATTAGCAACTCCCCCATCTTAGACAACATGATAGGGATCCCTCCTTGGCCTCACACAAAAGTGCGCACCGGTAGAGACTACTTGGGCCATGGGCGCACATCTTAATCCACTTGGTAACCTTACCCTTGTGTTTGGTTTTTCAAAATCTAGTACAACAAGTAGTTAGCACCCTAGTTACAATAGTGGAAGAGTAGGAGTGAGTCTTATAAGAGGTATAGTTATGGCAGTGCAAATAGCTTCTTTGTTATATGGAAGTACTTTTTTAGGTTTATCATCGGTCATAATACAAACGTGTTGATTTTGGAATGTTTTATGGGAATAGTAATGCTTTGTAGACTATTGGTTATAGTTCAATACTAATATTGGGACACAGGGAAATATGTCTTCTGGTCCAACACCATCCATAGGTTCAGGATCAGGGTGCATAGGTAGCTCAAGTTCTGACGGATCTGGTGGTTCTAGAGGCAAGGGAAACATAGGAGGTTTTAGATCAGGTGGGCAAAGTCCACACGTACCCCAAAATATTTACATGGAAATGTCTCTTCAACTTATAGAGTATAGGGGCATAGAAGATTTTGTTGAACATGTGCACATGTGTGAAATATTGTGGTGCGCAAAAGGAATCAAAGCTTCTAAATGTAGGGCAAGCCAATTTTCTACTACGTTACAAAGGTGCGCACACGGTTAGTGCAGGTACAAAATTTTTACCACGATCGACTTGTGTAGATTACACAACATTAAAGGATGCATTCCTTAAAGAGTTTCATATCCCTAAGTTTGAGCGAGAAGAGTATGAGTGCGCTCAAGGATATTAAGCAAGGTACCTTTCTAAAAGTGTTAGAGAGTATGATTCACGATTTAAAACATTGTTATCAAAGCTTTCTTATGACATAAATGCAAGCCAACATGCACAATGGTTCGTTGGGGGCTTGATTTACATCCTTTAGAAGTGCATCATCACATAAGACATACACCGATCCACATGAAGCTTTGTCAACGATATATGCGCTACATAAATTTTTGCAGTACCTACTAGCTACACCATTTGTATTTTATATAGATCACATGGCATTGAAGTATTTGGTAAATAAACATGTTTTACAAGGGTACATATTTCAATGGATGCTCTTATTTCAAGAATATGAATTCACATTTGTGGTCAAACCAGGGAAAAGTAATTATGGACTAGACCATCTATCAAGAATAAAATCAGGAGAAGAAGCACGGGCGTGATTGAAGATACCATGTCAAATGCACGGTTATACGGTTTACAACACGTGCCATCAAAACTAGAGGACATTTTGTCTTTCTATGTATAGGGATGGCACCAAGGAATGAAATCCTTAGAAAATAAATAGCTTGCTATACACGCCGCACCTTATATGTAATCGGTGGTGACTTGTACAAATTGGGTCGTGATGAGATATTGTGTCGTTGTGTATTGGAGCATGAGCGCACGGATATTATGGAAGAATCTCATGGTGGAATTGAGGGTGGCCACTATAAATGTGATGCTTTACGGCGTGTAAGATTCTACCCATTTGGATTATGGTGCGAGACCATCTATAAAGATTGTAAGGAATTTTGTAAGGCATGTGACCATTGTCAAAGTCTTAAAGACTAGGTCGCAAGAGATGAAATGCCTCGAGACCAATTACTAGTGCGAACCGTTTGAGAAATGGGTTATAGATTTTGTGGTCTTATTTCATCGATTACGCGTAGAACTAGATTGTGCTACATCATAACATGCATAGCTTATTTGACAAGGTGGGCATAATCAGGCTCTGAAGGATCTGTATAGTGGCTACAACAAACCCGAGTTTCTATGGGAGAATGTTATTACAAGATATGGATGTCCTTTAAGTTTGACCAGTGATAGGGGTATGCATTTTCTTAATGAGACAATCATAATTTTATTGGGTAATTTCATGATTTCACACCATAAGACTACACCCTATCATCCTCGAGTAAATGGAACTATTGAGGGTTTCAATAAAATTTTGAGCTAGACATTAACAAAAATATGTGATGTTGGAAGAAAGGATTGGGATGAAAAATTATATGCAATACTTTGGGCATATCAAACAACATATAAATGATTGAACAAATCCACACCATTTCAATTAGTGTTTGGCGTAGAGGCCATTCTTCCTATGGAATTTATGTTACCTTCTTTGCGTATTACGTGCACTCTGGAGGTCTTGCTGATGAGAAAGCATTAGAAGAGTGGATTGAAAAGTTAATCAACTTGGATGAGAGATGAGCCATAACACGTTGGAGTCAAAAGCAAGAAAAGACCAAGCAGAAAGCATGGCATGACAGGCACATCAAGGATAAAAAGCTTGAGATAGACAAATGGTGCTCCTTTATGATTCTAAGTTTTTGCACCATCCAGAAAGCTCAAGGTACATTGGTTGGGGCCATATGTTATCACTCACATACTTGAAACTGACGCTTGTCAGTTAGAGGCCCTTGATGGAAAATGGTTACCCTAGCAGTTACTTTAAACGAGTAGGTCAATCCTACTATAAATAAGTCTTCTTAGTGTTTGTAATAAGGCAGTGTTGCCATTTCAATTAGGTTTTCAAATTTTGTATTCCTTTAATGTTTTTCCTTCTTTATTGTTATGTTTTTCAAATTAGTTGGTGTGTTGTGTAATAAGCGCATTTACGTGGATGGATCTAATTACAATTTAAAGTATATTTATGCACAACAAACTATACATACTTTTAGTGTGGGGTGGTGCTTGTTAATATCCGTGTACAAGACTATTGGTATTGAAAGGTGGAAAGAATAAACTACTACATGTGTCATTTGGGTGCTATTTAAGAAGAGATTTCTCTAAATCATGACCAAAGATGGAGATGGATGAAGGGATAGTATAATGCAAGGTAAGTGGAGGATAGAGCAACTACTAGTGAAAGTGTAATGACAAGGTACTCGGGTGCAAGAAAGTGCGTTGAAGAGAAGTCTCGTGACCGAAGGGTAGGAAGGCGTGCTAGAAGGTTATAGCTAGGGCACGAAGATGTAACGCACAGAAAGGATGAAATTGATCAATTAATGAGAGGATATTTGGTAGGTGAAGGAGCAATGAATACATTAAAAATTGAAAATCTATATAAGGATATGATGCGTATTCATTTTTACCATTGCGATCAAGAGTATTTAAAAAATAGCTAAGTGTGAATAGCCAAGTGATTGAATTGAGGTGTGAGAGGTGTGTAACTAGTCGTGATGAAGAGATCTATGTGCGAGAAAGAGCATTCGTCCCACAGGTGGTGATGGGTTTGAACAAAGCAAGGCAATGAGAGAGGAATGAGGGCATGTGATTTCACCTAGGGCACACTGAATCAAGCTAGGGTTTGATTCGCACGTTTCATAATTCAAGAGGCAAGTATCTATAAAGGATTACAAGGTAGAAATGGCACCCAAGAAAGCGATTCTGAAAGAGTGAAGGGAAAGAAAAAGGTGGTCGAAGAAGAAGAGGAGATGGATCCTGGAAGTAATTTATCTGAAATGCAATATCCATAAGGGGTTATCGTAGGCTAGGAGTGGGATTCTCACATAATAAAAATCAAGGTGAGTGAGTACAACAATCATACCACAGAGAATAAAGAGGAACTTGATGCCTTGTTGAACACAAAGACAAATAAATGCACGGTGGAAGACATGCCAGTGTATGATGATGCTAGCTTCTTGAGAAGATTGGATTTTACCAGCTATATGAACTCCTTTACTTTGGGAAATATGAGCCTTTATACATGTGGCTCATGAGCAAAGTGCACAAAGATTTTTTCTACTTTGCGGGACGTAGAGTCATAATTTCAGCTATGCACTCATCTCCACGATAACAAGATTGAAGGGCATAACAAGAAAGAATTAAGGGATGATTTAACGAAAAGGCTGAAATATTGGAGACCATAAAGGAGTTGGGGTATATAAAGGGTCCACATGGCATGGAAATTGATAAACTAAAGAAATATCCAATTTCTCGCATCAACACACCTCGTTAAAAATCCAAATGACCAGGAAAGGTGGTCACAAGTGAATACCATGTGGTTACACATTGCTAAAAATATGTCTAAGGGGTAGTTTACAATATTTCATGTTACATTGCATAAAAAATCATTAAGGAAGCACACACAAGGAGGAAAGATCAGCTTTGGAGTTCTCTTATCACTAGTGTTCATGGAGATCGGAGTACCTGGTGGACCAAAAGAGAAGATATGGGAGTATCCTATGGAGCACAAGTCACCTGCAAAATGCTTCAAAAAGTACTTGTGTGAAGGATCCATGACAGAATAGGTCAAGCAATGGGTTGAGAAGTGGTACGATAGGATTCGAGTGGCCTTTGAAGATGAATGGCGCATTCCCAAGGAATTACCTTCGGTGGTTGGAAAGGCAGTTCAGTTCATTGTATATCAACATTTTTACATTGCGTGGTTTTCCATTAAGGATGGAGCATGGATCCCTTGGTGTAAGTTACCACACACCTTCACAAAGAAGGTACTTCTAGGTGTCGAGTACACAATTTCTTAAATGCACGGTGCCTCACGTTAAATGTGGACAAGGTAGATTGTGACTACCAAAACTAAGGAATAATTATGTGTATCCAAGGTCAGGTGCATATATTAAAAGGCTAATTTCATATGTATTGAACATTAAACTAGTAAGTTTGGCTATGGGAGATGTTGGAGCAACATTGGTGTACCTTCAACTAAAGCCCAAGTTGGAGAATAACAAGTATGTGGAAGATGAGTTCACACTTCCAGCACCACCAAAGGGTCAACATACAATGGAAAATATTCTAGCACCCAAGCCCACATAAACTATTCATGTCGACGATGAAGAGGATGAGTGTGAGGATAGTGGTGGTTTGGAGCATAGAGGTAGAAGACATCCTACGAACAAGGATGAAGCAGAGTGCACCACTACACCACCTCAGCCACAAGAGGGGGATGAGGAGAACTTAGATGTAATCCAAGGACAACACGATTCAAGAGAGTATTCAAGAGGACAAGGACTCAAGGTGCTACTCCACAAATGGTGCGCAAATCACCCAAACTCTCTCCATAGAAGGAGACAACAATGAAAAAATGAAGGAAGATGAAATTGAATGAGGGGATGGAAGAGTCAGAGGAAAGCGCGCCTAATTCTCCTACACCTCTAGAGAACGTAGAAGAATAGAAAGATGAAGAAATGAAGCAAGGAGAAGAGGAGGAAAAGGGAACAAATGAGACAATTATAGAGACTACTCAAGACATGGAGGCACAAGTCCCAAATCTAGAGGCTCAAGTTCCTAAGCAGCCAAGGTCTAGAAGAACAAGTGGAGAGCACATTCCACCAACCATGGGTTATGCGAGGATGGGCAATGCGAGGACGGGGTAAAATTATCCACGCTTGTTTCCAAAGCACACTATCACAGAAGGACTTATATGGTTATGAATTAATGGATGAATATATGGCTATGGTGTGCACAAGGAAGTAGTTATCATGGTCCATGCACACACACATGGATGAGCCATATTTTTATGTATGCGAGGAGTCATGTGTATTAAGGAGGTTGAAAAAGACACCTCAGGCTAGACACATGATGGTAAATCCTACTGTCATGTTAGATGAACAAGTAAGCAATGCATTAGTGAAAGTCTCAACAGAGGTGGTGAGGCAGAATATGGACAAGGCTGCCACAATTAGGGCACTCAGGGAAGAGATTAAAACTAAGGATGGAGAAATAGTGTGCCTAACATAAGAAAGAGACTTGGCGCAGAAGAAAAATGTTGTATTTATCAGCCTCACAGAGGAAATTTGTGATAATGTTATGAAGGCTAGGCCACACCTAGAACCAAAGGTACCAAAGACGTTTCCTTCGGCAATACACTATGTAAGTACCTTAGTGGACCTAGTGCTTGAAGATGAACCTCTATGCATGCCAGCGCCAAAGGATCCAGGACAAGAAGTAGAGCATGAAAAGGCTTCAGTGATGTGGAAGATTACATAATATGAAGGACTACTACAAGTGCTATAAGAAGAAGAACGAATAAGGTAGACCAAGCCTTGAACATCTGTATAGCTCTAGAAGAGCTCATCAATGTAAGAACCCTGGAGGAGCATAATGAGGTCCAGAAAGTGATGAAGGATGACACATTGGGCCATGAAAAATATTAGCATTGGTTAAACAGAAGCACGAGGCCCTAGTAGCAACACAAGAACCACACAAGAATCGGCTGGAAGAGCTTGGGAAGCTCATTGCGTAAAAGATGGATTTACTAGAAGGAAGGATGACTGCAATGTCCAACATTGTGTTGGTCTTGCAAAATGAAAAAGGGGAGATTGTGAGAGATGAACTGGAGTCTATTATTGTGGATATTCTAGATAGAGCAGAGGAAGCACTCACTGAGTGGCAAACCTTGGAGGCCGAAATAAAACAAGAATATCCTGAATTAGTTGTTCAGGTTGCAGAACAAGAGACTGCATAGTAAAAACATTCTTTCATTCTTTCCATTCTTCTATTCTTTACTTCTTTCCATTCTTCAATTTTTACTTCAGTTTTGGAGATGACCATTTTCGGGAGAAATGAAAGTAGTGTGGGATAATGTTGATCGAGAACACACTTGATAGAAATCACACAAGAAGTCCGCGTAGGAAATCAGGTTATATTTAAAGGCGGGAATGGATAGGGAGAACACGCGCGCGGAGAAAAGTTCAGTCTTCATACTTAGCCATTTTTTCTCAGGAAGGTATATTTTTAGAGATGGTGTGTAGAGGACACAAACGAGGTAGAGATGTGTGCATACCACACATTGGCTATTCTTGGAGGATCGGATATGAAGCACTTTGCATGGACATAGGCCAAAAATAGATCTATTACTGTTAGTTAACTACTAGTAGTCTATTGTTAGTGCACTTGCATGTGTGGCTAGTTTTGTAAAGGCATGTGGCTAATAATAGCATGCGACCTATTTTGGGAATGGATAAGCGGTGAAGGGAAAGTCCCCACCCTTATATATGTGTGTGTGTGTGTGTGTGTGTGTGTGTGTGTGTGTGTGTGTGTGTGTGTGTGTGTGATAAATTGTGTAGTAAAAAAGAGAGGAGGGTAAATGTAAGTGAGTGTGTGTGTAGAGAAAGAGAAGATATATACAGAGATTATGTTGTGTGCATACCACTATTATTGTAATGAAGCTTTTGAATACTTATTACGTTTAATACAATGGAGGATATTGGCTAGATCTAAGTGTTAGTCAGCATGTATCTAAATCTAGTATGTTTTTGATCTCATCATGGTTAATACTTAATTTTGTTCTTCCCTAAGTATAGATCTGGTATGCTCTGTAGGATGTTGTGTTAGTAATGAAATTACATGCATTAAGTCTTCATCATGCTAACTTTCCACAACAACAACCCTAAAGAGGACTTGGTACCTTTGCGGGCTTTGGGTGAGTGCTCAATTTAGGCTGAGTGATGTGCCAACGATCTAGCATTTTATTGGTTTGAATTGCTGAATTCTAGGCTACATCATTAATAAATAAAATTAAAGGAAAAAATACTCAAACACACAAAACTTAAGAATTAAACAATAATACTTACAAACTATAAAACTTATGTGTCATTGTACAAATTCAATCCAATGAACCATCTGGGTCTGATCTAATTTTAAGGTGTCAAGTATTGATTCATGGTTAGACTCAAGAACTTTCCACAAGTTCTTATTGCACATCCTTATGTCATATTTAATCAATTAAACATTAGATGCAACAATAAGGTGAGAATAATGAATAATCTTTCTATGAGTTTCAAAGTCCTCGAACAACCACACATTGGATTTATTCATTGGGTATCTTCTAAGCCATGTTATAGTAACAACCACATACCCGTATAGGATATTATAGGCCTTCTCCATCTATGATCGGGGATATCAATTTCTTTTTTCCTTAACACAATAAGACAAATAATAATTTGTTTCTTCTTTATTATTTTCTTCTACAACAACTACATAAACATGACCTACATCACATTGTACACAAAATAGTTAATTTTAATAAATGATTCATAAATAAGTTACATAATGAGAAAAAATATTAATTTTAACAAAATAATGCAGATATATAACACCTAGTTGTAGTAGATTTGAAATATGGTCAAATTCATTGATGATTTGATCACTTTGTGAGTTGTAGATCTCATAGAGGTTGATAGGTGTCAAGTGGATATAATTTTCTACAACACCATTCATCGACCCACTCTTTCGACTCACACTCATCCCAAAATGAATGCGTATATGAAGAGAGAAAAATCCATTTACCTTGTATGAGTAGTCTATGAACCTACATTTGATCTTCTAAAATAGTGCAACTCACTGGATCTCG